>CM046452.1:24168930-24393951 GCA_025506515.1 Flaveria trinervia
ATTTTATAGACTTTTACTAACTTGATATACTTAAATAAAATTCAAAAAAATAACATTATTGAAGATAATTATAGTACTATGACTCTATCTCTTATAAACTTGTTAAGATAGATTTCAACTTTCAAATGTACTTTAATTTCTTCAATAGTATTACTCAAAGTGCTTCTAATTCATAAAGGAGGCTTAATATTTTAATGGATTCAAATGAAAATGTGAGTTAATGGATTAATTTAGGGGTTGTTGGAAAACAAGAAACTTAACACATTGATATGATGGAACATGATGAAACTTTGGGTGTGCCTAATTGAGAATTCTTAGTAGTTTACTAGACAATACATAGGATTAAGATACAACTTCTTGAACTTTATTTTTTGAATGGTTGATTTTATTATAAGACCATGCCATTAGCAAGATGCTTAGACCTTACAGCAGTTACATCCATATTAAAAGGAAAGCGATAAAAAGAAAAATTACACCAAGCTTGCCACAATAACTTCTTTATCCTCATCTCTTCAATCACCCTAGGAACTAACGGTTCTTTAGAGTTGAAAATAAAATCGTTTGGGACCTTCCAAATGAACCAACAGGTAGCCATAAATACAACTAAAACTATATTTTTCTACTCTCCATTGCCGAAAATAGATTATAGGATCTCCAACGTGTCTCTAATTTTGGGTCCAATCTTTACCTTCTTATTCACCAAAGTAAAACTTGTTTCCACACCTCGGCTACAAATGGAAATTTCAATAGAATGTGATATGTCAATCTCACTAGCCGCAAAACAAAGAGAGCATTCAGAAGACTTCAACGCTACACCTCATTTGATAATCTCCTCCTTTGAGGGAATACCATTGATCCTTTCCCTCCAAATAATACATAATATTTTTAACAGAACCCACGACAACCATATTAAGGGGTTTAGGGTTTAGAAAGTTATGATTGGATGAGGAATTACTAGGGTCACTCTTCAACTTATTTAAGAGTTATCTTAGAGGCTGATACTAACCAAAGATCTCTTAGCATGTATTCTGAAGTAGAAGGAAGTTACATTGGATGATTTGAAAATGCACAAAGAAAATTCACAAAGTGTCAAATCTTTTAAAGTCAAAAACAAAAACCTTTTGAAGCCATAGATGAAGTCTTCTGAATCTTCAAGACAAAGTCTTTCGAAGCATGAAGACTCATATCTTCTAAGACATAGAAGACATGCTTTCTCTCACACTACTTCTGATAAAAGCTTAACCACTTTCTACTTTCATCTCTGAAGATTCATCAACTTATACAAGTTAGTGATTAACTCTATACTTTTGTCAACTAAAGATTATGGTGTTTATGTTTGTAACTTTCCACTCTTGTACTTTTATCCTTTTGTAATATATTAGGATGTGAGCTATGGCATGTTATAGTTACTAGTCGAACACCATTCTGCCTTTTGAGTTTACATTGATCTTGTTGTCTAGATTAGTGTCCAACTGGTCTTCGAAGTATGGCCGACTATAGGATGTAGTATAAAGAGTCTCATATAACCAGCCCTTAAAAGTAAGCCTGGTAACAATTGTAAAACACTTGAGAGCAATATACATCATCCTTTAAAACTAATACTTATTTTCTCTTGTGTTCTTATTATTGTTCTTTGCTTCATTTGTCTGGTTCCCTATTTGATCTATTAAGTGCTGTATTCTTGACCTTGTCAAACTTTTTCATAACCATACCCAAGTCACTCTATTAACATCCATTTTAAGTAGTCCAACTACTTTACAACATTTTTACTTTCTCTATTTTATGTAACTCCAAGTATATAATTTGAAGTGGTTAGTCGCCTATCCAACAATTAGACCAAAAATTACTTGATTTTCCCATCCCCCACCTTTCCTTTGATGAAGTTTTGAATGTTTATATTTTCTTTAATGAGTTGTTTTCGCACTCCAACTATTTGCTTCCAAACACCTGAAATGGATTTATTACAAGGGAACTAGAGATGATTCCTTTGTAAGAGTGAATGGTGGTAATGACTTTAACCTATAAAGCTTCCTTTTCCAATTTGTATCTCCATTTCCACTTGTATACTAGTGCTAAGTTAGAGTCTCAAATATTCCCGATTCCTAGACCACCACTTTCCTTAGGTACCACCACTTTACTCCAAGAAACCCATTTTATTATTTTGGATTTGTTATCCTCCCCATAAAAAGTTCCTTCATAATTTTAATTTGCAAAACAACCTTTTCTAGAGCTCTATATAATGATAGTTAATACAAAGGAATACGATTCAAGACTACTTTAACTAAGACAAGTCTCCCACCAAACGAGAGTGTTTTTTCTTTCCACTCCAACAATCTCTTTTAAAGTCTTTCAATTACCGGATCCCAGATGCTTATACACCACATCTTTGCACACACAGTAATTCCAAGATGGACAAATGAGAAATATCCTTTTCTACAATGCATCATGTTTGCAAACACATCAACTTCGACTTCATCTATCCCAATCGTAAAAATGCGTCTCTTATTATATTTGATTATAAGACTAGATGCTAGATAAAGACATTTTGGGATTCTAGCTAAACCGTAGATATTGGGTAGAGACTAGTCACCCAAAAGAAGGGTAACTTCATCATAAAAGATGTAGGATATTTCAGGCCTATTATGGGGAAGTCTTATTCCTTTTAAAATGCCCAAATGAGTTGAAAAATTTAAAGTTACATGCAAAGCTTCCATTATAATTATAAACAAAAATAGGCAAAGAGAACCCACCCTATCAAAAGCCTCTGGAAGGTTTGAATTCCTTTGTTGGTGATCTAATAACATTTATCACTTGGAAGAAGCTAAGATATCATTATCCATTCCCACCAATAACCGGGGAATTTATTTGTTCCATAAGTGATAGTAGGAATCCCAATTTTCCATATCATATGTTTTCTTGAAATCAATCTTAAAAAGTGTGGCTTGACTTTTGAATGATTTTAACTAAGCCAAACTCTCGGCAACTATCTGTTAGGACTGTCTATGGATGGAGTACTAACTGATTTACGTTGCAGGATCGGTTTGTCACAGAAACACTTCGATTTCTCTCAAACTCGCTTATAGAAACACTCAATTCAGACGAAGTAAAGTCTTTTACAAGAGTTGATAGTAATATAATAAGTAGTACAGGAACACATAGAAATAAATTTTCAAGGCACTTGTATATATTACTTCTCAACTCAAGATATTACAAGACTCTTACAAGCATGATACATGAAATACAATGAGAGACTATATATACTAGATCCTACAGCTGGATATACTTTGATACCAGCTAGAAACCTAAGACTAAAGCATATACTACAATCCTAAAGTTAAGGTATCTTAGATAAAGGATTATCTAAGATATGGTAGTCATGACATGTCCATGACTTACCCTTTGTTACCAACTAAAGATGGCAACTGTACTAACATAAAAAGGTAAACAGTGGATTAAAGTATGGTCAACTGCATGGCTTTTGAGAAAATGCCATGCAGTTCTCAGAGATTTGCAGTGGTGTGTCAGGGAGGCCATACTTATGTCCACTGGATAATAGCAGTGTTTTCGAATGTAAGTTGGCTTCGGAAGAACAAGTTCTTCCGAAGCCACTTATACTTCGGAAGAGGCTTCTATACTTCCGAGGCTTGAGGACTTTTGTACGTCGGAAGTTGACTTCAGATCTTTCTTTCTAAGTCTTGAACTTCGGAAGTAGGTTCTTTGTCTTCGAAGCTGGAACTTTTCCTTCGGAAGTAAGTTTTACACTTTGTCTTCGGAAGAGCTCCTTTTTCCTTCGGAAGTTCCACACTTAGCTTCGGAAGTCCTTTATTTGTAGTACCAAAATCTTCTATGGGACTTGGTTTTGGTTGCATCAGCCTTTCTAGATCCAACAAACTCCCCCTAGGCTGATGATACAAAACGTCACTTATTCCTGCTTCTCAAAGCTTTTAGCACCAGGGACAAAAGATATTTGTCTGTCTCTTTGTTCTTCCTGAAGTGGTGCTGAGAAGCTTGTACAAGTCATTGGTGGATAGGAGATCCAGTCTATCACTCTGAATGACATGTACCCTTTGTTGTGCTCCCCTGAAAAGAGTTAGTTGACGGGAGTTATAGTCATACTCCCATCTAACTATGGATTCATGTTCAGGACCTTCAACCATTTGTAAAAAGCCTTTGCCTTTGGTTGCTGATCCCTTCCTTTCCTCCTCCTCTCTCAGTTTCAACTCTGCTTCAACCTTGCTTCTAGCGGTTAGCTCGGTCCATATGAAGGTTGCCTAGATGATTTCTGATATGGGCAGCTACATCAGAGTTTGAAGGGTTGGAGAATGTCTTCTCTGCTAACTCAGCAATGTCAAATCTGCTTAAGTGTAGCAGAGATGAGGCACTCAGCCTGTTGAGCTCTCCATTCTCTCTTTCAATAACAAAGTATGAGAAGAGTCTTCAACCTCCACCAGATGATCTTCATTCTAGGTGCAAGAGGTTGTCTTGGCACCCGGTCGCTTTCTTGGTATCCAGAAGAGTCACCAGCCTTCTCCTTAACTTCTTTTCTTCCTCATTCAAAGTGTCTGAAATATTGCTCAGAGTTAAGGATCCGTCAACATAGGTCAATTTGACAGATCAAGAAATTGATCTCTAGTGCGGGAACTTGAGGATCCGTCAACATAGGTCAATTTGACAGAATCCTCCTCACAGGAGATATCGCTCAGAGTTGTGCATTTTATGAGCTTTGTCTTGACTGCTTTGAATTCTTCTAAGGAGAGATGTTTAGAAGGCTGAGGGGATGGTTTGATGGTTTGATGGGTAGGTTGAGGTGTTTGGGTTCTGGCTAAAGTTTTGGGTTGGAGGTGAGTAGTTTAGGTGGTTGAGGTGAAGGAGTTGGTAGGAGCGTTGGTGTAGGTTTAGGGGTGTATGGTTCAGTGGTTGGTTCGGTTTTGATGGGGAATGAAAAGGTATGGTTTCAGGTTGTGGTTGGGTTTGGATTTTGGGTTGAGTGGTTGCTTTGAAGGTCATCCCCTGTCCCCTTCTGTACATCTCCTTCCTCTTCCCAGTGTGAATGTCAGCCTTAATGTCACTGACATGTCGCTGGAGAGTCTTTTCTGACATAGGACCCACCTGCCTGCCAGAGAAGCCATGAGCTTTGAGATAGCTCTTCATCCAGGCCTTCTCACCTATTTTCTAGTAGCAGTCAGTCCTGCTTCCTCTTCCTTCTTCTTCTTCTGCAATAGCTTTTCCCTTTCAGTTCTCTTTCTCTCTTTCTCCATTTGATCTTTCTCTTTGTTGAAGAGCCATAAGATCGTATCATTGTTATGTGGAGATAATTCTTCTTAAGAGAAACCTCTAAGGTTAATCCTTTCCCTCCTGAGCTGTAGATCAGCTTCTTTTTCTTTCCTCTCCCTTTCTTCTTCTAAGGCCAACCTTGCAGCTTCTTCTTTTGTTGTTTTAGAAGCAAGGTTGCCTTTTCCAGCTCTACTAACTCCTCTAATGGTAGCAGGAGTACATCTTCATTTGCAGCATCTAGACTAACAAGTCTATCGATAATCTCTACCCTTTTTCAGTTGTTGACCGCTTCCTGGTTGGCTGCAGCTGCTTTGGTACTTGCAGCTAGCAGTTTTCCGGTTGTCAGCCTACCTTTTCTTTTGAGTTTCTTCAACCTTTCTTCCTCCTAAAGCACTTCGGAAGTCATCTTCCACTTTCCTTTGATGTCTTGGGAAGTACTACACTTTGGGGGTTCTTGGATAGAAGATTCAGGTTGAGTAGTAGAGATGGGAGCTGGAGTTAATGTTGATGTTAGAGCTAAAGGTTGAGTTAGAAAATCCTCCCAATTAACCTCAGATGCAAGTTCCAGGATTGCATCTGTGACTATTAGATCATTGGATAATGAGAATAGTCCTTCCGCAGTAGCAATCTCAGCTTCGTAAGTTTGAACTTGTTCTTTCGAGGCTTTGAATTGTGCTTCAGAAGTCTCTGAAAATGCACTATCTGTCCCAACAGTTTCAGTTGCTGGGCCATCAGTCCTTGTTTCCCCTTCAAGTTAATATTAGGTTCCACTTGGAGCTTAGGTTGACCAACTTCCTCAATAGTGGTAGAAGGTGCATTAAACCTTCGAAGCTCTTGAGCTCCAAAGTAGATCATAGACATATCGGGGCTTGGCTGTTCTATAAGAGATTCCAATAAGAACTTGTTAAAGAACCTATTAAGATCTTGGAGCATCCTTTGATCCACTAGAATAACAACTGGAGGAGGCTCACGAAAAATTGAAGCTTGTTGCACAGGATATTTTGATCTCAAGGAAGAGAGAGCTTGACTTTGGGTTTCCTCTTGTCTTTGACTTTGTCTCTCAACACTCTCCCCCTTTTTGGTAGCATCATCCTGAGAGCTTGATGAGCTAGAGGAAGAGGTCAAGGAGACCTGAATTGGTACATGCCTAACAGACCTCTCAATCTGTTTCTTAGCTAGTTTGGCCTTGAGAGTTTCAATCTCAAGTTTCTGAGTGGCAGACCTATCCTCTAAAGTCTTAATCTTGGATTCAAGATTTGAGACTTTAGAAAGTAGGTCTTTAATGGTAAGTTGCATTCTTCCTCATCTTCTTTTGAAGAATCACGGGGAGATGAGGTAACATACCTTGTATGTTCATCCTCACCACCAGATATGGTTTCTGGGCACCTTGGTTTCCCTTGCTCAAAGATGTCTCTTTCAGAGTCATCAAAGGGCATGGTTGCCGTAGATTCAGTCTCAGTGATGTTACCACTTTTTGGCTCTCTCTTTAGCCCTATGTCTCTTATCCCTAGGAGGTCTTCCTCCACTAGCAGGTTTTTTCAGAAAACTGCCCTGAGGATCCATTGACATTCCTTTAGTAGTGATAGCTGAATCTACATGAGTCCCCTCCACATCAGTGGGACTCACCTTAGTAAGCTTTGCTGATGGGGGCTATAGATAAGAGGTCTCTCTGGGCTCTATTGATCCTTGAGAAGGTGTTGTGGATCAACTTCATTGCCCTTAAGAGACATAATCTCTTCATCAGTTCCAATAAAAAGGTCAGTAAAGCATATAGAAGTGAAACCTAATGACCCGAGACTTTGATCAATGTCTAAAGGCATTGAGCTTGTGATAGGGTTATCCCTTTTTGGTTGCTCAGGGGAGTATAGAGACTCACCCTGAGGGCTTTCAGCTTAGGTTATGGGCTCATGGGTCTTGAGTCATGGGTCTGAGACAAAGGAGACTCAAGACCCATATTGAGGTCAATTATGAAGGATGGTTGGACCTCAGGCTGAGTGGGAGCCCTTTGTTCCAATCTAGCCTTTTTGGGTAGAACATGGGGAGCTTGTTCAATCAGAGAAGATTGAACAAGGGTTCGTTTAGGACGACTATGATAAGTAAAGGTAATGGTTGGAGAAGTAGATTTGGCAAAGTGGGGTAGTTGTTGGTGTGGGTTCATCACCTGTGGGGTTAACAGGGATGTCACCAGGAGCCATTGGCTCAATCATACCTGGAAGATGTGCAGTATCTCTTCCGGTGAAGTTGGTGGACACTCTCTTCAAAATCTTGAAGATGGTCGGCCTCATTTGAGGAGCAGTTAGAGCAGCTACACAACAAGCTTGCTCTGGTCCAGCTCACAGTTGATTATGTGCTGGAGAAACCTAGGATACATGAAGAATGTGTCCTTTTGAAGATTTCCCAAGAGGTTAGTCAGCATAAATCACGAATAGTTGAAGCGAAGGCTTTTCACCAACCCATGAACTAGGAACCCAAGTTCATATGGGATTTGATCCCATCCCCCGTATTTAATCGACAAGCAGTGAAGAACCACGTGTAACAGAAACTTCCATTTGTATGAGAAGTTAAATTTGTAGACAGTTGAGTGTTAACTTCTCCACCATATCCCATTTGGAGATAAGAATTGTCCAAATCTACTTTGGAGAGTTCCGTTGGAGCGCCCTCATCATGAAGGTCTAGATGCTCCCTGATGATCTATTCAGAAATGACCAACTCTTGGCCACAGATGCTCGATCGAATGACACGAACCCCACTTAGGGTTTCAATCTGACCATTTGCCCAAAATTCAGACATATGGTTTGAGTAAATTGTGGGGTTTACAGTCAGAGCGGTGTAGTAAGAAGATTGGGTTAGAAAGGAGATGATATCTGAGAAGTCAACATCTCTTGAAGAATAAAGAAGTGCGACTTGGTTTTGCTAATGGTTGAATGCCATTTGGAAGGTAAATGGGGATGATTTGAGCTAAGGTAAAGTTGAGTAGTCGAGAGGAGAAATTTCTAGGGCAGTAAAATTTGCAAGTAAGAAAATGAAATTGAATAGTCAAGATTATTTAAAAGATTATGGAAAGCGGTAATGGGGGTAAGGATAAGGTGATGTGATGGTTTAGTGAAGAAATGACAGTGGCGTAAGGTTAAAATCATTAAATAATCTGACATCATTACAAAATCTTTGTCTTTTACAGTGTGAGGCCCAAGAAATTTATGTTACACAGTAAAATCTCTCTTCGAGTGTAAAACATTTCCAAATGTAACTTGCTTTCGAAGGCAAATCTTACTTCCGAAGCCAAAACTTTGCTTCCGAAGGTTAGAGTTGCTTCCGAATAGAAATTTGTAAGTTTCAAAAGTAGATCTGATATACAATCAATCGCTTCTTCCGAGGCCAAAAATTCTTCCGAGAAGAAATTTATCCTTTGAGAATTTTGCTTCGGAAGATACGAGAATGTCTTCCGAAGTTATTTCTCTTTGGAAGGAATTTACACTTAGAAAATTTCAAAGAGAATTTCTTATAACAAGGCTTAAATGTATTGACCAAGACTTACATATTAAAAACGTTTTACAAAAGAGATCAATTAATTAATGTTTATCATCCCAATAGTTGTTATGAGATACTTGAACCTTTGTTCATCAAGGCTTTGGAAACAGATCAGCATATTGTTCATTTGAATCAACTTTGATTAACTTGATTAGATTTTTCTCATGAATATCTCTAATGAAATAATACCTGATGTCAATATGCTTAGTCTTGGAGTGCTTCACCGGATTTTCAGTAATGGAGATAGAACTGTTATTGTCAATGGATAGGAGTACTCATAAAATTGAATACATAGTCTAACATCTGATTTTGAATCCATAGGAGTTGAGCACAACAGGTAGCAGCAACAATGTATTCAGCTTCAGCAGCTGATGTAGAGACACGGATTGTTTCTTGCATTGCTATGAGATGATCCTTCCACCAGAAATTGACATCCTCCTGATGTTGATTTCTTGTCATATTGCACCTCCATAGTCACTGTCAGAGTATCCATAAGATTTAAATACTTGTTTCTGGGATACCAAGACCTAGTTTAGGTGCTCCTTTGAGGTATCTAAGGATTCTCTTAATAGCAGCTAGTGAGACACCTTTGGAGCAGCCTGATATCTTGCATAATGCAAGTAGCAAACATTATATCAGGTCTACGGCTGTTAGATACATCAGAGAACCAATATTGCCCTATATTGATGTTGATCAGTATCCTCCCCCTCAAGGTCAACAAAGATTATGGTTTCGGGATGGGTGTCGTGGCAGGTTTGCAATCCTTCTCTCTCAAATCTTTAAGGATGTCAGAGACTATTTAGATTGATTAATGAAACCCTTCCTTCAGTTGCTTTACCTGAATTCCAAGGAAAAAGTCCATTTTTTCCCATGGAGCTCATCTCAAACTTCTTCTTCATAATGTCAGGACCGTTTAAGGGCTTTAACACAATTACAACACAACGACACAAAGAGAGGAGATTAACTAAACTTTAATCAAACAGTGAACTGGGTTAACCAAAGTGATACAAAGAGCAAAGTAAAGTAAGAGACAGAACAAGAGAGTATGGTTTTCAAGAATGCAGTATATTGCTTTCTCTATGTTCTATTACAAGTGTTTCAAAGCATAAGATAAAAGATACAGGAACATGAGATACTTACTACATCCTACAGCTGGCTATACTTTGAAAGCCAGCTGGATACAATTGACTAGACACACAAACAAAATCAATTGTAGAGTCAAAAGGCAGATTGCCTTTTGACTTGTGACTATGACATGCCATAGCTCACATCCTTATCTATTACAAAAAGGATAAAGTACATAAAGTAGAAAGTATACAGACTCAAGACCTCAATGTACAGTTACCAAAAGCATGGACCTTTTCACCAACTCATGTAAGTTGGTGACTTGCAGAGGCACAGCGGAAAGGTGTCCAGCTTTACAGAAAAGTACATCAGAAAAAGCATGTTTTAAAAGTCTTCGGAAGAAATCTGTCTTCATAACTTGAAGCTTCAGAAGACTTTGTCTCTGAGGCTTCGGAAGACTTCATCTTTGGCTTCGGAAGATATTGGTCTTGGCTTCGGAAGTTTTTACACTTAGAGTATTTTCTAATGCATTGTGTAAAACTTCCAAAGCATTCTTCACTTCAGTACTTAGTGCATGTTGCTGAGACACTTGGATGTTTTGGGTTGCATCAGACTTAAGGAATCTTACAAACTCCCCCTAGGCTGATGCTACCAAACACTTAGAAGATCTTCAGATGTTGGTGGTCTTCAGTACAATCAAGACCATTCCTTTCTTCATTAGATGGTCAGGATCATCAAGATTCTCATAGTATCTTCTCATCTCAAAGAGATCATGCAGAGGTAAGTTGATTATGTCTTGCCAGGAGTAGACATTCTCAACACCTTGATCTCTGATAACATGCCATCTTTCTGGATTGGTAGAATAAGTCCAGGACAAGATGGGTGTCTCAATTGTTAGAGGAGCCACTGCATAGGAGTTGATTGGGCTGCCTCATCATGCACTTCCTCTGGTTGATCTGATTCAGCCTGAGGTGTAGAGGTAGATGACTTTGGCTTCTTCTTCTTAGTCTTTGGTTTAGATGCCATTTTCTTCTTCCTCTTAGATGTCTTTAACTGAGAAGACTGGTCTGTAGCACCATGTTGATCATCAGTGTCTTTCTCAGTTGGGTGTTCCTCCCTCACAGGTTCAGAAGGAGAGGGAGTTTGACCCTGTCTTGGATCAGAATGAAGTTTGCTGAGGCGTAGCTGGAGGTTCTGGTTGAGGTGTCTCAGGTTGTTCAAACTTGACCTCCACTTCAGGTGGGACTTGACTTGGAAGTGAAGTCAAGTCATCAGTTATCCACTTTTAATCTTCTGCTTGATCACCCTTATATGCTCATCCATTGTAGATAGAGACATGGGGCCAAGTCTCCTTCCGGAGAATCCATATAGCTTCAAGAAGCTCATCATTCTTTGTATGTCAGCAGACTTCTTTGCATTCTTTTGAATGATGGCTCTTGACTTTGCAACTTCTTCCCTTAGCTTCCTTTTGTTGTTTTTTCTTTCTTTGACTAGCTCAAGCTCAAGTTGCTTTAGGTACTCGAACTCAATGAAGTCATAGGACAGGGGAAGAAGTGCATTTGCCTGATAGAAGCCTGTGGCACTCAGGTAGTTGATCATCTTGATCCTATCTTCTTCTTTATCTACCTGAGGTTCTTGTGGAGCCACATTCCTATGCAGGACTTTCTTGAACTGGAGAGAGAGTGGGAGCATGCTTGTAAAGCCTTTTCTGTCTCTTCTCCTTTTTGAATTGGAGAAGTAACCTTGCATCCTCTTTCTCCTTCATCTCTCTTGACACTTCCATGTCAGCCAGTTCATTTAACTCTTCTAAGGGGAGGGAGATGATTTCATCAATATCATAGTTCCTGGTTTGTAAATAGGTAATCCTGACTGCCCTTAACTCATCATCTTGAGTATTTGGTCTGGGGGCAGCCCTGATTGCAGCTTCCATGAAGGTAGATGACCCAGAAGAACTTTCTCTCCCTTAGCCTCCTTTTCCTCTCTCTCCTCTTCCTCCTCAATTTCCTCAGGAGTCATTTTCCTTTTCCTTTTATCACCAACAGACCTTTGTGACTCAGGGTGGATTGAGGCTTGGCCTTCATTGCTTGGTGTAGCTTCCATGCTCTGGCCAGAGAGAGGCTGAGAAACACCTTCACCAGCAGGTGTTTCAGATGGAGTTTGGACCTCTGTAGCAGTTGTTGATATGAGACAGGGGTCTCAGGTTCTGCCACTGGGCCTTCAGTCAAGGTTTCCCCTATGAAACTAATCTTAGGGTCCACCTCAACATCCAGTTGACCGATGACATTGCCTGATTGCCTATGTCTCCTTCTTAGTAAACTCTGCAAGGATCCTTTCTTGGATTCTTTGAGCCAGCCTGTCAGCTTGTCTTGAATTGCTTGGATTGACAAGTGGCATGTTGACTAAATCCAATCTTTCATAGAAGCTCAGGCTTTGGAACTGAAAAACTTCTTGTTGGCCTTGAACTCTGTGAAGTATAAGGGCTCTTCTATCCTCATCATACCTCCACCTTATGATGTAGTTGCCAGTTCCTTGTGGTGGAGATGAGACAGCCCTTGGTATACCCCTCAAAGAGACTCCTATGATTGAGTCTATAGAGTCCACATTAATGTGAACTTGAGGAAGTTGCTGAGAATGCACAACAGCAAGTGAGGATGGTGAGTCCTCTATGTCCATTCTCTTTGAAGAACTCCCAGGTTCTGTGGTTGTAACAACTTTCTCCCCCTTTTTGGTAGCAGCACCCACTTGCATAGGTGAGCTGGAGGATAAGTCAATTACTTCCACAGGTTCTTGTGTTCCTGGTTGAGTTGTCCTTAAAGGTCTCTCAGCTAGTTGTTCCTGCAGATATGTAATCTGAAGTTGCTGATCATTGACCTGGTTTTGTAAGGTAGTCACCTGAGATTCCAAGTGACTAACCTTAGAGACTAATAGGTGCATGTTTTTGACAAGCTGCACCTTTAGTCTAAATTCCCCTCATCTTCATCAGAAGAATCAGTGGGGGATGAGATGATTGGACCAAAGTCCTCTCGCTCACCACCAGCTTGAGTTTCTTGGCTGTTGGTTTTCCTCTACTCACTGGCAGCCTCAGTTGAGATGCCAGGGAGCTGAGTTGCCATGGTGGAGGTCTTAATGATGTAATCACTGTCAAAAGTGAGAGCCTCTTCCATGGACATCCTGAACAAGTTCAGAAGTGTCCACCTCACTAATAGGTGACTGATATGGGATAGACTGAGGAGAGTCAGAGGTACTCATCTCTCTTTGAGTAGGGGATGGGAAGAGAGACTCATGGTACTCACTGAATCCTAAGTCTTCATCAGTATAGAAGGATAGTTGGGAATTGGTTGGTTGAGATCCAAGGCTGGGGATGGTAGCTGTCCCCTGAAGGTTGTTCACTTGAGTGTTGAGACTCAGAGTGAAGGCTTAAGGCTGTTGGGCTAGTGAGCTCATCAGGCTGAGCATGAGGAACCTCATACTGATTCTTGGAAAAATGGGAGTGGTCTGCTCCTCAGGAGAAGTGGGAGCTCCAGTATCCACTTCTTCCGGTATGAGTGAGTGTATGGGTGCCTCCTCAGACTGAATAGTCTGAGCAGGGGTTCGTTTGTATTTTCTTTGTTAGGTGATGGATATTTGGGGCTGTGTAGGTGGTTGGAAAGCAGCAGGTGTGGGTTCAACACTAGCTTGTGCTGCTAGGTTGTCACCTTGAGCAATGAGCTCTAACATTTTTGGGACTAGGGCTGTTTCTACCCCTGAGAAGCCTATAGTGGGCTTCTTCATTATTTTAAGATGTCGGGCTTCATCTGTCCCAATTAAGAATATTACTTGTTTCCCTCAACTGTGAGCCCAGTTCACAGTTGAGAATGTGTTGAACATATTGAGGAAACATGTAATACTCTAAGGAGGCTAAGTTTGCAAGTAATTAGTATAAACAAATTGTGAATACCTGAACTTGACCCCCTGAACCATTCCATGAACTATAAGGAGAGATCCTAGGAATCTGGTCCCATCCACCATGCTTGTTTGATAAGCTGTGGATAACCACGTGGAGCAGGTATTTCCACTGGGATGAGACTTCCCTTTCCTGAAGGTATTTACAGAGAAATCTCCTTCGTAGCCCATCTGCTCAAAAATGATTTACAGCTTCCTTTGGGAAGAACACCTCACCTTCTTCATCATCCAGCTGAAGATGTCGGTTGATGATGGCCGGAGTGATGAAGATTGTTCTCCCTTGCACTGTGGCAGACAGTGCCTTCTCCCCGTCCATAATGACCTCTTGGCAGGTCTTCCAGAATTCAAGCAACTGATCCTCATAGAGTGGAGGATCAATGGTTAGGGAGGTGAAGTAGTGAGACAGAGACAAGAAACGGCAAACCTCTGAGAAATGAGGATCTTTCTCAGAGCATAACAGAGCAACTTGATTATGTTGTCTGTGTAGCTGCATGGTAAAGTTGGGATCATTTCTGTGAGCAAGGTTAGCCATTGTGAGGTAGCTTAGAGATGAAGAAGAAATTTCAGAGAGAAGATTTTGGGTTTTAGGTTTGGATGAAAAGCAGATGAGAGAAGAGGGGGAAACCGTTGGGTTTATATGAGAGAGGGATTTCAGATAAAGTTTAATGAAAGAGGATAAACTTTGAAATCCAAACGTCGGTCCCACCTCTGAAAAAGTAGTTTTCTTTTGCTCAAAAAGTAGTTTTCTTGGAATTCGAAAAGCTTCCGAAGGTAATTATCTTCGGAAGTTTTAATGAAAAAGCTTCCGAAGGTAAAATGACTTCGGAAGAATTTCCTGAGAGTGTTTGATGATTTTGCTTCGGAGAAAATTTTAATACTTGAAAGCTTTGTATAGGGATCAATATAGTTTCCGAGAGTTAATTATTGCTTCGGAAGGAAATGGTCCTTGAAAATAAGTGACTATCTAAGATAACTATTTAAGCTTCGAAGATAAAATTGAAATTTCTTCCGAAGATAAATTTCTTAGATAGTTAAATATTTTGAAGATGTGATTTTCTTCCGAAGTTAAAATAACTTCCGAAGTATAAAATCATCAATTAATCAAAAGAAAATCTTCCAATCCAAGAAAAAAACATGAGCTTATGAAGATGATTGACTAGACAACTTAGAACACACATTTTTAAGAAATAATAAGAATTAGTTTTAAGAAAAATTTACTCAAGGTTGATCATCCCAATAGCTGATATTAGATATTTAAATCTTTGTTCATCAAAGCCTTTGTAAACAAATCAGCATATTGGTCATCTGTGTGAACCTTGACAAGTTTAATTAATCCCTTTTCATAATTATCTCTTATTAAATGATACCTGATGTTGATGTGTTTGGTCCTTGAGTGCTACACAGGGTTCTCAGTGATAGAGATAGCACTATTGTTGTCTATGTGGATAGGAGTCTCTTTGAAGTTAAATCCATAGTACAGCATCTGATTTTGAATCCAAAGCACTTGAGCACAGCAGCTTGCAGCAGCAATGTATTCAGCCTCAGCAGTTGATGCAGACACACAGGACGTTTTCTTGCATTGCCATGAGACAATCCTTCCACCAAGGAATTGACATCCCCCAGATGTAGACTTTGCAGTCATGTTGCAACCACCATAATCACTGTCTGTATAGGCATACAGATTGAAGTTAGGATTCTTTGGATACCATAGACCAAGTGTTGAAGCACCTTTGAGGTATCTTAAAATTCTTTTCACAGTGATTAAGTGAGACATCTTAGGGTTGGCTTGATATCTTGCACAAATACATGTAGCAAACATGATATCAGCCTGCTAGCTGTAAGATACATAAGACCCAATCATAGCCCTTGTATAAGTTTCATCTACACACTGCCCCTCAAGATCTGGACCAAGGGAGTGGTTTCTTGCTATGGGTGTCTTAGCAATCTTACAATCAGTCATGTTGAACCTCTTGAGTATGTCTTGAACATACTTTGACTGACTTATGAAGATGCCATCCTCAACCTGCTTCACTTGAATTCCCAGAAAGAAGTTGAGTTCTCCCATTGACTCATTTCAAATCTGTCTTTCATCATCAGCTTCTCAAAGTCTTTACAGAGCTTTGGATTGGTTGAACCAAAGATGATGTCATCTACATATACTTGAACCAGCAATAAGTCATTTCCCTGTCCTTTGATGAAGAGATTTCCATCTATAGCACCTCTCCTGTAACCATGTTTATAAAGATACTCAGAAAGTGTCTCATACCACTTCTAGGTGCATGATGCAGCCCATAAAGAGCTTTGTCAAGCTTGCAGACATAATCAGGATGATCAGGGTCTACAAAACCAGTTGGTTGTTTGACATAAACCTCCTCATCACACTCCATATAAGAAAGCACACTGTACATCAAGTTGATAGACTTTGAAGTTCTTGGATGCAGCAAATGCTAGGAATATCCTAACAGCTTCTAGTCTCCTACAGGAGCAAAGACGTCAGTGTAGTCAATCCCTTCTTCTTGTGTGTATCCTTGAACAACTAGTCTTGCCTTGTTCTTGATGATGATTCCTCTATCATCCTTCTTATTCCTAGAACCCATTTGGTTCCAATGGTACTCTTCCCATGAGGAAGTGGACAAAGGTTCCCAACTTTCTGCCTTTTGAATTGAAGCAGCTCTTGTTGCATAGCTTCAACCCAACTTCCATCCTTTAGAGCTTCATCAACTTTCTTTGGCTCTATCTGAGATAAGAAACAAGAGTGAAGACAAATATTGCTTCATGAGTTGTCCTCTTGTTCTTACCCCCCTGTGTCAACATCTCCAATGATGTTTGTGGTGGGGTGAGACCTGTGGATCCTTAGCTGAGGGATCACATCAAGTTGCTGAGAGAGATCCAAATTGAGAAATTTAGATCTGGCTTAAAGATTTACCCTCCACATTATCACACTTATCAAAATTAACTTGATCCAATGAGTGTGTGACATCATTGATGTTGTCATCTATGGTATGGTTATTAGCATCAAGAAATTCCTGATCACTATCACCATCACCATTGTTGTCTTCTACAATTGAGGTATCTTTATCTGGTTGAGAAGCCTCTGAGCTGGAATTTGAAGGCATATCAGATCTATCAGCTGAATTTGTCATTGGTGTGCTGATAGAAACTTCATTTGTTGAAGTAGTTTCAACTGGAGCTGAAGATGTATGACTTGAAGATCTTCCTAACTCAAATCTTGGGTCAGGATCACCTGTATTTAAA
Source organism: Flaveria trinervia (assembly GCA_025506515.1). Classification (NCBI taxonomy): domain Eukaryota; kingdom Viridiplantae; phylum Streptophyta; class Magnoliopsida; order Asterales; family Asteraceae; genus Flaveria; species Flaveria trinervia. The sequence goes on from CM046452.1 coordinate 24,185,995, forward strand.
TTTTCTGCAGATCCTGAAACAGCTCACAAGATTTGTTAAAATAGTTGGTAACTAAATCAAGATCAAACAGCCAATCCGGACCAGAACCAGCAACACATGGTGTGTGTTCATTGAAAGTCACATGGCTGACTCCTCAACTATTCTTGTTCTGAGATTGTATACTCTATAAGCTTGGCTTAAGAGGAGTATCCAATGAAGTGTCCATCGTCTGATTTCTTAGCAAACTTGGCGATTTGATCTTTGGTATTCAAGATGGTGCAGGGACATCCAAATGACCTGAGAAACCAATGAAAGGTTTCCTCTTGTGCCAAAGTTCATAAGGGGTCTTACCATGTGTCTTAACTACTAAAACTTAGTTCTGCACATAGCAAGCAATATTAACTGCCTCTGCCCAGAAGGTGATAGGCAGTTTAGAGTCAGACAACATAGTTCTTGCAGCTTCAATAAGTGTCCTGTTTCTCCTCTCAGCAACTCTGTTTTGCTGAGAGTCCTGGGAGCACTATATTGTCTTGTAATACCTTTATCATCACAAAATGTATCAAGGATTTGGTTCTTAAATTCAGTTCCTTGATCACATGTTATGGTTTTGACCTTATGATCACATTGATTCTCAATTTTTAAGATGAAATTCTTCAAAATCTCAAGGTTTTCATCCTTAGTTCTAAGGAAAAAGACCCAAGTGAATCTTGTAAAGTCATCTGTGATCACCAAACAGTAAGAGGTCCTTCCTAAACTCATTACACTGGTGGGGCCAAAGAGATCCATATGTAACAAGTGTAGGGGAGTAGTGATGGAGTTCTTTTCCTTAGGCTTGTGAGATACCTTGTGTTGGTTCCCCTTCAGGCATGCAACACAAAGATCATCACTTGTAAACTCTTTCTTTGGCATTCCAGTTACCAGATCATGTTTAATCAATTATTTATGTTCTTAAAGTTTACATGGCACATTCTTTTATGCCATAGGAAAGACTCATCACTCTTTGCTTTAGATAGAAAGCATGAAACTCTCCAGAAGGAGATGTTTCTTGCAAATCCATCTTGTACATGTTCCTTTTCCTGGGGGCTCTGAGCAGGATATGCTCATGAGGAATGACCACACCTGGCTTGAGAACAATGCGCTCATGCTCAGTAAAGAGCATTTTATGACTCTGATCACAAAATTGGGATACACTCAGAAGATTGTACCAAGCTCCTTAATAAAGTTTACCTTCTCGATGCTGAGCTTACCATTTGTGACCTTGCCCCTTCCAGAAATGTAACCACCTTCATGTCCTCCAAAAGCAACTGGTCCTCCATCAATTCTCTCAAAATTATGGAGTAGAGACCTATTGCCTGTCATGTGCCTGGAACAGCCACTGTCAATTATCCAGACATTCCTGTTTGTCTTGAGCTGTTCCTACACAAAGAAAATGATTAGTTACATTTATAAACCCAAGCCTTACTTGTCTTGGGCTCAGTAAGTGTAATAGAAGGTAATGCAAGAGTAATAGATCCTATGGTTGTACTATGGAGATCTTTAGCTATTGTTGATGGAAAAATTTCAGTCATTTGGTCTTTCTTAGACTTCCACACCACCTTTGAGTCTTGGACTTGACCTTCAAAACCATAAAAGCTTTTGGAACTTCACACATTTTGATGACTGAACCTTCAGAAGATTCTACAGTCACTGCAGCAGACTTTAGTGCTTCGGAAGAACTCCTTTCTTCCGAGACCAATTTTACTTCCGAAGGTAATTTTCCATTTACCTTCTTCTTTGATTGGAGCTTCCAAAGGAAACAGACTTTCCTTCCGAAGCTTGAGACTTCTTGAGATTCTTTGAAGTCTTTGAACTGGTCATGTGGATGGTACTTTTAGGATTGTATGGGCAATCCTTGGCAATGTGAGAAGTACTTTCATACATGACACATGACATTTTCTTCTTCAAAGGAGTCTCCTTTTGAGAGCAAGACTGGCTTTGGTCACGTTCCTTCTCCACCTTCATCTTGGTAGATGCTGAGACAGTTCTTTTGGGTTGTGAACTGTTCTTGGAGTTTGATGGTCCAGGCTGTGCAGCAGTGGTACACAGCAGCTCAGTCTTCTTCTTTGCACTGTGATGATTTGAACATGAACCAGTACTCATAGCTGAGGAGTCTTGGTTGATGTCTTCAGTCTTCACTACTTTGAAACCTGCAGAGATAAAAACTTGTTTCTGCTTAGCATCAAAAGTAGCCTTGATTTCTTGAGCCTTCTTTGCTTTCCTTTTGCTCTTCCTGATCAAGTTCTTTCTCTTAGACTTGGTCATCACAGTTGATTTCTTCTCCTCAGAAGGATAGTGGCCCTTGGAAGAATCCTCATCTTCACTCTTCTCAGAGGAATTCTTCACTATCACTTCTTCATCATCCTCACTTATAGGATTTATGAAAGGAAGCTCATCTTCACAAGTTCCACATCTAGGAGATCTTACAAACAAGATTGTGTGTGGAGGAGCTATCTCATTTGATCCCAGTCCCTGTCTGTTTTGATAGCACACTTTGTTGTGCAGGGATGAGGATATCATGTTCTTGAAGGTCTCTTCTTCAAGAACACTCTTTTCTGCCCTGGCTTTCCTGATCACAAGCTCAGCATGGCACTCAGTTAGCTTGGTTATGAGATCTTGAATTTGAGTTCTAAAGTCTGTGTGGTCATGTTAGAGCTGAAATGGTTTTCTCTAAGTCCTTTATTTTCAGTTTATAATCATTTTCAGACTTTCTAAAATCAGATTTTAAAATGTTTAAGGACTCAAGATCAGATCTCATCTCCAAGTTGTAGGACCTGTATCTATTTACTTTAGCAATGCATTCAGGAGTACAGAGATGTTCCAATACCTTGGCTTCATCATGATCAGCCATCAGTGCTTGGTTTGGAGAAGCATCTTCTAGTTGAAAACTCCAGTCAAAACCTCCTTCTTCAACAGCGACAGCAGCATGTTGCTTAGTCTTCTCAGACTGAGGAGCTTTGTCAGTGTAGTTTGGTCTGGGTTGTGTTTGGCCCCTATTTTCTTTAGGTGCCTTAAACTCCCTAGCAAAGTGACCCATAAGGTTGCAGTTGTAACACTTAACTTTGCTTTTATCCAGCCCAAACTTTCCACTGATAGCATTGCTTGGAAATCTTCTTCCTGTTCTCTTGTAGAACTTCTTGGCTCTGTGAGTGAGGAGAGCCATCTGCTGAACTATCTCCATGTATTCCAGTCATCTGGATGAATACAGTCCAGGTCTTCAAGAGTGAAGAGATAATTCCAGAGCTTTCATTAGTAGACACAAAGGCTTGAGAAGAACTTGTCTCTTGGAATGGACTTCCTTGAGTAAAGTTCTCTCTTGGTGTCTCCGGGAAGGTGATGAAAGGACCCTTATGTGAGTTGTCAGGGTAGCATATGAGATGATGTTAGGGTTCTATGCTGTCCCTTTCAACTACATGAAGGGCTGAACCCATTTGATTGTTGGAGTTTCCAGATGGACCTTGCATCTTCATTTCCATCTGGTATCCACTGAGAATCCCATACAAATCTGTCAGAGTAAGAGTTTTAAGGTTCTCAGTCCTCTTGATCACCACACAATAGTGTGTCCATTGCCTAGGAAGTGAGGACATGAACTTCCTTACAATGTCCCTGTTCTCAAGAGGTACTCCTCCATCCACTAGGGTATCCACAATCTCAACATACCTGAAGTATTGTTGGGTCATGGTTTCACCTACTTTGAAGGTGAAATTTTCAAACTGCTGCTTCAGAAGATCTTTCTTGTTCTCCTTGGCTTCAAATGAGCCTTCATACATCAGCTTCAGTGCATCCCACAGCTGTTTAGCTATTTTGCAGTTCTTAAAACCTCTGTATACAGAGTTTGGGAGAGCAGTCTGAAGAGCAGTCATGGCCTTCCTATCAATCTCTACTCTTTTACTATCTTCATCTGAGTAGTTGGCCATATCTTTAGGGATCATACCAGCACCAGTAGCAGAGGGGGTGCTGGGTATGAAAGATCCATTTACAATAGATTCCCACATTCTTGAGTCAAGAGACCTGATGAAGCCTTCCATCCTCATGCACCAAGTGTCAAAATCATCAAGAGTGATCAGTGGGGATTTTTCATGGTTCCAGTCTCCATATCAGTCTTTGAGATGGAAGCCATTTGAAGAGTTTAGTTTTTGTGTGTGTGAGGGATCTTAAGATGGTTAGATCTTATATCAAGAACCTGGAAAGCTCTGATACCAATTGCAGGACCGTTTAAGGGCTTTAACACAATTACAACAGAACGACACAAAGAGAGGAGATTAACTAAACTTTAATCAAACAGTGAACTGGGTTAACCAAAGTGATACAAAGAGCACAAGTAAAGTAAGAGACAGAACAAGAGAGTATGGTTTTCAAGAATGCAGTATATTGCTTTCTCTATGTTCTATTACAAGTGTTTCAAAGCATAAGATAAAAGATACAAGAACATGAGATACTTATACTACATCCTACAGCTGGCTATACTTTGAAAGCCAGCTGGATACAATTGACTAGACACACAAACAAAATCAATTGTAGAGTCAAAAGGCAGATTGCCTTTTGACTTGTGACTATCACATGCCATAGCTCACATCCTTATCTATTACAAAAAGGATAAAGTACATAAAGTAGAAAGTATACAGACTCAAGACCTCAATGTACAGTTACCAAAAGCATGGACCTTTTCACCAACTCATGTAAGTTGGTGACTTGCAGAGGCACAGCGGAAAGGTGTCCAGCTTTACAGAAAAGTACATCAGAAAAAGCATGTCTTAAAAGTCTTGGAAGAAATCTGTCTTCATAACTTGAAGCTTCGGAAGACTTTGTCTCTGAGGCTTCGGAAGACTTCATCTTTGCTTCGGAAGATATTGGTCTTGGCTTGGGAAGTTTTTACACTTAGAGTATTTTCTAATGCATTGTGTAAGACTTCCAAAGCATTCTTCACTTCAGTACTTAGTGCATGTTGCTGAGACACCTTGGATGTTTTGGGTTGCATCAGACTTAAGGAATCCTTACAAACTCCCCCTAGGCTGATGCTACCAAAACACTTAGAAGATCTTCAGATGTTGGTGGTCTTTAGTACAATCAAGACCATTCCTTTCTTCATTAGATGGTCAGGATCATCAAGATTCTCATAGTATCTTCTCATCTCAAAGAGATCATGCAGAGGTAAGTTGATTATGTCTTGCCAGGAGTAGACATTCTCAACACCTTGATCTCTGATAACATGCCATCTTTCTGGATTGGTAGAATAAGTCCAGGACAAGATGGGTGTCTCAATTGTTAGAGGAGCCACTTGCATAGGAGTTGATTGGGCTGCCTCATCATGCACTTCCTCTGGTTGATCTGATTCAGCCTGAGTTGTAGAGGTAGATGACTTTGGCTTCTTCTTCTTAGTCTTTGGTTTAGATGCCATTTTCTTCTTCCTCTTAGATGTCTTTAACTGAGAAGACTGGTCTGTAGCACCATGTTGATCATCAGTGTCTTTCTCAGTTGGGTGTTCCTCCCTCACAGGTTCAGAAGGAGAGGGAGTTTGACCCTCCTTTCCAGACTTTCTGATGAAGAGAGTCTTATCAATGGTACCTCTAGTGTAGCCATTCTTCAGAAGAAACTGATACAAAGTCTCACACCACAGCCTAGGCGCTTGGTGTAGCCAATATTGAGCTTTATCCAATTTGCACACATAGTTAGGGTTCTGTGGGTCTTCAAATCCTAGAGGTCGGCACACATAGACTTCCCTATCATATCCCCATATAGAAATGCACACTTGACATCAAGTTGGTATACTGTGAAATCCTTGGATGTAGCATAAGCAAGGAAGATCCTAACTACCTCAAGTCTTGCAACCGGTGCAAAGACATCAGTATAATCGATTCCTTCCTCTTGAGTGTATCCTTGAACCACAAGTCTTGCCTTATTCTTGATGATTAAGCCTCTATCATCTCTCTTGTTTCTGAAAACCCATTTGGTGCCTATAAGTACTTGACCAGATGGTAGCGGACATAGGTTCCATACCTTCTGTCTCTTGAATTGAAACAGCTCCTCTTGCATCTATTCAATCTAGCTACTATCTTTCAAGGCATCTTCTACCTTCTTGGGTTCCATCTGAGATAGAAAGCATGAGTACAAGCAGATATTCCCTTGATGAGTCTGTCCTCTTGTTCTCACACCGTTAGACACATTCCCTATGATGTTCTTAGTTGGATGAGTGTTGTGAATCCTAAGACGATGAATCACTTCCAGTTGTAGAGATAGATCCAGGTTAGACATATTCTGCTCAGGAACTGAAACACTCTGTCCAGCTGCTGTTTCAAAGTCATTCAATGAGGACTGATTGAATGAATGAGAAACATCATCAATAGTTGGCTGTGAAGTAGTATTAATAGTTGCCTGTTCCTTCAAAATACTACCTCCTTCTGCCAGGTGTTGTGGTGGATCACCTGATGAGTTTTGAGGCTCAGTAGGTGATTCACTTGTTGAAGATTCACTATTCCTTGTATAGTTAAAGTATCGGATCTGTGAATAGTGGAAGCTTGATGTATTGCAGCATTTAAAGAATTTGGTCTAGGCCTGGGAAGCTCAAACAGTTGATCATTAGCAGCGGCATCAGCATCATTTTGAGCACCTATTCCAACTGAAACATTCTCACAAGAGGGTTTAGAATAGTTTGGAAACAAGTCTAAATCGAAGATGTGATGAGGTCCATTCCCCGTAACACAAGGAGTGTGCTCATTAACAACTATATTGGATGACTCCTCAAATTGTTGATTCTTAATGTTGTATACTTTGTAAGCTTTGGAGCTAGAAGAGTATCCAACAAAGATAGCATCATCCAACTTTTCAGCAAATTTTGCTAAATTGTCCTTTGTGTTAAGTATGGTACACCTGCTGCCAAAGGACCTTAGAAAGCCAATGAACGGTGGCCTTTTGTTCCATATCTCATAAGGGGTTTTTCCATGGGGCTTAACTACAAGAACTCTGTTCTGCACATAGCATGCAGTGCTGACTGCCTCTGCCCAGAATGTTAGAGGTAGCTTTGAATCAGCTAACAAGTTCGAGCATCCTCTATAAGTGTCCTATTCCTTCTTTCAGCAACACCGTTTTGTTGAGGAGTTCTGGGAGCACTATATTGTTGGAAATCTTTGAGTTACAGAATGAGTCAAGAACGAAGCTATTAAACTCAGTCCCTTGATCACTTCTAATAATTTTAACCTTATGATCAATTTGATTTTCTATTTTAAGATCTTTTCCTATTTTAAGAATAAAAGATTTTAATGTTTTAGCAGTTTCATCTTTAGTTCTTAAAAAGAATACCCATGTGAATCTTATAAATCATCAACTATCACAAGGCAATATTATTTCCTTCCAATGCTCATTATACTTGGGCGACCAAAAAGATCCATGTGCAATAGGTGCAATGGAGTAGTGATAGAGTTAACATATTTGGATTTATGAGATGTCCTGTGTTGTTTCCCTTTCAGGCAAGCAACACAATTATCTTTGCAGAAAAACTCCTTTTTAGACAAACCATGTACCAAGTTATTTTTAGCCATTTATTCATTGTCTTAAAATTTACATGACACATATGTTTATGCCACAGTGTTGACTTATCACTATCAGCTTTGGAAAGAAAGCATGATACTTCACCCATTAGGGAAGCATTGTTCATATCAAGCTTGTACATATCCCCTTTCCTGGGAGATCTAAGAAGCACCAAGTCCGAGGAATTGTCATCCCTGGTTTGAGAATAATGCATTTATGTTCTGTGAAAAGCATTTGGTGCTTTTGATCATATAATTGAGAAACACTTAACAGATTGTGTTCAAGCTGTTTGATAAAGTTAACTTTGTCAACTGTTAACTTACCATTGAATATACTCCCTCTGCTAGAAATATATCCTCCGGCCTCACCTCCAAACTGGACAGGACCTCCATCATAATATTGATATTGTTGAAGGAGAGATCTGTTCCCTGTCATATGCCTGGAGCATCCACTATCTACAATCCAAATGTTGTTATTCTTGTCATATGGATGTCCCTATACATAAGATGAGATGATTAGTTTTGATTGGAAACCCAGACTTTATTGGTCTTGGGTTCTTCGAAAGATAATGACATAATTGAACCAAAATTTATGTATGGGGGTTCAATGGATGTCTTTGAAGAAGAGGTTTGGGCTACAACATCTTCCTTGATCTTCCATTCCATCCCTAGGTTGATCACGGAGGATGAGCTTGTTGAAGCTTTTGTAACTTGGCATTCTTCCGAAGCTTCTTTCTTTTCGGAAGAAGCCTTCACCACCTTTTCTTCCGAAGCAGTCTTCTTCTAGGATGGTTTCAAAGGGACTCTTTTGTTCTTCTGAGTCTTGACAACTTTCGCTTCCGAAGCCTTTTTCCTTTCGGAAGAAGAATCTTCTTTCGAAAGCAGCCTTGCAAATGAAGCCTTTCGGAAACAAGCTTTCCCTTTTTCATTACTTGAACCATTTGATATGGTCCAAATGATAACCTTCCCTGTCTCCTTCCTTTTTAACATTATTTGCATAATGTGTGCTAGCAGGATTGTAGTAACAATCTTTGGCCATGTGGTTTTTCAAATCACACATTATGCATGCAATGTTAATCTTTTGGGGATATGAAGATTCTTGTTTCTTGTTCTTTTTATCTTCATCAGTAACGTTTCCCTTTAACTTGTGATCCTTTGGTAGGACAGGAGTGCTAGTACTACACCCTTTCCTGAATCAGAGTTTCCAACCACCTAGAATCCAGCTGAGATGAATATACCCTTTTGCTTTGGGTCTATCTTTAACTTGGACTTAGCCACTTTCTTGGCAGTTTTTCTGGCTGCCTTAGCTCTGCTTGTTCTGGCTTTGGTGGTCAGGTTTGATCATCATTGGTAGGGGAGCGCATAATTACCTGGTTCTTCCTGTGATGGTCTCCATAGTTGCATCATTCTTTGACTCATGAGAAGGTGGGTCAGCAGATGGAACCTCTTGCTCTTCAGTACCACACCTTGGTTGTCTTATAGACTCATAAGAATGTGGTGGAGGAATTTCATTGGTTCCCAACACTCCTTTGTTTTGGTAACAAGTTTTGAGTGAGAGGATGATGCAAGAATGGCTTGGAAGTTTTGCTCGGAAATAGCATACTTCTTAGCTTGAGCCTCAGCTGTGACAAGCTGGGCTTGAGCCTCAGTCAATTTGGATATTAAATCCTTTATGTGAGTCTTATAGTTTGTGTGTTCATGTTTTAATAAGGACACAATTTTCTCTAACTCCTCAATTTTTCTTTGGTAGTCAAATTCAGCCCTTTTAAAGTCAGATTTCAAAATATTTAAAGACTCAATATCAGATTTAATCTCCATATTGTAGTCCTGATACAATTTAACCTTAGCAATACAGGCAGGAGTATAGAGATGTTCATATACCTTATTTTCATCTGTTCCGGCCATGAGTGCTTGAGCAGGAGTCACATCATGTACCATGAAGCTCCAGTCAACTTATTGAGCCATTGCAGTTGTTTCAGTTGACTTTCCGGTGGGCTTTGGTGTAGAGGGATGTGTGGAGCCCTGTGGGGTTCCCGATGGACTTGCGAGCCTTGCATTCCCTTGCAAAATGACCAAGTTGGTTATAGTTGTAACATTTGGCCTTGGTTTTGTCAAAGCCAAATTTGCTGTTGATTGGGTTCCGGGGAAATTGCCTTCCAGTTCTATCAAAGAACTTCTTTGCTCTGTAGGTTAGAAAAGCCATTTGTTGGACTATGTCCACGTATTCCACATCATCCGGACTGAAATACTCTAGATCATCAAAGCAGTATTGATAATCACCTGAGTGTCCACTTCCTGAGACAAAAGCACAGCTGTCTTGAAAGGAACTTTGCTGAGCTTGTTGAGACCTTGGAGTCTCAGGAAATATGATGTATAGCCCAGAAGAACAAGATGGCTGCTAGGTGTAAGTCAGGTATTGTTGAGGCTGGGAGATTCCTGAGCCTTCAGCAACCATTAAGGCGTTGCTAGCAGGAAGACTCAAGGGTTTACTTGTCTAATGACCCCTCTTACTTTCCATTTCCAACGGTATCCATCAAGGATCCCATAGAGTTCGGTCATGGTGAGTGTATTCAGATTTTTTGTTCTCTTGATAGAGACACAATAGAATGTCCACTCATTGGGTAATGCACTCATGAACTTTCTTGTAAGGTCTCTGAGTTCATGAGCGATTCCCATAGATTAAAGGGAAGAAATGAGATCCATATACCTAAAATATTGTTGCCTAAGAGTCTCTCCAGCAACATGGGTGAAGTTCTCGAACTGTTGCTTCAGTGACTCCTTCTTGGAGTCATTTGAGCTTGAGTACATTTGAGCAAGCGTATCAAACAGTTCTTTGGAAGACTTGCAATGCTCAAAGCCCACCATGATAGAGTTTGGAATTGCAGTCATGAGAACAGTCATAGCGTTGCTGTTAATGTCAAGCTTCTTCCTGTCCTCATCAGAATAATCTCCAATAGCTTTCTTGATCATGGCACCATTTCCACCAGCTACTTTTGGCTTATACGGGCCATTGACAATGGATTGACACATTTTGCTGTCTTGATATCTGATGAAGCCTTCCATTCTTCTGCCCCACCTAAAGTTTTCAGGGGTGATGATGGGTGCTTTGGTCATCGTCCCCATCTCTACTTCAAATTTGTTGAGGGCCATTTTTGAGTGAGGTATAAGGAGGAGTGAAAAACAGGTTGATTAGGATGGTAAGATCTCACAATCAAGAGCCTAAGAAGCTCTGATACCAATTGTAGGATCGGGTTTGTCACAGAACACTTGGATTTCTCTCAAACTCATTTATAGAAACACTCAATTCAGATGAAGTAAAGTCTTTTACCAGAGTTGATAGTAATATAATAAGTAGTAAAGGAACACACAGAAACAAATTTTCAAGGCACTTGTATATATTACTTCTCAACTCAAGATATTACAAGACTCTTACAAGCATGATACATAAGTTACAATGAGAGACTATATATACTAGATCCTACAGCCGATATACTTTGATACTAGCTGGAAACCTAGGACTACAGCGTATACTACAATGCTAAAGTTAAGGTATCTTAGATGAGGATTATCTAAGATATGGTAGTCATGACATGTCCATGACTTACCTTTTGTTACCAACTAAAGATGGCAACTGTACTAACATAAAAAGATAAGCAGTGGATTAAAGTATGGTCAACTGCATGGCTTTTAAGAAAACGCCATGCAGTATCTCAGAGATTTGCAGCGCTGTGTCAGGGAAGCCATACTTATGTCCACTAGATAATAGCAGTGTTTTCCGAAGGTAAGTTGGCTTCGAAGAACAAGTTTTTCCAAAGCCACTTATACTTCGGAAGAGGCTTCTATACTTCCGAGGCTTGAGGAATTCTGTACTTCGGAAGTTGACTTCGGATCTTTCTTTCTAAGTCTTGAACTTCGGAAGTAGGTTCTCTGTCTTCGGAAGCTAGAACTTTTCCTTCGGAAGTAAGTTTTACACTTTGTCTTCGGAAGAGCTCCTTTTTCCTTCGGAAGTTCCACAATTAGCTTCGGAAGTCCTTTATTTGTAGTACCAAAATCTTCTAAGTGACTTGGTTTTGGTTGCATCAGCCTTTCTAGATCCAACATACGTGTATACCAACTCAAATAGTGCGGAATCCTATCTGATTGGCGATCCAATTAGTGAGAACGCATGTAGAATCGATCTTAGAATGAATGTAAACGTTAAGAATGAAGGCAATACGAATCTGTGCGATCTATGAACTTGGAACAGGGTCTCTAAGGTCTCTGGATGGCTAGGGTACGAGTAGGAGTCGAAATATTGAAAGTGTTTTTTTACGAATTAAGTGGTATTCATAGGTTAGGGTTAGTCAACCAAAGAACTAGACCATTAGCATGGTTCAGTCATGCGACTAAAGCATGCGACTAAGTCAATCACACGACTGAGTCATTTGTATGTCTCAGTCGTGCGACTGATCCAGTATCCTGGTTCAGTCGCGCGACTGGTCCATTAGCATGAAATATTCATGCGTATGGTCCATTCGCATGAAAACTTCATACGACTAAGTTTGAATATATTTCTCAATTATTACTTGACTAAGATCTATTCAAACAACCACAAACCTATATAGTTAGTTCAATATGCGTTAATAAATGATAAACATTGAAACATACACTGAGACATTTAACATTAAGATCATCAATCACATATTCTTTTTCATTCAACTCATACATTTCATTTACATTAGGACATGACAGACATATTACATTAAGATCGTAACTAGGTACATATTGGTACTCTTTCTTCAACGCAGCTTCAAACCAGCCTAACATCTTCCTGGGGTCAGCATACAGTAGGTTCATGCGTGCCAGCTGGTTGAGTTCAAAACCAGGGAGAGTCTTTAGATCATGTGGGAATCTGAAGTACTTGTTTCCCTTCTCCTCTTCACTACATATACATTAAGATCATCAAAATAAGCCCATGCTATAATCCTATGAGACACCTTTAGATTCTTCTTTGTTGATCCATATGTACCTAGTTTATGGTCTTAATGTAATATGTTGTCATGTCCTTAATGTAAATGAAATATATGAGTTGAATGATACGTATTATGTGGTTATTGATCTTAATGTTTAAATGTTTCAGTGTATGATTTAATGTTTATTATTTATTAACGCATATTGAACCAACTCTATAGGTTTGTGGTTGTTTGAATAGATCTAAGTCAAGTAATGATTGTGAAACATATTCAAACTTAGTCATATGAAGTTCTCATGCAAATGGCCCATGCTAATGGACCATACGCATGAACAACTTCATGCTAATGAACCAGTCGCACGACTGAACCAGGATACTGGATTAGTCACACAATTGTGACATGAGATAGACTCAGTCGCACGACTGAACACTCAGTCATACGAATGGATCAACCACATGACTCGGTCGCATGACTGAACCATGCTAATGGTTCATCGCACGACTGAACCATGCTAATGGTTCAGTCGCACGAATGACTAACCCTAACCTATAATACCACTTAAATCGTGGAAAAACGTAACACTTTGAATAATTCGACTCCTATATGTACCCTAGTCGTCCAGAACGTCCAACAAAGCTAGTCCAAGTTCATAGACCGTTCTTGATTGATTCTCTAGCCATAGTCGATTGCACATACTCACCACCCCTCAATCACCCTAAAATCGCACATTGAGCCGTTACTCTGCCAAAATTTCTTCTGACCTTACTTGATTTCAAATTTCAAGATTCTGACGATTGCTAGTTGTTATACAGGTACAATTCGGTGCAACCTACATAAATCTCAGTTTTTTCATGCCCTAAATCATTGAATTCTGCCCTAACCAAGAACCAAAACTTTGTTGAACAAATTAACTAATAAAACAAAGTAAAATGTTGAAATCAAGGTTATTAGATGTTAAGTAGGGTTATTGTAAGTCTAATGAGACAAACCACGATGTCTAATGTTATGATTTGATCAAAATTTGAATCTGAATCGAAAAGACAGTAGGTCATGCGACTGGACACTTGGATGAACTACAATCGCATGACTGAGCTGGACAAATGACTCAATCGGCCGAATGAACAATGCGTATGAGCTCAGTCGGCCGACTGAACTAGTCGCAGGCTCAATCGCTCGATTTAACTCAGTCACAAGATAAGCCACCCGATTGTATTCAGTCGCATGTTAAGTCAAACGACTGAATCTAGTTGTATGGTTAAATCGCACGATTGAACCAGACTGATCTTAAACATGTTTATTTGAAATGGTTTCTATTGTGTGATGATCTAACTTGTATGCTTCTTGTGTTGCAGATTGATGGCTGATCGGTGGACCATCAACACCAAGCACAATATTTGTGCTCATCTGGATGCCACCACTCGGAACGCAGCCAAGTTTCCTGGCATCATTGTGTTCCTGAAGAGATCACAGATACACAGAGCCATATCTACACCATGCACTCCCTACAAGTCTATCCAGTAGGTCTTCTGGATGGTCGATCAGTTGATCGATCTCGTGAGCCCTACTGCATCAGGAGTACTATATTTAGGCAAGAGATAGAAGTGACCGCTGCAGCTATTAGACGGGTACTGGATTTGGGTGAGGATGCTGATCAGCCAACCAGACTACACCCTCTGATAGTGAGGGGATGCTTCGTCAGGATGAAGTACTCTGGGTACATAAATGCAGGTGTGTTAAACAAAAGCAACATGTGTCCCCAGTACAAGTACTTAGCACACGTGATACTGGAATGCATAGCTTCGCGGAGGGGTGGCTTTGATGACCTATCAGACCAGATTCAGAATGCCTACGTGGCAATGGTGCTGAACCATCCATTCAGCTTCTCCAGCATGATCTTTGCATACCTGATAGAAAATCTTCAGGCCAAAGGCAAGGAGGGCTTCTGTATGTACCCAAGATTCTTACAGATGATTATCAATGAGAAACTACCTTCCTTGCCTAAGGAGAGCCATGATGCGGTATCACTTGAGGTGATGGATGACATGACACTAGGCCGCATGAAGATCTACAGGGGAAAGCAGGTCAAAGCCCCTGTAAAGAGACTGTTCGGGCATCTGGCCCAGGAGGAGTATGTGGCGCCTGCATGGCGTTAGTGGTGCCACGAGGAGAGTGATTCAGATGTTGAACAGATTGCTCTTCCATCTGATGACTCCGATGATGATGACGGAGACACTGTTGGAGATTCTGGCCCCGCTGTTTCTAGGGCCAGCACTACAAATACTACACCTTCACCACCCACTTATGTAGATGCCACCACCACCAGTTTCCATCAGGATTTCTGTCCTCCTGATGAGGAGAAGAGAGTGATAAGGAGCCCCTAACCAGGACAGTGGGTAGCAGGGTGGTTGCCACCGACCGAGGCATTCGGGAGGTTGGAGGACGCCCTAGCGAGTCTGGGGAGACTACAACTGACCCCAGCTACTCACCAGTTCAGCCCAAGACCATCCCAGGGGGAGCATCCACCTCCAGGGGCATGAGGAGGAAAAGGATGGCTCAGCCCCATGGGATAAAGATGAAGAAGAGGAGGATGACCTTTATCAGCACCACCACCACAGCCACCACCTCTACCACACCACCCACTACTTCTACCTCTCCCCCCATCACCACTGCCACCATTCCACCTGTCACCACTACTGCCACCACACATACCACCACTATCTCAGCCACTCCACCACTTCCCCACATAACATCCACCACCACTTCAGCTTACCCATCACTACCACACACATACCACCTCCCATATACACCACTGCCACCACCACCACCTCTAGCCACCAGGCAGGATCATCATATCACCCACCCTTTCCATCAGGATCATCTCTACCTCATAGTAGGGTAGAGGAACAGCTTTCAGCACTAAACCGTATGGTGCTGAAGCTGTTAGCAGCCGATGACGTGAAGACTGCTCAGCTCCTACAGTTAGTGGAGCTCACTGCTGCACAATCACATCAGATCTCTCAGCAGGCACAACAGATTGAGGAGGAGGCTCAGCACATGGCTGCTCAGAGTCTAGATATTTCCTAACTCAAGGAGCAAAACATGTTATCTACTAAGAAGATTGAGGAGTTGGAGGATGCTAAGAGGACCATCCTGCTCAAACTTAAGGGCACAAAGGATGAGCCTCTGAAGATCAGAGAGGGAGACGGTGATGATGGTGATGACAGTGATGATGATGATAGTGATGATGATGATGATGATGGTGATGATGATAAAGGTGATGATGAGGATGGAGGAGACACTGAAGGAGGAGGAGAGTCATCTGCTTCGGGTGCACAGGAAGTTAGTGAGAGGTGGACCAAAAAGACTCAAGATCTAGGTGCCTCGACATCAGCCCCGACAGCGAAAGAACACATGATCCAAGACAAAAGTAATGCTTATAGTTTTGTGTAATTTAAATCATGTGTAATTTGAATATTGTATTAAACTTATGTTCTTGAATGTTGATGTATATATATTTAATGTTTAATGGCTTGATTATTTACTCATGCATGATGTGTTAAATGTTTTAAATCAAGCAAATCCACATTATCAGTGAGATGACTACGATGTTGCTCCCCTTCAGCAGATCAAGTCTCATCTCAAAATGATACTTGATCTGCAAGGGATTGTTAGGAGGTCTGTAAGCTATACTCCGAAGAAGGAGAATTATTCACAACCTCACTGATGAGCAACTCGTAGAAATGTTCCGGTTAAACCCGGATGAATTGGTTAAGGATGCTCCTACCGTTGATATTGCTAGTGATGACAAGCTCAATGATGTTGATGAGATAGAGATTGACGACATCACAGCACAACACTATCCAGAATATACTGATCGAGAGGGAAATGTAGTCCCTAATTTTGGAGATACACTCGACAGTGATATGCATGTTAAATTGGATATGATGGAGAGGGAGACTGAGAAAATAGAAAGCCAAGCCCAAGCCACGGACGCCGATGTTGAAAACAAAAAGGCTGATGGGCGGTTTGTTTTGCAGAGATCCCTGCCCAACGCATAGCGCCAAATCCGAGTGCCTATGCCAAGCTCTACGAAGTCAAGAAGCATCTTAAGGTGTCTAGCAAGACAATCGCGTGGGCTCACTTTGAGGATCTGAATGTATATGCACTGAAAAGGGAAAAGGGAATCAAGTATTCCAGATTTCCATATGATAGAAGACTCTTCCTAGTTTTGAGCTCAACCAGTTGACACGCCTGAACCTACTGTATGCTGACCGCAGGAAGATGTCAGGCTGGTTTGAAGCTGCGTTGAAGAGAGAATACCACACACGATGGGTTAATTTCAAGCCTCAACAACCGACGAGGTATATTCAAAGGTTAGAGGTGGACCCAAGGACTGGGAAACCTAAAGTGGTGTTGAAGTGGAGTTTTCCACATACTATGTCTAAGATCCCATTGAGGGAAATGCCACAGGACTTCACTCCCCACTTCAAGTGGTGGTATTATGATTGGCGTACAGGAGAAGCGGTCATAGTATTACACAAAAGAAGCCAAATGGAGACAATCCGGGTATTTGACCCATTGTGGCTAACCAACCTATCAGCGAATGATGTTATACTTTATACAGGTGGCCACTATTCTATGATCCGTAGGATATATACACGCCCTCCAATTTCAGAACGTAATAAGACTCTGCTTTGCATTTGAGAAACACGCTGGAGTCGCAGTCAAGGAGAGCCATAAGAAGTTTGACGAGCTAATGAGGATGCTAGACAATGATAGAAACTAGGTCCAAGGGGGAGTTTGTTGATCCTTATGTACTTAGTTTACGGTCTTAATGTAATATGTTTGTCATGTCCTAATGTAAATGAAATATATGAGTTGAATGAAACGTATTATGTGGTTATTGATCTTAATGTTTAAATGTTTCAGTGTATGATTTAATGTTTATCATTTATTAACACATATTGAACCAACTATATAGCTTTGTGGTTGTTTTAATAGATCTAAGTCAAGTAATGATTGTGAAACATATTCAAACTTAGTCATATGAAGTTCTCATGCAAATGGCCCATGCTAATGGACCATACGCATGAACAACTTCATGCTAATGAACCAGTCACGACTGAACCAGGATACTGGATCAGTCACACAATTGTGACATGAGATTGACTCAGTCACACGACTGAACACTCAATCGTGTGAATGGATCAACCGCATGACGCAGTCGCATGACTGAACCATGCTAATGGTTCACACGCATGAATGAGTAACCCTAACCTATAAATACCACTTAATTCATGGAAACATAACACTTTGAAGAATTCGACTCCTATACGTACCCTAGCCGTCCAGAACGTCCAAGAAAGCCAGTCCAAGTTCATAGATCGTTCTTGATCGATTCTTATTCATTCTTAACATTTAGATTAATCTTATATCGATCGGGTTAACATTCTCACGGATTGGATCGCCAATCAAATAGGATTCCGCACTATTTCATTCGGTATACACGTGAATCAGTTAGTACTCCATCTAGTACACGGTCCCCTAACATTCTTTACTTTGTAGAGCATGGCGTAGGCACTCGACTTTGGCGCTGTGCATTGGGCACAGATCTCTGCAAAACAAGTCGCCCATTCAGCCTTTTTGATTTTAACATCTGTGTCCGAGGCTTGGGCTTGGCTTTCTGATTTCTCGGATTCCTTTTTCGTCGTATCCAGTTTAGAATACATATCACTGTCGAGAGTATCCCCAAAATCAGGAACCACATTTCCCTCTTGATCAGTATATTTTGGATAATGTTGTGCTGAGACATCTTCAATCTCTATCTCATCCACATCGTTGAGCTCGTCATCACTAGCAACATCGACGGTAGGTGCGTCTTTAATCATTTCATCTGGATTTAACCAGAACATCTCTGCGAGTTGCTCATCAATGAGGTCATGAATGATTTCTCCTTCTTCGGGAGTGTAGCTTACTAACCTCCTGACAATCCCTTACATATCAAGTATCATAATTAATTGGGACTTGATCTGATGTAGGGAAGCAACATCATATTCATGTTGCTGAGATGGTTGATCAGCTTGATTCAAAACATGTAACACATCATTCATTAGTTAATAATCAAGACAATTAAATAATCAAATATATACATAAACATTCATTACATAAGTTTAATACATGATTCAATTACACAAAAGTTCAAAATACATAAACATCTAATCATTACGTTGATCTTGAATCATGGGTTCTTCAGCTGGCGGGGCCGAGGACGAGGCACCCTGATCCTGAGCTTTCTTGGATCGTCTCTCTTGCTTGAGTAGCAGTAGATACAGTAGTATCATCACCCTCCTCATCATCTCTTCTCTCATCCTCTCCCGCATCATCATCTCGTCCATCATCATTAGTATCATCCTCATCATCGTCATCATCATTACCATCGTCATCCCCTTCTCTAATCTTTAGAGGCTCATCCTTGGATCCCTTGAGCCTCAACATGAGCTTTTTGTTCTTTGCCTCCAAATCATGTATCCTCTGTACAGAGGATGTCTACATCTCACATAGCTCTATGATCTCCTAACTCTAAGCCTCAATCCTCTATACAAACAAAGCCTGCATCTCATGCAACTCCGTGATCTCTTGGCTCTGAGCCTCAATCCTTTGGGCTTGGTAAACATTAAGCTCCATCAGCTGATTAAGCTGAGTGGCTCTCTGCTCATCCGTCACCAGCAGCTTCAATACTAACCGGTTCAGGTTACCCAGCTACTCCTCCAACCCAACGGATGGGAAAGAGGATCCAAAAGTAGGCAGGACATGTGATGAGGTCCCGGCTCCATGAGTGGGGGTGGTGATAGTGGATGTAGAGTAGATAGGTAGTGGGATATGTGTGGATGGTAAAGGAGTGGTTGTAGTGGTGACAGGTGGAGGTGTGGTTGTCATGGTAGGTGGAGTGGTAGTAATGGTGGTGGGTGGAATGGTGGTAGTGGTGGTAGTGGTAGTGGGTGGAATTATGGTAGTGGTGGCAGTGGTAGAGGTAGTGGTGGTAGTGATGAATGTATCCTCCTCCTCTTAGTCTTCATCCCATGGGGCTTAGCCATCCTTTTTCTCCTTATGTCCTTTGAGGAGGATGCTCCCCCTGGGATGCTGCTGGGCTGATTAGAGGCATAAGAGGGATCTGCAGTAGTCTCCCCAGATACGCTAGGGGTCCTCCAACCTCCCGAATCCATCGGTTGGTGGCAACCACCCTGCTCCCCACAGTACGAGTCAAAAGCTCATCGTCTGTCTCCTCCTCATCATCAGGATGAAGGTCTTGATGGAAACCGACTTACTCTGCTCCACCTTGGTGGATGATGGAGATTCTATATCAGTAGTGGGGGCCCTCGATTGGGCGGGCCCTGCATCTCCACCATAACAACTATCATCATCTTCGGAGTCATCATCCGGGAGCACAATCTGCTCGACATCCGAATCACTGTCCTTGTGGCGCCACTTCCTCCTAGCGGGCGCCATGTAATCCTCCCAGGCCAGGTGCCCAAACAATCTCCTCACAGGGGGCTTCACTTGCTTCCCCCTGTACACTCTCATGCCGCCCAAAGTGGTATCATCCATCACTTTAAGCTTTAGGCAGCGACGGTAGCTTCTGATCAATGGTCATCTGAATAAATCGAGGGTACATACAAAACCCCTCCTTCCCCTTCCCCTTAATGTTCTCCACCAGATAGGTGAAGATCATCCTAGAGAAGCTGAACGGGTGGTTCAGCACCACACCACATAAGCATTCTGGATCTGATTGGATAGCTCGTCAAACCCTCCCTTACGTGAAGCTATGTACATGGGCGAGGTACTCGAGCTGGGGGCACAGGTTGCTCTTGTTGAGCACACCTGCGTTGATGTCCCCAGAGTACTTAGCCCTTAGGAAACATCCTCGTATGGTAAGTGGGTGTAGTCGTATGGGACAATCGACGTCATCCCTAACTCTAGAACAGTCCGGAGATCATCCTCTATGATCTCAATAGCCTGGCCGAATATCGAGCTCCTGATGCAATAGGCTCAGAGGACCTGTCCATTACAACGCTTTCCCAGAAAGCCTGCTGGACCGAGTGATAAGTGGTACATTCTGTCGAGATGTCTTAGAATATCCTAGATCGTCATAGGAATGTGATGATGCTCGAGAACTCTGCAGTATTCTTGGAAGTCAAATCCAGGTGAGCACATATGTTGTGCTTAGTGCTCATGGTCCAGCGACTCGTCATCTATTACACAATATAGATAAACATTAGAATGTGTAAAAGAATAACCATTTGAATTTCTTCACTTGAATCTTTCTGTTCTGTCATGCGAATGAACTGTGCGACTGAGGTTTTGTCATGCGATTGAGCTCATACACACGACTGAGCATACGAGTGTGCTTAGTCGTATGTTCTACCAAGCAGTTGAACCAGTTGTGCGACTGAACTTATTCGCATGTTTCATTCGTGCGATTGTGCCATTCGCTCATCTCAGTCGGGCGACTGAGCCATTCGCCCGGCTCAGTCGTGCGATTGAAGTTTATCAGGGCACCCATTCACATGACAGACTATTGGGTCATTCAAATTTAAAATTTGAGCAAATCGTAATGTTGGACATCGTGGTATGGCTCATTAGTCTTGCAAACACCCGACATAACACCTAATAACCTTAATTTTAACATTTTACTTAGTTTTATCAGTTTATTGGTCAAACAAGTCTCGGTTCAGTTTTAGGGCATAATTTCAATCCTTTAAGGATGAATCGATTGAACATTTGACTAGAAATCGGTGCACGTTACCTGTGGAGTCACTGGAATCGTTAGAACGTAGTAATCACAATCCAAGAACAATCAAATGAAATTTGGGGAGAGGAACGATAAGTCGTGCTAGGAAATGAGCGATTTGGGGGTAAATAGGGTTTGCGACCGACTCCCCCTCTATTTATACTAGGGTTTCCTTCAGTCGTGTGACTGGACCTAATCTCATAGCTGGTTCGCGCAATTGAGACTCAGTTGTGCGACTGACCCACTTGGTCACCATCTGTCATGCGACTAGGTTTTAGTCGTGCGACAACCCCATTCGGTTGCTTCCATTCATGTGATTGTTTCATTTTGATGATCCAATCGCATGAATTTACCCATGCTGATGGTCCAATCGCATGTCTGGGCCATACGTGTGGCTTAGTCGTGTGATTGGGCATATTCGTCTAGCTCAATCGTACGGCTGGTCCATACTTATGGTCCAGTTGTGCGAATGGCTCATTCTTATAAGTTTGACTCTATGAACATTTTACATTTATCCCCTTTTACACTTGGTAAAACATTAAAGCATTCGATCATCTCAGACATTATCATTTTTACTTTGGAAACATTTGATCACCTCAGACATGATCCTTTTAATGGTAGAACATTTTGTCACCCCAGATGTGATCCATTTGACATTTGAAAACCTGTGTGGTCACCTCAGACGTGA
This sequence comes from Flaveria trinervia, assembly GCA_025506515.1. Lineage (NCBI taxonomy): Eukaryota > Viridiplantae > Streptophyta > Magnoliopsida > Asterales > Asteraceae > Flaveria > Flaveria trinervia. The sequence goes on from CM046452.1 coordinate 24,207,961, forward strand.
CCTTTTTAAGTGATTAAATCCCAATTAAATTCCAATACATAGTCCGACGATTAAAACCACGTTTGACTAAAATTGAAACCAAAATAAAACAACTATACTAAAAGATAAAAACTTAACGTATTTTTGTGATTTTGTGTGAGTTGGAAATTTTAAGATAGATATCTAGCATATTTCTTTCTATAAAAATGTAGCTTCAAGTTATTGTGACCATAACTGGAACGAATCATTATGGAATCATACAGGTAAACAAATCATTCAGGGTGTGTTACCAAAATCTTTTGATGCTAGATTCTTGTTTTCATCAAGAGTCATCGGCAAGTTTAGAAAATCATACTAGTACTATAAGATGCACACATTGATTTGGACTTTCAAGAATTGGTGCCATGATGATTGTCAGTATACTTGTCCACTTAAATCCATACACTTACTTTTGACACAGATTGGTGATACATTAGGCTTAATTATTTCAACCAGCATTTGTGGATCCCATGGTTATATGGTAATCAACATTCCTTAGGAGATTTTTCGAGCGGTCTACGGGTATTGTGACAAGAAGAAACTATTCTCAGAGCTTTCAAAGAGAAGCCAAGCCTCAAGTAAGTGCTACCGCACAGCAGAGAGGCGGCAAACAACAATGAATTCAAGAATATCTAGGTTATTCTTATCCTCAAGTCAGTGCCACCGCACAGTAGAGAGGCACACAACCTATCTTCTTGTTAGAGCATATATATTTTTCGTTTTGCACATAACGCACCAACAACATTTGTTATCAGCTTGATTGCGTTTATTTTTCATTTTTTCCGTGCTTTGCTCTTTTTGTGGTCAACCGCACACAATTATGGCGTTTATTTTCTCGTCACCCCTTATTAGAAATAGTTGATTGTGTTAACCAGTGATAAGACAGGCACCCACAGCTAGTCGAACAACTTAGTTTGAATTGAAGTCACCAATGTGGTCTAATAATCTATTGTGTTGAATCTCCTGACACATCATGTAGTGATCTAACAACCTCTAGATCTACTTTCTTTGTGTCACCTTAGTAGTAGCCAGTTTTACTATCATTTTTCCTTTTATATTGCTCAGACTTCTCAGACTTATACTTTGAATTTCGCATCTAATTTAATTTAAATCGTTTAAAGTCCTAAATTCTTTGTTCCTGTGTACTATCATTTTCCATACTCACTGAATCGATATCACATATACGATCTCATTTCTATGAGCTAGTTGACATCCTCCGTCGTTATTATTTTTTTATACTGAATTTATAACAACTAAAATTAACACTAACTTGTAAACCTATTCTCCCCTAAAATTCTAAAACCAAAAATCGTTTTGTAGTTTTTGAATTTTATAAGACAGGAATAAAAAAATAAAAATAAAATTAAAATTAAAACATAGTGTCGGACTACACATTATCATCTTCTAAGATTACGTCACTTTTCTTTTTCACGCCATTAACCTCTAAGAGATATAGAAATCTTGGTTTATCAAAAGCTTTTGTATAGAGGTCAGCGCGTTCAAAATCCGTATTAATTTTAACCACATCGATTAAATGTTTTTCAAAACAATCACGTATAAAATGATATTTAATCCTGATGTGTTTGGTTTTAGGATGTTAGACTGTATTTTTAGTTACAGGTATTGCAATAGAGTTATCAACATATATAGGAGTATTAGAGAATTGCAAACCATAATCCCATATTTGCTGTTGAATCCAAATGATTGTGAATAGCAACTTGCAGCAGTAACATATTCGGCTTCACAGGTTGACATAGCAACCGAGGTCTGCTTCTTACACTGCCAGGTCACTAATCTCCTCCCAAAGAATTGACATCCTGCTGACATGGACTTGTAGTTCATTTTGCAACCGTCGTAATCCTAGTCACTATACACCGTAAGCTCGAAGTCATCATCATGAGGATACCACAACCCTAGTGTCGGTGTACCCTTCAGATAACGAAATATCCTTTTAACCCCAATAAGATGGTTGACTTTCGATTTCGCTTGATATATGGAGCATACACACGTCATGTACATGATATCAGGTCGCGAGGTTATGAGATCCATGAGGGATCCGATCATTCCTCGCTACATGGTGGCATCAACCAGATTGCCACTTTAGTCGGGTGCTACATCGTGATTTGTAGCAAGAGGAGTTCCGGCTGCCGAAGCATTCTCCATATCAAAAGGACTGAGAATATCACCTACATACTTGGTTTGATGTAGGAAAATTTCCTTAGGTGTCTAATCCACCTGTAATCCGAGGAAGAACTTCATTTTTCCCATTGCACTCATTTCGAACTCCGCTTTCATTACTGCTTCAAATTCTTTACATAACTCTTCGTTTTTGGATCCGAAGATTATGTCATCAACATAGATCTGTACTAGCAGCAAGTCACCATCTTCTTCTTTGATAAACAGTGTACAATCAATCACTCCTCTTCGAAAACCGTGTTTCACAAGGTGAGTTGATAGTTTCTCGTACCATGCTCTAAGGGCTTGATGAAGCCCGTATAGAGCCTTGTCTAGCTTGTAAACTCTGTCCCGATGATATGGATCCTCAAATCCCTCGGGTTGATTGACGTACACTGTCTCTCAGATTTCACCATGAAGGAATGCACTCTTTACATCAAGTTCATAAACTTTAATCTTCATATACAATGCATAGGCTAGGAAGTTACGAATGGCTTCCACTCTTGCCACGGGTGCAAACACTTCGTTGTAATCAATACCCTCGACTTCTCAAAATCCTTGAACTACAAGTCAAGCCTTGTTTCGTATAATGACCCCTTGGTCATCCTTCTTGCATTTTAAGACCCATTTAGTGCCAATGACCTTAGCACCTTTAGGCATGTCCACTAGAGTCCACACACCTAACTTCTTGAATTGAAGAAGTTCTTCTTGCATGGCACTCACCCAGGCCTCATCGTTTAAGGCATCACTAACATATTTGGCTCAAATGAGACACAAACATCGATAAGCACTATCGTGAAGGTAGCCTTTTTCTATAACTGAGGCATAATCAGCTGAATATAGTTGATTTCTTCTCTGTACTCTTGATTGTACATCCCCTATGACATTGTCCAGAGGATGATAAACATTTTGACAAGATCCAGGAGTAGTGGGTACAACTACCTCATTATCCAGATTGTGAACCACAAGTTCTGTATCTGAGGTAGTGGGAGTATGGGGTTCCAAAGTGTCAGAGGCATCAACATCTGATGCGTGTGTACTTGTAGTAGTTGGAACCTATTCCTCCTGATCCACTTGAACATTTTCCACTTCTTTATCATCAGAAGAGGAATCACTTAACTCCAATGCTCCCCCTGAGTTACTAGAAGACTGACCGTGAGATCCGGATGTTGTTGAGTCTACGGGCGGTGTGTTTAAGACCTCATACATCATCTTGGCAGCTAACTCGTCTTCAGAAGTGGAGAGAGGGATGTTGAAGGACTTAAAGAATCCTGCGGGTCCTTTTCTAGCTGGGGGGTGGTGTATCTCTCAACGTCCATGTTACACCACACTTCTACTTGACCCGTTGAGTTATTGTAAACTCTCTTATTCGGTATGTTGTATCCTAGGAAGATTCCTTCTTCAGCCTTCTCGCTGAACTTGCCTTCTTGAGTTTTCTTCAAAAGGGTGCAAGGTGCGCCAAATTGTTCGAGGTACTCTAGATTTGGCTTACATCGTTGAAGTAGCTCGTAACATGTCTTACCATGACGTTTTCCCACCAGGACTCGATTTAAAGTGTAACATGCATTGGCAACTGCCTCATTCCAAAATTGGATAGGCAGTTTCAAGTCTGCTAGCATTGTCCTTGCTGTCTCTATCAAGCTACGATTCTTTCTCTCAGCAACAACATTCATTTGTGGGGTGTAGGTAGAAGTGAACTGGTGCACAATTCCTTTTTCTTTGCAGAAAGCCTCCATCGACTGATTCTTGAACTCGGTACCATTGTCTGAGCGTACTTGTCTTACCTTCAGCTTGTAGGGAGACTCTAAAGTAGTTACTAACTCTTTGAATGACTCAAATGTCTCAGATTTAGAATTTAGAAACATTACCCAAGAGAACCTTGAGTAGTCATCTGTAACTACATAACAGTACAAGTCTCCGACGATGCTCCTTGTACTGGCTAGACCAAACAGATCCATGTGAAGAAGCTCAAGAGACAGTTCAATGGAATGAACTTTATTTGCCTTATGAGACTTGATATAACCTCCTTTGTTTCCAGCAAATGAAACATGACCTCCTTTTATTTGTTTAACGTTTGACAGGAGTGCCCGGTTCCCAGTCATGTGCCTGGATGCTCCGCTATCCACAATCCAAGTGTTTGTTTCAGCAGTATAGAGAACACCCTACACATTAATTGAAAACATTAGTTAAGGTTTAGGGACCCAAGCCTTAACCGGCTTAGGTGTCCCAGAGGCATCCCACATCACAAATTCCACCATTGTCCATTAGAGGGTGAGGGAAGATCATTCGTCTTCTTGTTCTCATTACCAGACATTGAACTAGACTTTTCTTTCCATAAGTCAGTTTTGTGTAAGGCCTGTTTGTGATAATAGACGATTGGCTTATGGTTTGAACTTTATGTTCACTAACTCTTCTTGGTGGAGTTATTAAGCTCCTTTGAGAAGAACTGGGTTTAGGATCATGAAGTTCAACATTCTTCCTAGGTGTCTGATAGTAAGGACAGTTAGACGTGATGTGTCCATACTTTCCACAGTTGTAGCAAGATCTACTTTTGACATGCTAGTATGGTTGTTTCAGTGGAGAAGTGTGTGACACTCGTGTGAGTTTGTCTTGGTTGATTTTTGACACTTCTTGTTTGGATGTTTTATCTTGTTTAACAAAATTAATTGTTTGAACCTTCTTAACATCTTTACTCTTTTGTTTATCTGGACTTATACATGACGCATGTGTTTGGTTAACTCGTTTGGTCTTTTTAGGTTCAGAATTAGACATGTTTGAACCAGAATTTACCTTAACCTTCTCAATTTGTTCATCCAGATGAACAATAGGCATTTTACCTTTTGCTTTTAAAGTGGTCACCTTTTGTTTAGTGACAGATTCAATGGGATTACTTGTGGAATCTGGATCACTTACAAGAGGAGTGGACACCACATGATCCTTGATTGGGTTTTTATTAATTGGTTTGCTTTTAGCATTCAACAAGGTCTCATGTGGTGGTGGTACCATTTTGTAACCCAAACCCTCCCGGTTGTTATGTTCTCTCACTAAGTACTGGACTATGTGAGAAGAACTAGTCCAACTGTGTAGTTTTTGTTTTAATGAATTTACTTCAACTTTCAAAACTGCTTCTTGTTTCTTAGCTTCTTCTAGGGAGTTCAGATAGAACTTAATGTCATTAGCTTGGTTAAAAGCCACAACTTCAGTTTCCCTAAGTTGTGTATTTAACCGTTCTATTTTCTCTTTGTAACTGTGCTCATTTAATTTTATAATACGATTTGCTTCAGCGCACAATTGCAAGTCCTTTACTAGGCTATCATTGTGATCTAGTAACCTAGCAAATTTCAAATCTATGTTTTCCCTAAATTTATTACAATCAGAACAAGCATGATTATTGAAAAGTTGGTTAGTGGAACTTACCTGAGAAGGTTCTGTTGAATCAGCCATCATCGCAGAGTCTAACTTTTCTGGTGCAGGTGATTCTGAACATGTTGAACTTTGGCCTTCATCATTGAGGTGATTTACCACAAGCTGCAGTTTCTTCATTATTGTACATCACAAGCTCAACTGCTATATCTCCTTCGCTTGTAGAATCGTCATCCAATCCTCAACGCATGCAATGCTGGATTCTCCCGGAGAAACAAACTGAAAGCTCCAATCTTGCCCTTCGTCATCGTGAGCTTTCAAGGCTTTAGGATCCTTGTTTGATGATGCAGGACTACTTGTGGCTTTATCTTGACGATTAAAGGATGAGAATGGATTACCATTTCCTGTCTTCCTAGGCTTCACACACTCACGCTTGAAATGCACCTTCTCTCCATAGTTAAAACATGTCACTTTAGTTTTGTCAAAACCAAAGGTTGTATCCTTTGTGGCAATTAAGTTATGTCTGGTATTTTTAACAAACTTCTTAGCTCTCCGGACAGCACTCGCCAATGCCCACATGATATCCATCCTCTCTAGCTCAGTCTCATCTACTTGTTCGTAGTCTTCATCTGCCAGATGGCAGTTTCCAATCTTCCCCGCGACTAGACCATATAGGATTGAACGACAGCTGCTAGGAGATCCATATGCTCCTTTGCTACCTTTATGGTCTATTACCGAGATTCTCGGTCTTAAATCTGGTAGCATTGGCTTCAGGTGCTATGTGTTGGGTGCACGATGACCCTAACGCTTCAGATCCTGAAGTAGTAGCTTGAGATAGAGCGGCTGAACTAGATACGAATGCCGTTTGAAGTGGTGCTCCAGACGTTCTTGCTTGAGGATTTGAGAATGAAATTGTTGATATCCAACTTTGCTAGCATATCATTCTGCCTGAGGTTTGACACAAAGGAGACTTACTTTTCTGGAATCCATCTGCAAAATTCAATACCATGTCTTCCATGGATATAACAACTCCATGAGTGTGCAACTCACTCATCAAGTGGTAGAAACGGTCGATAACATCATCCAAGCTCTCCATTCCCATCGATGAGAAGTTATGAAAGTCCTTTTTCAACGCTTTAGCCTTTAGAGCTTTTAATGAGGCATTCCCTTCATACCGTTTTTCCAAAGCATCCCATAGCTTCTTTGCTTGCTTGTTTTCAGAGAACTGATGGAATATATCTTTAGGAATGGACTGAGTTAACAGAGCGTACACCTTCTTCTCTGTATTGTACTTAACCTTTTGTCCATCAGTCATCCCTCCTAAGGTAAGTTTAACTCCATCTGCACCGACCGGCATGCTATACCCTGTCTCTATTGATTCCCACATATTTGGGTCTACAACATTTAGGTAGATCTCAAACCTTTGCTTCCATTGTGGGTAGTCATCTAATGTTATGAGCTTAGGGGGCTTATTGTGATTCCCCACTTCATTTTACAGAAGCAATAGACTCTGGATCCGTGAATCTCTACCTGTAGTGAATGCTGAGTATTGCTCTTCCATTTAGTTAACTTGAAAATTTTTTAAGTCAAATACTTTGCTTATGCGAATGGACCACTCGTGCGATTGAACTTATGCGATTGAGTCAATCGTGCAAATGGAGTATGCGGATGAATTCAATCGTGCAATTGGATTCAGTCGTGTGGAAGGAGAGTCGGTTAGAGTCTATGCGAATGAAGCTGTTCAGTCGTGCGAATGAATGAGACGACTGAGTTCAATCGTGCGTATGGAGGGTGCGAATAAGTTCAGCCACGCGATTGAGTCAATCGTGCGAGTAAAGGCTACTATTTTTGCAAAAACAATGTTTTGAACACTTTGACATAAAAACACGAATTTCTTACGAACCCTAATTGCCGTGTGACAAAAAACATTAACTTTATGACCAGAAGACTTCGAAAACACTTTTTGACACAAAAAAATTGAATTTTTGAGTAAAAATATGATTTTTAGGCCAAATCGATTGAATCACACGTAAATCTAGAGCAAGGCTCTGATACCACTTGCTAGGACCGTGTACGGATGGAGTACTAACTGATTTATGTGTATACCAACTCAAATAGTGTGGAATCCTATTTTATTGGTGATCCAATCAGTGAGAACGCACATAGAATCAATCTTAGAATGAATCTAAACATTAAGAACAAATGCAATACTAATCTGTGCGATCTATGAACTTGGAGGTCTCTAAGGTCTCTGGACGGCTAGGGTACGAGTAGAAGTCGAAATATTGAAAGTGTTTTTTTCACGAATTAAGTGGTATTTATAGTTAGGGTTAGTCAATCGTACGACTGAACCATTATTAGCATGGTTCAGTCGTGCGACTAAAGCATGCGAATGAGTCAATCACACGACTTAAGGTTCAGTCGTGCGACTGAGTCATCCGTATGTCTCAGTCGTGCAACTGATCCAGTCTCCTGGTTCAGTCGTGCGACTGGTCCATTAGCATGAAGTATTCATGCGTATGGTCCATTACCATGGTCCATTCGCATGAAAACTTCATACGACTAAGTTTGAATATGTTTCTCAATTATTACTTGACTAAGATCTATTCAAACAACAACAAACCTATATAGTTAGTTCAATATGCGTTAATAATGATAAACATTGAAACATACACTAAAACATTTAATATTAAGATCATCAATCGCATATTATGTTTCATTCAACTCATACATTTCATTTACATTTAGGACATGACAGACATATTACATTAAGATCGTAAACTAGGTACATATGTATCAACACTATCAACAACCCATCAATAATGTTATGCCCAGACATAAAATTTGTTTGTTTCTTGCTTACTACCAGATAAATAACCTTCTTTATTCTCTTTGCCATAATTTTTGAAATTATTTGACAAAACACTCAATTAGAATATTTGGTTGGTGATCTTACAATGATTGAGGATCTGTCACCTTTAGGATTAGTACAACTAATGCAAAATTGCATCCATTGCTAACTGAAGCCCAAGCAAAAAAGATGATCTAGTACCGCTTTTAAGTCCATTTCCATCAAGATCTAAAAGGATTTTATGAAATTAAATTTAAGTTCTATGGTGGTGAACTCAATGAGTCAGTTATAGTGATCATGTTATTGTCAAAAAATATGCTAGACGAGCTCAATTGGGGATGTTCTCCCGTGGATGTTAGTGGACACTTTTCTTCTTTCACTAAGTCCTTATTTCCCCATCTAGGCCAAGTGCTTTATTTCCCCCGTAAGTCCACACGACTTCCTTGATTTTGATGATAACCAATGAGTTAGTAGCATCATTTGAGAGTAATTTAAAACCTTCATCAAAAAAACCCCAGCATGCTCATGGCAATTTCTAGGAAACGAACCTTATAATACAAAAATAGTTCTTTCTTGACCTCGTCGGGCCTTGACTCCCATACCCCATTCACCATCAGTAGATTAAATATGGATTTTTTTTATGTTTGATTTTATCGAGCCATGAAAGAATCTTGAATTTTCATCGCCCTCCTTAATCCATTTAACTCTAGTCATTTTTTGTAGATCTCAAACCTTGTTGTCTCCATTTTGAATATTTGATTTTTCAAGCTACTTTAAGACTCAACTCATCATTTGACAAATCTACTTGTTCTGCCTCAAGCTCCAGCTTCTGAATCTTATTATACAACTCCTTTTCTTCTCCATGTTCTTTCTCTTTTGTTACTACCAACCACACTTTAATCGCTTCTTTGACTGCTCTTACTTTCATCATGAGTTTTTATCTAGAGGGTCATTCATAACTGCCTCATTATAAACTTTGTTTACTACTTCCATGAACCCTAGTTTTTCAGACCAAGAATCATAACACTTGAATAAGATTGGCCCATAATCAATCGATTCATCCAATAACAACATCGGAGAATGATCAAAGTACACCCTTGCAAGCATTATAACTATGGAATATGGCCACACCTCTCGGAACCCCGAGCAAACCAACACCATATCAAGTTTGCTTAATTTCCTCCAGTCTGGGGACATGTATGTGAATTGACCATCCCCGATTCCAAACCCATTTAGATCGGAATCATGAATAAATTCGTCGAAAACTCTAGTGGTAGTTGAGTTGAAGGATGAATAAATTAGTTTAGATGGATCCTGAACTTCATTGAAATCTCCTAACATCATCCAAATACAAGATAACGTGGATTTTAAAGTCGATAGTTTTACCCATAACTCTTATTTAATTTGACTTTCATTTGGAGCATAAATATTTGTGATATGCAAACCAACCGAACAATCCACAAAATTAATAGTTGTAAGAAGAAAGAAACGATCTTTTACCATGGATTTTAAGGTAAACACCGACAGATCCCATAAGGACACTAATCCCCCTGATCTCCCTACTAAAGGTACATAATCATAATCCAGAGATGACTTACCCTAGAATCCCTTCAAATCAATGGTCTTGATCTATAAATAGTTCTAAGTTAGTTTGCAATAAGTTTTCAAGTGTGGCATTTTTGAGTGATTGAGAAATTAGGATAGTGTTATGAGAATGCGTTTCTTGATGCATTAGCATGCCACAAATTCAGTATCATATGATCCATATCTCCCATGAACGGAAATAGAGCCTATGATTTTCACATTTGGTGTGGATTTGTAAACACTTCCAAACATTAAAGAGAGATATCATTGAGTTTCAGCTACCCAAGGTCAAAGTTCTAATGTATTTTGATGCACAATTGGTGTGGGCCAAAATGTAAAGTAGCAACTGTAAGGCCCCGTTCCCGAGACGCTTACAGTTGGTTTCTCATCGCACATAAAACATATATTTACCTTTGTCTTACAAAAGGTTGCAGCGAAAACATTCAATAATGACATCACATTTTATTATAAAAACTTTTGCCAATGATACATTGTCAGTCAGTTAGAAAATACATTGTTGCATTATATCATAAAAGCATTAAATAGATGGATGCCATCCCAAAAGAGCTGAGTAGCCACCTCGTGCCATCCTCAGCAACCATTATGTTGGACCGTTGAAAGGATCATACATGCCAACTCAATGGTGATTTGATGATTGTTCTGCTGAAATCCCTCAAGTCCAAGAAGAAATGCGGATGAACAATCTGCTTAGAAGAATAAAGTATTGTCACCCACATTTGTCAATACGGAAAAGTATTTGTTCATCCACATTGACAAATGCAGAAGACCAAAAAGTAAATGCGGACAAGTACTTACTCTTCCGCATTGACTAATGCGGAAGACAAAGTAAATGCGGACAAGACTTTGCTCATCCGCATTGACAAATGTAGATGACCGAACAAACGGCACAAGTATTTGTTCATCCGCATTAACCAATGCGGATGACCAACATACTAATGCGGTTGATCAAGTGAAGAAATGTTGATCAAGTTAACTCATCCGCATTTGTCAATGTGGATGAACAAGCAAAGATGTGGATGAAGACTTAGACTAGTTCTGATGTAATAGGTCAGGGGTAGTTTAGTCATTTTGTAAAAGGCATCTTGTTCGCCTATAAATAGAATAGATACCTCGTACATGAGGTGACGGCTGATAGATAGAGAATTTTTGTTGTAATTATTCTCTGTAATTTATCAATTTTCATATATCAATACAAACAACATTTATGAGTATTATTCTTGCATTGAATGTTCTTTGATTGTTTGTTTCCGCCACTCAATCATTGACTTGATTATCATATTCGATTCAAAGTAAGAATATCAGCCTTACTCAAGCCCAATCAATTGGTATCAGAGCTTTGGCTCTCGATTCTCTTTCAAATCTTCGCATAGACTGAATAGAATTCGATTGATCTGGTAATCAAGTTGCTAGTAGTGGATATCATCATCTCTACTTAGTAACAGCAAGAAAATCATTACAGAACTCATTCTAACCTCGAAAGAACTGCTTGAACAAGTTGGACTCATCAAACATAATCAATCTTAAAATCAACTAAATCTATACTTACATAAATTAAAATGGATTCTAACAGTTACTTTGAACTTGGTCATACACCTAAACCTCCCATGCTTAAACACAAATTTGATTTTAAACAATGGAGGATAAGTTTAGAAATTACATCACAGGTGTAGATCCTGATTTCTAGATTTCAATATGCAAGGGTCCACACATCCATATTACTCTATCAACTGCTCAAGCTGCACTTTACAAGACTGCTAGAATACCCATTAAGGACTTAACTCTGGAAGAAGATGACTATATGAAAATCAAGATTGACCTCAAAGCATACTCAATTTTGACTCAAGCACTCAAGATGGATGTGCTGAAAAGATTGGAAAAGTATGGAACTGCTAAAGCTGTTTGGGATGCACTGAAAATTATGTGAAGGAAGCAGTGAAGTGGCTGAAATTAACAAAGACAAGCTGGTCAATCAGTATGAAACATTCCAACACACCAAAGGAGAATCAATATCTAAACAACTCCACAGATTTGTACAGTTGGTAAATGACTTGGAAATCATGGGAGTCACTTACAAGATTAACGAACTCAACAAGAAAATGCTTCACAATCTCCCTCAAAGCTGGAAACAAAATGTAACCATGCTGAAAAATACTCTTGATCTTGAGAGTACCACTCTAGACATTATGATAGCCAAAATTGAAGCTTTGGAACTTGATAAAAGAAGCAGAAACCTGGTGGACCAAGAGTGATTGAGGCTTACAAATTTCCTTCAGAATCTCATTCTGTTGAAAGTGCTTTCATCACTAAGGAAGATGATTTCATCTCATCAAGAGATCAAATGAACAATATTCGGTTCATTTCAACTCCACCAATCAATCATCTATCAACTTCATCACAAGCACCTAAAGTCTCTACTGCTCCTCAAACCTCTCCTGAAGACTCAAGATCAAAATAGCAAAAGGCAACTTACAATGCCTTTGTTGCAAGCTTTGAAGCCTGCCTGGGAAGAAGACTCACTTCTGCTCACCTAATTCAGGAAGATTGGAAGAAATGGATCCTATGATGTTAAGGAAATGAATCTACAGTGGCAAATGGCAATGATTGCCTTGAGAGCCAAGAAATTCTTTAGAAAAGGAAGAAAGTTGAGCCTAAATGAGAACACAAAACTTGGATATGATAAATTCAAGGTGAAATGCTTTAACTATGGCATGACTGGCCATTTCTCGAGAGAGTGCAATGCCCCCAAAAGAAACAACTATCAAAGGAACTCTCGATACCAATTCCCAACTCAAGCTATAACTCCAACAATCAACAATAGCAGTATCATCATTCTCATCATCAACAAACATACCAAAATCAACCACAGCTGACAAATCAAGCTCATGCAAGCAGTCAGCCTTCTTCCAGTGCCCTTGTGATAAAACAAGATGGGGTATGAGACTGGAGTGTGTATGCTGAGGAAGTCAAGCCTTAATTCCAAAATCATGCTCTTATGGCTCACATCAACGATGGAACATCTCCAATGCCTACTGAGGTAAAAACTATCCTTTGTAGTGAAAAGTGCATTAATGAATTACAAGAGTATAGGGAACACAACCATAAACTGGCAGATAAAATCAAAGAAGAAAAGTGAAGTCAAAAATGATGAAGAGAGAACTAAAAAGTTTTGAAATCAAAATCAAATCTCTCATTTCTAACATAGAGAAACTGCATGGTGAGAAATACACTCTTGCAACTGAGAATGACCTACTTACTGAAGAGTTAGCTCAAGCTAAAGCTCAACAATATTTGACTGAAGGGAAACTTGAAAAGTTTCAAATGTCTTTAGTCAAGCTGTAAGAGATGTTGGATTCCCAAAATGATCCAAAGGACATGTTAGGGATTGGGTATAATTCATGTCCTCCACCATACAATGACAACTACACTGTCATGCCTAACTCTGTCTCACTCTCTGAATCAATTGAACCTAAAACTATGGAACCTAAATCTGTAGTGAAACAAGGACAAATCCTTAAAACAAACCTGATGTTTATATTGAAACCAATGAGGATAAAATCAAGTTAGGTCACCCAATCAAAATCAAAGAGTGTTCAAACAAGACAGGAGTGTCATGAAACCATCAAGCCCTGTAAAAGCAATTGTACCTTTTATAAATTCATACCATCTGTTTTACAAGGCAAAAAGAAATATATCAAGACAGTCAAACCCACTACTAAGAGTAGTTCTGATAATGAGATTATATCTCCAAAACTTCAGCAAATCAGAAAAGGTTTCACTGAAAAAAACCAACAAACTGTAAAACTGAGTTCAACACATAAAAATCATTAGAACCTCAGTCATCAAGGTTAAGGCAGGGAGTTGGGTTTGATATCTTTAACAAGGAACATGTTGACTGTTTGAGAAAGAAGTGAGAAATAGGTTGAAGAAACAGAAATAGCCAGACAATTGAACAAAAGTAGTGTTGTGAAGCAAACTACTAAAAGGGCTGATTCTGATTCATCACCTAAAGAAAAGAAAGTGACTCATCAAAAGAAAATATCAGTTGAGTCACACAAAGAGAAAATCTGATTCAAGAAAAAAACAAATGTATTGTGATATTTGTGACATGTTCAATCACAAGACAGATAAATGCTTCTTCAATCAATATTGTTCTATCTGTGATATGAATAATCACTCCACCAAAAATTGACATTTCAACAAGTATTGTTCAATCTGTGACATGAACAATCATAATACATCTGATTACTACTTTAATCAGAAAGGGTTGAGAATTCCCCAACACAAGCCATCTCAAAAATATTTACTGTGATGCACTCTATCAGTCCTCATCTTCATAATACTCAATCTAGGACACCTAGATCAATAAATGACAGAAATAACTTGAAGGAATTAAGGAAGGGTCAAAGAAATCATCTCACAATGAAACACAAACTTGACCTTCCTAAGTAAAAACCAACTTTTGATAATGAAACTCGGGCTAAATTTTTACAAAGCAACAAAGACCAACGATTTCATTATTCATCTGAATCATCAGTAGATGTGATGAGAGACTCGACCAATTCATCATCAAAAATCTCCCAGAACACCTCCATCCAAATCACAATTTAGAGGGAAATACCAGGAGGTGACTATCATAAATAGGAACGGAAACCAAGACCATCATGGCTTGGGTTCCTCATTCTAATAAGTTCTTTTTGCTTGTAGGTTCATCCACACAGGTCTAATAGCCTATGGTACGTAGATAGTGGATGCTCCCGACACATGACTGGAGATCGTTCCCTCCTTCATGATTTCAAGTACATACAAGGAACTACTGTGGCATTCGGTGGACATTCTGAAGGTGCTAGAAGTATAGGAGAAGGATTGTGACAAACGGGATGCTGAGCTTTGACAGAGTGAATTAATGTGAACAACTGAATTTCAATCTACTAAGCGTGTCTCAGATCTGTGACAAAAAATATTCCACTCACTTTACAGACACTCACTGTTACATTCTAAAACCTGGATTTCAGATCCCTAAAGAATGGGTTGTCTTAAAGACTCCAAGGAAGAATAATACATATGTCTTAAACTTGTGTTCTGCATCACCTAAGGAAGAAACATGTCTTTTGTCTAAAGCATCATTTGATGAGTCACAGCTTTGGCATAGACGTTTGGGGCACACTAACTTTAAAAATATGAACAAGTTAGTCAAAGGAAACCATGTCATTGGTCTTCGTCAAAAAGAGATCAATTTTATTGATCAATGTTCAGCGTGCCTCAAAGGAAAACAACACAAATCGTCTCACAAAACCAAGCTGGTGAACACTAACAATACTCCATTGAAGTTACTTCACATGGATCTTTTTAGACCAACTCATGTAATGAGTATGGGAAAGAAACAGTATTGTTCAGTGATCATTAATGACTTTTCTCGATTCACATGGGTGTTCTTCCTACTTCATAAAACAAAGCATCCCAAATCATTCAAGAATTATCACTAAAATTGAAAATCAACTTGATCTTAGGTCAAAATAATAAGAAGTGATAATGGTACAGAGTTCAAAAATGAAAATATGAGTTCCTTTTGGGCAACCAAAGGCATTGTTCTTTAATTCGGTGCAGCTAGAACTCCTCAACAAAATGGGGTAGCTGAAAGGCGAAATAGAACATTGATTGAAGCAGCAAGAATGATGCTAGCCGATGCTAAACTGCCAATCACCTTATAGGCAGAAGCAGTTAACACATCGTGCTTTGTGCAAAATCGAACTCTGATTGTTAAAGAAAGTAACATGACACCTTATGAATTGATCTTTCATAGGAAACCATTCATTGGATTCCTGAAATTATTTGGTTGTCCAGTCTTAATATTAAACACCCGTGATCTTTTGGGAAAATTCTCATCCAAGTCTGATGAAGGATTCTTTGTAGGTTATTCTTCTGTCTCAAAGGCTTATAGAGTGTTCAATCCTAGATTGAACATTATTGATGAATCTACAAATGTTTAATTCAAAGAACATTTATTTCCCAAATCTACAAATGGTCCTGACTGGTTGTTTGATATTGATAAATTTACAAAATCATTTGACCAATTTCACTTGTCTGATGCAGGAAATATACATTCAGGTGATACTTCATTAACTGTAGAAAGAAGAGATAATTATCCATAAATTCCACCTACATTTGATGAACATATGAATGAAGATGTTCCTCTTCAAGCTGATCCCATCAGACAACTGTCACAAAACCTTAGTGTTTCTTCTGAAGAAGGTCCCAGCCTGGTACCATCTCACTCAGATGACTTGTCTAATGAGATCAAAAATCAAAAATAGGCTTCTCATCTAGTAGAAACACAAGGTACATCAAATGACGCAAGCAACCTCAGTGCTGCTGAAGATGTAGCAGTTACTAAAACAGAAGTTGACAATCTTCATAATTCAACAACAATACAAGATGAATGTGCCTCTGACCATAATGAACTGAATGTCTTTAATCTTGATGTAACTATTGCTGGTGACACCATTCCAAACCCCAAGAATACACAAGAATCATCCAGTTGAAACCATTATTGGTGATCTTAATGAGAGGGTGACTAGAAGCAAGTCTAGTATTACAAACATCTGTTTGTTCTCCTGCTTTCTATGTCAAAAAGTACCCAAAAACATCAAAGAGGCACTTCAAGACAATATTTGGATTGAAGCAATGTAGGAAGAATTACTCCAATTGAAGAAGCAAGAAGTATGGCAGCTGGTAGATCTTCCCGAAGGACAATACCCTATCGGTACCAGATGGCTGTACAGGAACAAGACTAATGATAGAGGGATCGTCATCAGAAATAAAGAAAGACTAGTGGCATAGGGATACACTCAGGAAGAAGCAATCGACTATACGAAGTGTTTGCTCCTGTTGCCAGACTAGAAGCAATCAGAATATTTCTTGCATATTCTGCGTCCATGAAATTTACTATTTATCAAATGGATGTAAAGTGTGCCTTCTTGTATGGAAAGATTGCTGAAGAAGTCTATGTGAGTCAACCACTAGGCTTTGAAGATCCAGATTTCCCTGACAGAGTTTACAAGCTTGACAAAGCTCTGTATGGTCTTCATCAAGCACCAAGAAAGTGGTATGAGACTCTATCATCCTTTCTTCTTGAACATGGGTATGAAAGAGGAAAGATTGATCAGACTTTCTTCAGAAGAATAAGAGGGAAAGACATGCTGTTAGTCCAGATCTATATGGATGACATTATATTTGGCTCGACAAACAAGCAACTCTGCAAAGAATTTGAAGACCTTATGCATTCAAAGTTCCAAATGAGTGCTATTGGGGAACTCACCTTCTTTCTGGGTGCAAGTCCAACAAACAACAGATGGAATCTTCATCAACCAATCAAAATATGTAGAAACCATGTTGAAGAAATTCCACTTTGCTGATTGTCAGTCTATCAGAACTCCTGTGGATACTAAAGTGAAGATTGGACCTGACCCTGAAGGAAAATCAGTGGATCAGACTCATTATCGATCAATGATAGGTTCACTTGTGTATCTAACAGCCAGTAGGCCTGACATTATGTTTGGCGTTTATGTGTGTGCCAGATATCAAGCTAATCCAACAGAATCACATATGAACGCAGTCAAGAGGATATTCAGATATCTGAAGGGCAAGCTAGCTCTTGGATTATGGTATCCAAAGGAAGTAGAATTTAATCTCTATTCCTACATAGATAGTGATTATGGAGGATGTAACTTCAACAGAAAATCCACTTCTGGCGGTTGTCAATTTCTTGGTCCCAGACTGGTATCCTGGCAATGCAAGAAGTAGAAAAATGTGTCTGTGTCCACAGTAGAAGCTGAGTATATTGCTGCATTAGCATGTTGCTCTTAAGTTCTCTGGATTCAAAACCAGATGCTTGATTATGGTTTTAACTTCTTGCACACACCAATTTCTATTGACAACACAGATGCTGTCTTTATAACTAATAATCCAGTTCAGCACTCAAAAACTGATAGGATCAAATGAATCAATATGTGATAATTGGTGAACACATTTCAATGAAAATCACACAAAGTAATCAAATCAAAACAAGATATCAACAAAATTCAAGTTTTCATTAATATCAAGCTAAGACAATTACAAGTATGAAAGCAGGTTCGAATCTCTCTCTATCTACCTACAAGTCTAAGCTATTTATACTGAAAACAAAAAGTAAAGGAACTAACTAATTACACAAATATTCCTTATACTATTACAAAATATTAATAGACAAATAAAGACAACATGTTAATCTTTCTTAGAGCACTTAACAATACTCCCCCTAAGATTGACATGGTCTTCTATCTTCAAAATCTTCAGTCTTTGTTTTCTTTTCTATCTTGATATTTATCTTCAACCTTTATCTTCAACTCTTTGTCATGAATGCATTCTCTATAGTGGTTGCAGGAGAAGCAAGAAACTGATATTGAGACATTGATGCTGCTCCATCATTGTTCCTTGAGCTTTCATCAATCTGCATTGATTCTATTTTTGCAATAAGAAGATCTAGATCCATTGGAAACTTCTCAGTATGCTTTAGTAGGGTTAAAGTTTGTTTCCATGATGATGGTAAAGCATTGAGTAGTTTGAGATTTAAATCTTCAACATCAGGTTTGATACCAGTTGTTGACATCTCAGTTATAAGTTGAACAAATCTGTTCATCATTTGATTTATTGTCTCTCTAGACAAATGTTGAAACAATTCTAATTGTCTTTTCATCTTTTGTTTCTTTAGATTTTGAATCTCCTTACCTCCTTCACAAATGATCTTCAATGCTTTATATAGTGTATATCCAGTTTGATATGCATCAAGCCTTGTAAGAACTTCCAAAGGTAGTCCTTTACACATCAATGAATAGGCTTTAATATCATTCTTAACTCTTTTCAGATCATCTCCTTGAAGATCATCTTGTAGATAAGGTTCTGGAGAATCTTTAGTATACACAAACCCTCTGCCACGCCCATCAGTTATTATAGGAATGTATGGTCCTTTTTCTATAGATTTCCAAAGATCAGTGTCAATGGAATTAAAGTGTTGTTTTAGCCTAAGAGACCAATTTTTGAAATCAGCTCTATTTTTAAGTTTTGGAACTCTGTTATCAGAATCTTCTGATTTCACCATTTTTATATTTTTGTTGTTTTAGATTTTGAATTTAAGAAAATAAATGCAAAAGTTTTTTTAAAATTTCTAAGTATGAAGATGATACGTCTAAACAGTGGTTATACTCCCAAACAGTTGATGCGCCTGAGTTGACAAACATCTAAGGGAATGCCTTAGAAAATTTTCCAAAAACGCCCAAGGTTAATGCGTCTGAAAAGCTTTCAAGCGCCTAAATAGTTGTCAAATGCCTGAATAGTTGTCAAGCGCCTAAACAATTTTCAAGCGCCTAAACAATTTTCAAGCGCCTAAACAATTTTCAAGCGCCTAAATAGTTTTTCAAGCGCCTAAACACTTGTAGTTTCTCAACAAAGGTGATACGTCTGAGATTCATCTCTTTAGCAGTATTCAAACGACTGACTCAAAACGTCTACATAGTGTTAATGCGCCTAACACTTAGACATTTTCCAGTCAATCTCAGTTCATGCGACACATTCATCATTTTCATATGAATATAACAAACTCAAATCTTCTGAATTCTTCAAATTTTGATGAAATCAATTGAAACTTTCCAATTAAGTGAGTTTTATGCCGATAAACATTCTTCTAATATCAATTTCATTCAATTTCAACAACAAATCACTCAATTTTGAAATTTCAGTCTGAAAACTTTAACTCTTTTTTGAACAACAAATTCAACAAATTGACTTGAATTTTATGAATAAACTGCTAATTGTGCTTCAAATCATGTTTCTGATGATGAAACACAACTGAAATTCACAAATTTTCAATTGAATTGTATCTCAATCATAGATTCAGAGAGATTTTTGAGGTTTTCAAGTTCGATAAACTTCAAAAATCAATCACTAACAGCTTACCAACAGCTCTGATACCATTTGATAGGATCAAATGAATCAATCTGTGATAATTTGTGAACACAATTCAATGAAAATCACATAAAGTAATCAAATCAAAACAAGATATCAACAAAATTCAAGTTTTCATTAATATCAAGCTAAGACAATTAAAAGTATGAAAGCAGGTTTGAATCTCTCTCTATCTACCTGCAAGTCTAAGCTATTTATATTGAAAACAAAAAGTAAAGGAACTAACAAATCACACAAATAGTCCCTATACTATTACAAAATATTAAAAGACAAATAAAGACAACGTGTTAATCTTTCTTAGAGAACTAAACAAAAACAAAACATATTGAGATTAGATATCATTTTTGAGAGACTGTGCTGAAAAGGGTTTAATCAAATTGATTCACGTACCAACTAAAAATCAATTAGCTGATTTGTTTACCAAGGCATTTAAACCTAGTAGGTTTGAATTTCTGGTTCAGTCAATTGGCATGATTAATCTTGAGTAAAAACTATGTAAAACATCAAAAACAATTTAAAACATCAAAAAACCACAAAAAGAAATCAAGTTTGTTGATGAAAAGAATTCTTTAGAAAATGATGTAATTACAGTCGTTATATTATTCACTATGCTTAATTTCAAAATGTAAAAGACTGAAATGACTTACCAGATATGTTGGTAGGCTCAACTTGGAAGAGAAGATACATGCAGTGATAAATTAAAGACATATTCAATTGTAAAACACTCATCACAAAGTACAGGTATGTATTGGCATTTCTGAATGCATGTGTGTGTAGTAGCCTAAACATACCAGATAATTATACTTTATGAATCTCTTTCACCATATCATGTTTCATCATTGGTTTTCTGAGCAAAGACCTGATGAAACTTGCACATAGTGCAGATATCATGATCCAAAAGATTCCCAATGTGGAACACATCCAAAATTGGATGAATCAACAAAGTAATACATTCCAAGTGAATGAACAAAAGAATCCTATCATGGATCACCTTCCAAAGTGAAGTGAAAATAATCCAATGTGGATCAACATGAAAAAGGATCAAATTAAAAGAATCCCAATGAAGATTAGTGAAAATGAGATTTCATGACTTAAGTAACCTGGTAAGAAAAGTTATGAAAAAATTCTACCATGCATTGTATAAGGACGGTTGATCATTTCATGCTTATGTGTGTGAGGTACACATTGAATAATTAATCAACCAAAACATGATAAAAGTCATTTGCATCAAAATATCAACCAGATATAGGTTTAAGAGGAAAAACATACCTTCAATCTTGAAGTTCATGATCATGTCCATTTAATCATAAAGGATGCATAAGTGTATTGTAAGACTGATATGATCCCAACAAAGATATTTTTCTCTTCATTATTAATATTAATCAAAATAATATTTAAAAAGTTTTAAATCTTTAAAGTTTCTATCCAAATCTGGACATAAACTTTAGGGGGGGTAATTTAAATTTTTTGAGTAAGTTCATATTTTTGTTTATTAACTTCATTTTGAAAAACAAAACAAAAAGAATTTTAGTTGGTGTTGTTGTAATAAGTCATACCATTATATCTCAGCTTATGCAGATTCTTAGAAGCATGATAAGTCCAAGATCTGTCAAAATTGGGAAACTTGTATCAATGGTGACATACAAGTCAATCCAAACAAGAATTGACAAATTCAACAGCCAACTTCATAAGAAAAATCAATCAAGGACACCTCTTCATAAGATGAATAATCAATTCAATCACATTAACTTTGAATAAGTTCAAAAGCTAATGCAAGTAAGTGCATTAGTTAATGCGGGTGAAGGTAACCCATGCATGTAACTAATGCGGGTAACAATATTTTTTTCAAGTGCAACTAATGCGGACAATGATTTTACTCTACCACATTAGTGTGTGAAGTAGATGTGGAATTTACTCTACGGTATTTGCTATAGTTAACAAATGCGGATGAACAGGTCTCTCACATTTGCTACAGTTAACAAATGCGGATGAACAGGTCTCTCGCATTTGCTATAGTGCAATGTTGACCAAGTGTTGTCAATCGCATTTGGTATACTTGCACAAATGCTGATTGACAAACAAGTAACTCTACCGCATTTGTTACGGTGAACGCTGATGAACACAAGTTATTCTTCCGCATTTACTACAACACAAATGCGGACAGCCAAAGGTTTCAAGTTTTAACTTCCGCATTTGCAACAGTACACAAATGCGGAAAGAATAAAAATAAGAAACAAAAATCCGCATTTACAACAGTAGCGAAATGCGGACAGTTTGTCAAAAGTTTGTCTTCCGCATTTTCTATAGTTAACAAATGTGGATGACCAAAAGTAGCCAAATGCGGACTGTCAATGTCAAAAGTTTGTCTTCCGTATTTGCTACAGTCAACAAATGCGGATGATCAAAAGTCAAACAAATTAACCTTCAACTTTTGCTACAGTGGTGAGTGTATCTGGTTTTAAACTTGTAAAATCTTTCAAAATGTATTATTTGACTATTTAAAGGAATTCAAACGGGTCATTTAATACTTTTCAAATTTGAGAGACTTTATAGTGAGATGAGCGCAAACATACAGTACACCATCTTCAATCATCATCATCATAAACATTCAAAGATTTTCATGTGAATCTACTCAATTGACTTTTGTTATCAATTCTGAAACAACATTCGGATCAGAAATAAGGTGAAATTTTCATAAAAATTTTAATCAAAACCTAAGTTTGAGAATGATAAACCTAAATCAGTCAAGAACCAACTAATAAGGAAGAACACAAAAACATGTTTCGTTGATGTAACATAATACACCTTTTTGACTTCAATGAGCATGAAAACCAACAGAAATTCTTGTCATCATGAAAACCTTGATATTCATGTTCATTGTAAGAACAAAGCATGTTGAAATTACACATTTGAAACAAATCAATAAAAAATATCTCTTTAATGGTTCAAACATTGAAACTGTGATTGTTAAATGATAAATTCACATTTTGCCATGATAGCAATTCAACAAAATGCAAGTAGTCTTCCTTGTCAGATTAAAGTCAAAACTGATAAGTAACACACATGTATCTTGTGCAGATTACATGGCAAATCTTACATGGAGCAAGCTCCATAACGTTAGCGGTTATTTAAACCCTAATGTGCCTGAAGCCGAAGGACTTAGAGATATGATAAGATTCTTATCTACCACAAGGGTAGTATATGCCATGAAGTGAGACCACAATCTATCAAATCCCATCAGGTCCTTCTAGGAATCAGCTGAGGTAGTTGAAGATGATGGTGTGAGAACACTAACTGGGAGAATCAACAATGAGCTCACTATAGGATCACAGAAGAGTCTGTTAGAAGATGTCTACAATTCGGTGATAATGCTAATGATCCTATTGAATTAGATGATGAAGAAATAACCACATTTTTCACTGAAATTAGTTATGAAGAGGGTTATGAAGCAAAACAGATAGTCAAAGGATTAGTGGATCTGCCTTGGAGGTTCCTAATTCATATGTTCTAACACTGTCTGTCAAAAAGAAAAACAGGATGGAATGACATTCCAGTCCTCACATCTTCTGTAATATGTGCTCTCTGCACCAACAAACCGTTTAATATGTCTGCATATGTGTTCAATGGCCTAATTTCTAACATTCAAGAAGGATTAAGATACAAGTTTCTCATGTATCCCAGATTCATTCAATGTCTAATCAATGAATCTTTTCATGACATTGTTAATGAAGGACCTGTGCTTAACATCCCTCACTATGATGCAAGATCCTATAAATACATCAAGAAGAAGGACCCAAGAACTTTAATAGTGGTTCCCACTCACCCCTTCTTCCTTGGATGATTCAACAATTAAATCAAGCAGGTCAAGCTCAACCACCTCCACAACCAATAGCTCAACCACCTCCACAACCAATAGCTCAACCACCTCCACAACCAATAGCTCAACCACCACTACAATCATACCACAACCTTCACCACAACCATCTCCACAAACATCACCAAACCATCACCACAACCATCTCCACAAACAATACCACAACCATCACCACAATCACAACCACAACAATCACCACAACTAACACCATAAACAACCCCTTAACCTACACCTATATCACCTCATCATCAATCTCCAATATCACCACCACATTAATCACCTGTCACCTTACCAACCTTTACCATCATCCCATGATCACCCTGCTGAAATAGAAGGATCAACAAGTGCCTTTAAATCATCCAAATCATCTTCTGATGAGGAGGATCATCATGATCAAATCCCTGCTATGAAGCATCTTCTGAGGCTGCTCCTTCATGTTTGGACCTGGTATTTGAACGAAATACCTTGAGATTAGCATGTAAACCAAATCAAATAGTGCGAAATCCTATTTGATTGGCGATCCAATCAGTGAGAACACACGAAGAATCAATAAAGAATTGAAACTAACGTTAGAAATCGATTGGAATTGATCTAATGTGTTCTATGAACTTGGAGAACGAATTTGGAGGTTTCTGGACGGCTAGGGTACGTCTGGAATCGTAATTGATCAAGAGTCCTATTTTTCACGAATTGAGTTGTATTTATAGGTTGGTATTATTCAATCGTGCGACTGAACCATTAGTATGGTTCAGTCGTGCGATTGAACCATGCGGTTGATTCATTTGCACGACTGAGTGTTCAGTCGTGCGACTGAGCCAATCTTATGTTACTATCATACGACTGATCCAGTCTCCTGGTTCAGTCGTGCGACTTAGTCATTCGTATGAAGTTGTTCATGCTTATGGTCCATTCGCATGGGCCATTCGCATGATAAGTTCATTATTTTAAGTTTGAATGTATTAATTAGTAAACATTATATGTAAACATTCAACCAATCACTAACCTAATTAATTAATTTAATATCAACTTATTAATGAAATATTAATCATTACAAATCACAACACCCAATATCGTTCATTAGTCATATCAAATTACACCAGAATCAGACAAACAAGATCTATTACATTTCATATCATGATCTAGTACATACATGTATCAACAAACTCCCCTTGGACCTAGATCTCTCTAATCTCTTGTTTTCTGCATAACCTCCTTGTATTTCTTGTACTTCTCCTCTGTTGTGACTCCTGTGTGAATCTCAAACGTGAAGCAGAGTCGTATAACGTTCTGGAACTGAAGAGCTTGTACAATATCTTGCGTATCATAGAACAGTGGCCACTTGTATAGTGTATATACATCACTTTCTGACAAGTTTGTAAGCCACATCGGGTCGAATACCCTGATAGTATCCATTTCTCCTTCTTTGCTTATACTATGACCGCTTCAGCTGTTCTCCAATCATAGTACCACCACTTAAAGTGTGGAGTAAAATCCTGTGGCATTTTCCTGAGTGGGATTCTCGACATTGTGCGCGGAGGACTCCACTTCAACACTATCTTCGGCTTGCCAGTAATGGCATCACCTCAGACCTTCTGATATACCTAGTAGGCTGTTGAGGTCTGAAGTTAACCCATCTAGTGTGGTACTCCTTCTTTAGGGCAGCCTCAAACCAGCCTAACATCTTCCTCGAGTCAGCATACAAAAGCTTTAGTTTGGCCAGCTGGTTGAGCTCAAACCTGGTAGAGTCTTTAGATCATGTGGAAACCTAAAATACTCTATGCCCTTCTCCCTCTTAACTGCATAGACTATAAGGTCATCAAAATATGCCCATGCTATAATCCTACCTGACACCTTATGATGTATCTTGACTCTGTAGAGTTTGGTGTAGGAATCCTTCTTTGGTGTAGTACGTAGGGCTCTAACTTCTTCAAAACATGCAGCCTACACAGCCTTTCAAATGTCAACATCATTATTTGAGGCTTGGGCTGTGTCTTCTGCTTTCTCTGATTCTTGCTCCATATTGTTCAACACCTCAATAGTATCGCTGACAAGGGATTCACCCAGATTAGGGACCACATTACCCTCATTGTCAGCGTACTGAGGGTACTCCTCGGCAGTGACATCTTCGATCTCTACATCATCAACATCGTTGAACTCTTCGTCACTAGTCGAATTGCATGTCAGAGCATCTTTTACTATTTCATCTGGATTTAGCTCGAAAAGCTCTGCGAGTTGCTCATTTGATAAGTCATGAATTATTTCCCCTTCTTCATGGGTATAATTCACCGAACTCTTGACTATCCCTTGCAGATCAAGAATCATTGTTAGCTGAGACTTGACCTGCTGAAGGGGAGCAATGTCAAACTCATCTCTTTGGTAATTTTGATCTATTTGATTTAAACATTTCACACATAAAGCATTAGTAATTCATCAAACAGAAAGGCATTAAAATAATATAAACATTAAGTACATTTGTTCAATTACATGATTCAAATACAAAAGAAGATAATACATAATCATCTAATCTTTACTTTTTTCTTGTATCAAGGTTTCATCACTTGTAGGGATAGAGGTAGAGGCTAATTGATCTTGTCTGTTCTTAGTCCTGTTCTCTTGACCTGTAGCAGTGGCCGATGCAGGTGCATCCCCTCCTTCTGCTTCTTCATCATCGTCACTCTCTTCATCTTCATCCAGATCATCATTATCACTCTCATCACCATCTCCCTCTTTAATCTTCAGAGGCTCATCTTTAGATCCTTTAAGTTTGAGCATGATGGTCTTCTTAGCATTCTCCAACTCTTCAATTTTCTTAGCAGAAGTGACTCTATGCTCTTGAGTTGGGCGATCTCGAGGCTCTGAGCAGCTATTTGCTGGGCCCGCTCCTTGATTAGCTGATCCTGCTCCAAGATCTGATGTGACTGCACAGCAGTGAGATCTGCAAGCTGTCGGATCTGTGCAGTCTTCTCTTCATCAGCAGCTAACAGTCGCATCACCATACGGTTTAGCGCTGACAGCTGGTCCTCTACCCCAAATTGAGGTAGATGAGATCCATATATACGTGCAGGATCAATGAGGAACCTGATTGGTGGCTAGTGGTGGTGGTGGTTGTGTAAAGATAGGTTGGGTCTGTGAAATATTGGAGGTGATGTAGGAGTGAAAGATATGGTGGTGGTTGGCATATTTACAGTGGTGGGAGGTGTGGTAGTGGTAGTGGTAGCTGTGGTGGCTGTGGGGGCTGTGGTGGTGGATGGTGTGGTTGTAGAAGTGGTAGGGATGGTGGTAGATGTAGTGGCTGTGGTGGGTACGAAAGTGAGTCTCCTTCTCTTCTTCTTTTGGCCGTGGGGCTGAGCCATCCGTTTCTTCCTCGATCCAGTCGAGGTGGATGCTCCCCCTAGAACACGGCTAGTAGACTCAGGAGCATAGCTGGGATCTACAGTCGTCTCTCCCGAATCCCTGGGGCGTTCACCAACCGCCCGGAGTCCATACTCGGTGGGAACAACCTTGCTTCCCACGATCCTCGTCAAGGGCTCCTCATCTGACTCTTCTTCCTCCTCACCAGGTATGAAGTCCTGGTGGAAGCCTGCAGACACAGCTATGTCGCCTGTTGGGGCAGACACTGGGGGTATAACATCTGAAGCTGTGCCCCTCGTTGGAGCAGGCATATCATCCCCAACATCCCCACTATATCATCGTCTATATCATGCTCTGGGAGCAACAACCCTCATCATCTGAATCGCTGTCATCATGACGCCATTTGCGTCTACCTGGTGCCACATATCGTTCATTTCCCAGATGGCCGATCAACCCTTTTACCTTGGGCTTTACCTGCTTGCCCCGATACACTCTCATGTGACCCAAAGTCATGTCATCCATAACCTCTAGGGCAACCGCATCATGCTCCTTGGGAAGTAATAGCAGCTTCTCGTTAAAGATCAGTAGCAGAAATCTGGGATACATACAAAAACCCTCCTTCCCCTTGGCCTCCAGATTCTCCACCAGATACGAGAAGATCATGCTCGAGAAGCTGAAGGGGTGGTTCAGCACCAGCGCCACATAGGCATTCTGAATCTGGTCTGATAGGTCATCAAACCCACCCCTCGAAAGCAATACACTTCAGGATCACATGCGCCAAGTATTTATACTGGGGACACAGGTTGCTCTTGTTGAGCACACCTGAGTTGATGTCCCCAGCATATTTAATCCTGAGGAAGCAACCTCTGACTGTAAGTGGATGTAGTCTGGTGGGTTGATCAGTATCATCCCCAAAATCAAGTACTCTCTGGATGTCAGCTGCTGTAATTTCAATGTCATGACCATGAATGGAGCTCCGTATGCTATAAGGCTCATGTGAACGATCTACGGAGGCATTTTCCCAGAAAGCCTGATGTAACGACCTGTAAGGAGTACACACGGTGGATATGGCTTTATGTATCTGAGAACGTCGAAGGAATGCAATAATATCTGTAAACTCGCTCCATTCCGAGTCGTATGGTCCAAATGAGCACATATATTGTGCTTTGGATTTATGGACCATCTATTAGCCATTGACCTGAAACACAAGACACAGAACCATTTGTACATCTATTAGCCATTGACCTGAACACAAGACACAGAACCATTTGTAAGTCATACATTCAAAATTCAGTTCAAGGTGTATAGTTTAATTCAATCCGATACATTCGTGCGAATGAATCATGCGACTGGAGTCAGTCGTTTGTTCTTTCGTGCGACTGAGCTCGTTCGGGTGAATGAGACATGCGACTGAAGTCAGTCGTTTGTTCTTTCGTGTGACTGAGCTCGTTCGGTTGAATGAGACATGTGACTGAGTTCAATTTGCTGACTGAGTCTGCGATTGGTTCAGTCGACCGACTGAACTCATTCGCATGGTTCATTCTGCTGATTGATCCAATCGCAAGATTCAGTCGTGCGATTGGAGTTCATAATCGACAATCGCATGACCCCCTGTCAATCGACTGAGGTTCGAATCTTGACCTAATTCAAGTAATTTAACATGGTCTAATGGTCCATTAGACTCGCCATCTTGTCACTAATGACCTATTAAACTTAATTTTAACATTTTGCTTAGTTTATTTAGGTTATTAGGGCATTTTTTAATCCGGTTAATGTTTCATTCGAATCACACAAATTTGACTCAAGATCTTCTGATTTCTATAAGATTTAACTGCAATGTACCTGTATACTTGTCAATCGAATGTCAGAAGATCAATAGCAATGTGAAAACACGATCTCTAGAAATTTTGGCAGAGTAACGGGAAAGAAAGCGATTTGGGTGCGATTGGGAGTGATGAATGAAATGCGATCGACTGAGGCCCTTTAAATACTGACCCTAATTTCAATCGGCCAACTGGCCTCATTCGCTCAGTTCATTCGGGCGACTGAGGTTCAGTCGTGCGATTGGCCCAGTCGGTCGCTTTCAGTTGGCCGACTGAGTCTCAGTCGGTCGACTGACTCATTCATGCCCTTTCATTGCTTTCTCAATTAACCGACTGAGTCTCAGTCGGTTGACTGACTCATTCGCACCCTGTCATTCGGTCGAAAGGATCATTCTTAAACGCCATTCGGGTGAATGACTAAATTTCATGTCCAGTCGTGCGAATGGGATCCATTCGCATGGTTGGTCCATATTCATGGTCCAATCGTGCGAATAGGTCACACTTAGTAGATTTTCTGCCATTTTGAACATTTTAACCTTTTGAAATAGACATTATGAGTTTTGATCATCTCAGACATGATCATTTTTAACCATTTAGTCACCTCAGACGTGACTGCTTTAAACTTGAAAATTCATGTCGTCATCTCAGACATGACCCATTCAGTGAGTTGATCCCTTATCGATTTTCATGATGTAGTCTGGCAAACAAATTAACTAAAACGACTCACTAAATTAGAAACTTAAACTAAAGACTAAAAATTAAGACTTTGTTTTGGCTTTTTGTGAGAGATAGAACCTAAGGTGGAAATCTACTGGATTTGGTTCCGGAATCGAAAGCTTCAACTTTAGATTGACCACACCTGGACCAATTCAATTTTGGAATCATACAGGCACATCAAATCATTTGGGACTTGTTATCGAAATCTTTTGATGCTCAATTCTTGGTGTTCATCCAGAGTCATTAGCAACTTTAGGAAATCATACTGGAACTCTGAGATCACCACATTGATTTGTGAACTTTCAAGAATTGCAGCCACAATGATTGTCAATATGTTTGTCCACTTAAACCATACACAGACTCTTGACACAAACTGGTGATTGTTTTTGGTTTAATTATTTCAACGAACATTTGTGGATCCCACACTTATATATAATCAACATTCCTCATGAGCTTTTGAGCGGTCTACGGTTATTTTTACAAGAAGAGACTATTCTTAGAGCTTTCAAGGAGAAGCCAATCCTCAGGTCAGTGCCATCGCACAGCAGAGAGGCGGCAAACAACAATGAATTCTAGAATATCTAGGTTATGCTTATCCTCAGGTCAGTGCCATCGCATAGCAGAGAGGCGCACAACCTATCTCCTTATTAGAGCAGCTTATATTATTTGCACCAAATGCACTAACAACATAAGTCATTAGCTTGATAGCATTTTATTTCATTTCTTCTGGTGCTTTGCTCTATTTATGGTCATCCACACACATTTGTGGCTTTTACATGCTCATTACCCCTTATTGGAATATTATTGATTGTGTTAACCAGCGATAAGATGGGAGCCCACAGTCTGTTGAACCACTTAGTTTGATCTTGAGATCACCAGTCAGGTCTAATAATCTATTTTGTTGAATCTACCAACATATCAATTGTGGTCTAGCAACCTCTAAGTCTACTCTCCTTGTGTTACGTTAAGAGTTACCAGTTTTTCTATCATCTTCCCTTTTATATTGCTTAGACTACACAGACTTATACTTTGAATGTTTTTGCACCTTTTCTAAATTAAAATTTCAAAGTCCCTCTTGATTTGTTCCTATGTACTATCATATTCCAAAGGGTTTTAATCGTATCACAGATACGATCTACCTTATATCAGCTTCCACTCCTTCTCCCTCGTTTTTTTTTAATGTTTCTTGCTGACTTATTCTCCCCCTAAAATACTAAAATCATAACTGGTTTCATTATTTTAGGATTTTAATAAACAGCATAATAAATAAGTCTAATTTTAAACAGACTAATTTAACCAAATAAGCTCAATAAAATGAAGAATTAACTAAGCAACATCGGACTACACATGATCATCATCAGGAATAACCTCACTTCTCTGTTTAACGTCATTGACCTCTAGCAGATTTGAAAACGTGGTTTATCAAATGCTTTAGTATAGAGGTCAGCGCGTTGAAAATCAGTATTAATTTTTACCACATCAATTAAGTTTTTTTTCAAAACAATCTCGTATGAAGTGATATTTAATACCGATATGTTGGTCTTAGGATGTTGGACCGGATTTTTAGTTACGCAATTGCAGCAGAGTTATCTACAAAAATAGGAGTAGAATAGAACGTTAAACCGTAATCCCGCATTTGATGTTGAATCCAGATGATTTGTGAACAGCAACTTGCAGCAGCAACATATTCGGCTTCACAGGTTGACAATGCAACCGATGTCTGCTTCTTACACTGCCAGTTATTAATCTTCTCCCAAAGAATTGACACCCTGCTGATGTAGACTTGTAGTTCATCTTGCAGCCTCCGTAATCCGAGTCACTATACGCCGTGAGCTCAAAATCATCATCATGAGGATACCACAACCCAAGTGTGGGTGTACCCTTTAGATAGTGAAAAATCCTTTGACCCCGATCAGATGATTGACCTTAGGTTTAGCCTGATATCTAGAGCATAAACATGTCGCATACATGATATCAGGTCTAGAGGCAGTGAGATACATGAGGGATCCAATCATTCCTCGGTACATCGTGGCATCCACAAGATCTCCATTTTCATCAGGTGCTATGTCGTGATTCGTAGCAAGTGGAGTACCAGCAGCAGAAGCATTAGCCATGTCAAAACGACTGAGAATGTCTCCTATGTACTTGGTCTGATGTAGGAAGATCCCATTTGGTGTTTGATCCACCTGTAGCCCGAGAAAGAACTTCATCTCCCCCATAGCACTCATCTCAAACTCTTTCTTCATAACTGCTTCAAACTCTTTGCATAACTCCTCGTTCTTTGAACCGAAAATTATGTCATCAACATAGATTTGTACGAGCAGTAGGTCGCCATCTTTTTCTTTAATGAACAGCGTGCAGTCAATGACTCCCCTGCGAAAGCCGTGTTTCACAAGATGAGTCGAGAGTTTCTCATACCAAGCTCTTGGAGCTTGATGAAGCCCGTATAAAGCCTTGTCGAGCTTGTAGACTCTCATCCCGATGATAGGGATCTACAAATCCCTCGGGTTGACTGACATAGACTGTTTCTCTGATTTCCCCATGAAGAAATGCACTCTTCACATCTAATTGATAGACTTTAATCTTCATGTACGATGCATAGGCAAGGAAGATACGAATGGCTTCCATCCTTGCCACGGGTGCAAACACCTCATTGTAATCAATTCCCTCGACTTGGCGAAATCCCTGAACAACCAGTCGAGCCTTGTTCCTGATAATGACCCATTGGTCATCTTTCTTGCATTTTAAAACCCATTTGGTGCCATGACCTTAGCACCTTTAGGTCTATCAACCAGAGACCATACACCTAACTTCTTGAACTGAAGAAGTTCTTCTTGCATTGCACTCACCCATGCCTCATCATTAGTGCTTCACTGACATATTTTGGCTCAACCTGTGAGACAAAACCCGATCGGCACCATCATGAATATATCCCTTTTCCATACAGAGGCATAATCAACTGAGTACAGCTGATTTCGGGTTTGTACTCCTGATCGGACATCCCCAATGACATTGTCTAAGGGATGATAAACGTTTAGACGTGATCCTGGAGTAGTAGGAACAGCTACCTCAGAGCCAAGATGATGAACATTTGGTTCTGCATCTGAGGTAGTTGGAGTTTGAGGCTCTGAAGTCGAAGGTGCATCACTGGTAGAGGCTTGTGGACTTTCAGGAACTGGAACCTGTTCCTCCTGACTATTCTGGTGATCTTCTTCAGCTTCATCTTCAGAGGAGGAGTCATTGTCGTCGACTACTCCCCCTGACTGAGTAGATGATTCTCCTTGTGAGCTAGATGTTGGTGGATTCAAGCTATCATACATCATTCGTGTAGCTAATTCGTCATTCGGGGAGAGAGAGGAATGTTGAATGACTTGAAGAATCCATCATAGTCGAATAAGTAGGCGGGTCCTTTGCCAGTAGGTGGTGTGGTAAATCGCTAAACGTCAACATTACACCACACTTCTACTAGACCCGTTGAGTTGTTGTAAACTCGCTTGTTCGGTATGTTGTATCCTAGAAGGATGCCTTCATCTGCCTTCTCGCTGAATTTACCCTCTTGTGTCTTCTTCAGAAGTGTGCACGGTGCCCCAAATGGTTCGAGATACTCCAAGTTCGGTTTGCGTCTTTGTAGTAGCTGGTAACATGTTTTACCGTGGCGCTTGACTATCAGGACTCGATTCAGTGTATAACAAGAATTCGCCACTTGGATAGGTAATTTCGAGTCTACCAGCATAGTCCGTGTTGTCTCTATCAAGCTTCTGTTCTTTCTCTCAGCAACGCCATTCATCTGAGGTGTGTAGGCAGAAGTGAATTGATGCACAATTCCCTTTTCCTTGCAGTATGCCTCCATCCACTGGTTCTTGAATTCCGTTCCGTTGTCTGAGCGTACTTGTCTAACTTTCAGCTTGTAGGAGATTCCAGTGTGGTTACCAACTCCTTGAATGATTCAAATGTTTCTGATTTGGATTGCAGAAACATTACCCAAGTGAACCTTGAGTAGTCATCAGTGACCACAAAACAGTACAAGTCGCCTGCAATGCACTTTGTACTGATTGGACCAAACAGATCCATGTGAAGAAGTTCAAGAGGAAGTTCTATTGAATTAACTTTCTTTTCCATATGAGACTTCTTTGTCTGCTTCCCTTTCTTGCACGCTACACAAAAATCAGGAAGCTGAAAGTTCTTAACATTAACTCCTCTCACCAGATCCTTCTGAATCAAGTGATTCATCTTCCTTTGACTAATGTGTCCCATTCTCCTATGTCAGGAGATGGAATCCTTTTCAGTAGCTTTAGATAGAAAACACTAAACCTCATGATCCATTGTAGAAGATGTTGACAGATCCAAGACATAAAGATCTTTATATCTTGAAGCAGTCATCAAAACTTGGTCCTCTGGGATCACGTAGTCTTTCTTCAGTACGTAACACTTCTTGTTGTCGAAGATGACTTTAAATTCCTTATCACATATTTGAGAAACAGAGAGTAAGTTGTTTTGAAGTTGCTGGACGTAGTTCACCCTATCAAACTTAACTTCTGATTTCCAACTTCTCCCTGAGCTGTGATATAGCCTCCCTTGTTTCCAGCAAACGAAACATGCCTTCCTTTTATTTGTTTGACATTTGATAAAAGAGCTCTGTTTCCTGTCATGTGCCTGGATGCTCCGCTGTCTACTATCCGTGTGTTAGTTTCAGCACTGTATTGAACAACCTGCACATACAAGGTAAAGGATTAGTTTAGGTTAGGAACCCAAGCCTTTACTGGCTTGGGTTTCCCAGAGGCATCACACATCAGAAATTCAACCCATTGACCCTTAGAAGGTGAGGGTAGCTCAGGTTCCTTCTTGTCATCATTATCAGACATAGAGATTGACTTCTCTTTCCATAAGCCAGATTTGTGCAATGCCTGTTTGTGATAAACAGTCGACTGGCTAACGGGTTGAACCTTCTGTTCACTAGTTCTTCTAGGTGGATTTAAAGAGCTCCTTTTAGAAGACTTAGGTTTTGAGTCCTGAAGTTCAATCTTCTTCCTAGGTGTCGATAATAAGAACAATAGGAAGCAATGTGTCCACATTCTCCACAGTTGTAGCACGCCCTGCTATCAACTTTATGATTAAACTTTCTTTGTGGAGATGTGTGTGACACTCTAGTAACATCACTCACTTTAGGTTTTGACTCTGGTTCTTTTGATGTTTTTACTGGTTTAACAAAATTAACTGATTTCACATGTTTGACATCCTTTCTTTTTGGTTAATTGGTCTTTGACTTGAAGTATGTGAAAGATTATCCTTAAAAGCCCTTTTAGGTTCTGATTTGACTCTGTTTGAGCCTGACTTTAAGTTAACCTTTTCAATTCTTTTCCAGATTAACACAAGGAAATTTACCCTTTGCCTTAGAAGTGGCCTCCTTTTGTTTGTTTCCAGAGTCAATAGATGCATAAGGAATCTGGATCACTAACAAGAGGAGTAGACACTACGTGATCCTTGATGGGATTACTATTTACTGGTCTAGTCTTAGTGTTCATTAAAGTCTCAGATGTGGTGGAACCACTATGTAACCCAATCCCTCCCCGTTGTTCCTGTCTCTCACTAAGTGTTGGACTATGTGTGAAGAACTAGTCCAACTATGCACTTTCTGTTTTAATGAATTTACTTCTACTTCTAGAACTGCCTTTCGCTTCTTAGTGTCTTCTAAGGAGTTTAGATAGTACCTAATGTCATTAGCTTGGTTAAATGCAACTACTTCGGTTTCCCTAAGCTGTTTAGTCAAAAGTCTATCTTTTCTTTATAACTATGCTCATTTTGTTTTAGTACCCTGTTAGCCTCTGTGCACAGTTGCAAATCTTTTACTAAGTTATCATTATCTAAAACCTAGTAAATTTTTCATCTATGCTGTGCCTAAAAGTATCACAATCGGAACAAGCATGATTATTAAACATTTGGTCAGTAGTACTTACCTGAGTTGATTCAAAAGAGTTAGCCATCAACGCAGCATCAGATGTCTCTGGTTCTGGTGATTCTGTCTTTTCTGTCTCTGACGTGGTAGTATCCTCTTTAGGCTGGTAACTGACCTCGGTTGCAGTTTCTTCTTCACTATGTGACATCGCTATCTCAACTACTAGATCTCCTTCACTAGCGGAATCACTGTCAATATCTTCTACACTTGCAATGTTTGATTCCCCAGGTGAGACAAACCTAAAGCTCCAATCCTGTCCTTCATCATCATGAGCAGTCAAGGCTTTTGGATCCTTGTTTGATGAAGTAGAACTGGTAGCCTGCTTGTCTTGACGAGTGAAGGACGAGAATGGGTTCCCGTTACCCGTCTTCTTAGGCTTGACACATTCTCTTTTGAAGTGCCCCTTCTCTCCACACTTGAAGCAGGTCACTTTGCTCTTGTTAAAGCCGAATGTGGTGCCCTTAGTCTCTACTAAGTTCTGTCCGGTTTGTTTTACAAACTTCTTTGCCCTCGGACAGCACTGGCTAAGGCCCACATTATATCCATTCTCTCAAGCTCCATTTCATCCCCTGCTCGTAGTCCTCGTCTGCCAAATGGCAGTTCCAATCTTTCCAGCACCGGTTCATCATAAGAATGAACCACTGCTGCCAAAAGATCCATGTGCTCTCGAGCTACTTCCACAGTCACATTACCGAGGTTCTCAGTCTTCAGTCTAGTAGCATTCGCTTCAGATCCAATGTATTGGGTACAAGAAGACCCTGACGTTTCTGAACCTGAAGGAGGTGCATGTGTAGGACTCGATGAGCTAGACACAAATGCAGTTTGGAGAGGTGCTCCAGATGTCTTAGCTTGAGGCGTGTCATTGTATAAAGCTGGATTTTGATTGTACGTAGACTTCTGAGCTCTGTACTTCATTCTAAGTGATTCTTCTCGCAACTTAAGAATGAAGTCATTAATATCCAGTTTTGACAGCATTCCATTCTGTCTAAGATTAGACACGAATGAAACCCATTTTTCAGGCAATCCGTCTGCAAAATTAGTAACTTTCTCTTCCATGGTAGTAGCCACTCCATGTGTATGCAGTTCACTCATCAGATGGTAGAATCTATCTATAACATCATCCAAACTCTCGATTCCCATCAATGAGAAGTTGTCGAATTCCTTCTTTAACTCCTTAGCCTTGATTGCCTTCAACGAGGCATTCCCGTCGTACCTCTTCTCTAGCTCATCCCATAGTTTCTCGGACTGCTTATTCTCTAAGTACTGGTGGAATATGTCTTTAGGGATAGACTGTGTAATCAATGCATAGACCCTCTTCTCTGCATTATATTTGACTTTCTGCGCGTCTGTCATCCCTCCTAAGGTTAACTTTACTCCATCGGCTCCCACCGGCGTACTATATCCAATCTCGATGGCTTCCCACAGATTCGGATCCATTCCATTGAGGTAGATCTCAAAACGTTGTTTCCAGTGGGGAAACTAATCTAACGTTAAAAGCTTTGGTGGTTTATTATGATTACCCACCTCACTCTCAAGTAACAGCAGGTTCTGGATCCTAGAGTCCTTCCCAGCAGTAAAGGCTGACATTTGATCTTCCATTGTGAATAACTTTAAGTCTAATAAGCAATTGTCACTGGGGCGACTGAAGGGTGCGAATGGACTAGTCGTGCGTATGAACTCTACGACTGGTTCAATCGTGCGGCTGAACTAAGTGATTAGCTCAGTCGTGCGAATGAATCTGATGCGTACGAATGGAGATACGACTATGTCCAATCGTGCGTCTGAGCAATGCGAATGAGGTCTAGTCGTGCGAATGGCTCACTCGTGCGACTGAAGCTGATGTTATGCAAAAATTTCTAGGTTAAACGTGTTTTAGCCGTAAAAATGTGAACTTTCGCAAGGTTTAATTGCCTAAGTCCGTAGAAACCAAACTTTGATGAGCAGGGAACGTCCAAGATCACTTTTGACACAAAAGATTGCGTTTTTAGTGGAAAAACATAAACTTTTTATCAGTCTTGATTGAATCACACGTAATCAAGAGCCAAAGCTCTGATACCACTTGTTTGGACCTGGTATTTGAACGAAATACTTGGAGATTAGCGTGTAAACCAGATCAAATAGTGCGGAATCCTATTTGATTGGCGATCCAATCAGTGAGAACACACGAAGAATCAATAAAAATTGAAACTAACGTTAGAAATCGATTGGAAATCGATCTAATGTGTTCTATGAACTTGGTGAACGAATTTGGAGGTTTCTGGACGGCTAGGGTACGTCTAGAATCGTAATTGATCGAGAGTCCTATTTTTCACGAATTGAGTTGTATTTATAGGGTGGTATTATTCAATCGTGCGACTGAACCATTAGTATGGTTCAGTCGTGCGATTGAACCATGCGGTTGATTCATTCGCACGACTGAGTGTTCAGTCGTGCGACTGAGCCAATCTTATGTTACTATCATACGACTGATCCAGTCTCCTGGTTCAGTCGTGCGACTGAGTCATTCGTATGAAGGTGTTCATGCTTATGGTCCATTCGCATGGGCCATTTGCATGATAACTTCATTATTTTAAGTTTGAATGTATTAATTAGTAAACATTATATGTAAACATTCAACCAATCACTAACCTAATTAATTAATTTAATATCAACTTATTAATGAAATATTAATCATTACAAATCACAAACACCCAATATCATTTCATTATTCATATCAAATTACACCAGAATCAGACAAACAAGATCTATTACATTTCATATCATGATCTAGGGACATACATGTATCAACACTTCAGAGAGCTATGCTGAATCCAACATCAACAGGCCTGATGAAAAGGATGAACTAATCTCTGAGCTCTTACTTAAGTGGAAAGGATGGAAAGAACCTTAAATAGGAGAGCTGGAATCATCAATGCCAGAATTTTAGAACTAGATGAGAATGAAAGTGAATTGAAAGAACTAAAAGAGAAAATGCAGCTGAAAGAAATGAAAAAGACAAGGAATTTGAGTACCTAAAAGTTGCACTAAACCATTCCAGAGAAGAAATAAGTGGTCATGTGGACACTCTTGCTATTCAGACTATAGCAACGGAGGAACAAGAAAACATCATTGAGGAACAAGTAGAAATTATTTCTAGTCTTGAAAAAGAGCTTCAAAGTCAAAACAGAAGAATCTCTGAACTAGAACTAATAATTGAAAGTCACAGAAGTAAAGTGGATGATGAAAGGAAAGATGAAGAACAAGAAAAGGAAGATATGGATGATAACAAGTATGTTTATGAAAATGAAGAAAAAGGAGGTGATGCAAGTCAAACAGAGTTTAAAGATCAAAGTCTAGATATGGTAGTATATTCTGGAAACACAGATAACTCTAACTATGAAAAAGCTGAATTTGAAGAACTCTTCAGTGCATTCGATAGTTTTTCATCTGAAAAATTCAGCATTAATGATGACTTTTGGGAATTTGTAAACAATCAAAGAACTGATTCAGAGCCTATTGTTTTTATCCCTAAGTCACCAGTGCCTTTGGAGAAGGAATTGACTTTGCAAATTGTCCCCGCTATCTCTTTATCTGAAGAACAAAAAGAAAAAATAAAGGAAATGTATGAAAAAGAAAAGAAAGAAGAAAAAGAAAAGGAAAAGAAAGAAGAAACAGAAACAGAAAAGAAAGAGGAGGAGAAAAGTAAACTGAATAATCAAGAGCCAAGCACACCTGAAAAGGTACCTGAAGCAGTATAACAAGCTGAAACCTTTAGCCCTCAACTTCAAACTTACTCACGAAAAGGAAATACTTAGCTGAAAAGGCTAAGGGTAAGAGACCAATAGTTGAAGAAGAACCATTAAGAAACAAAAGGATGAGCCCAGAAGTCTAGCAGCAATTGCTGAATTTTTGGAAGAACTTGAGCAGGCAGAAGCTCAATTGAAGAAATTGGCTGGTGCAGTTGATTTAGAAGAAGGTGAGATTGCTGGTGGATATGAAGCTGAAAAGGATGTTCTTATGGACAGTCCCATGAAAACAGAACAGGTAGTGGAAGACATGGTATCTAAAGTACAAACTGATGACCTGATGATTAAAGCCATGTTCCTGATCAATCAAGGATATGATCCAGATGAAGTGTGTGGAATGACATATGAAGGAATGATGGAAGAAGAAAATAAAATGAAAAGGCTGTTTGATCCAAACATTGAAACAGAATATGAGAAAGTAATCACCAAGGATACTCCAAGGCATAAAGAATCCTCTTGAAGAAATCAACCGGGTATGAAAGACCATTGCCAAGAAGGGGTCCCCTACACAAGTTGTCTTCAATGAAGAAATTATCTCCAACCATGAACCATTATTTCCTGATCCTTATAATATGTCTGATAAGGAATAAAGGAATATCTCTCAAGTCAGGGGTTCACGAGAAGAAGGATTGGAAACATGAAGACCAACTCATTAAGGGCTGCAACTCTTCAATTGATTAATGAGAAGAAGAAAAACTCAAGAAGTTGGAAGAAGAATTAGCAAGCACCAACCAAGAACTAGAGTATCAGCTGAAGACATGATGTTGAACCAGAAAGACCAGAACTACTTGCCCTTGTGCTACACAAGTACCCTGAATGGTTTGCAGAACATATTAGTTGAAACTGCAAGAAGGACTGACTACTGCAGAACTGATCAGAGGGGTGTCTAGTCCTAAGGGTAAAGTTGATCAAAAGATAATAGCTTGGAAGTATGACAGTACATGGAATATGTTCATGGAGAAAAGGATCTCGGGCTAGTACAATTCTTTACAGAGTACTCAGCTCTTGTAAATGCCCTAGAGATTCAAGATTTAAAGGAACTAGCTCAACTTGAACTAATCAATCATGCAGCTATGTTCAGGGGATATGAATTTGAGAACATACTTAACATGTTCAGAAAAACAAACAACTTCAATTAATTAAAGACAATATGCATGAGAAAAGATAAAACATTTGTCAATCCCCTTGAGAAGAAGAAAAAGGTGCAAGCAGAAGAAATTGTATTCCCTGAGCTGAAGGTAAAGCCTACAGAATCATTAAAAAGGAAAATGGTGTCTGGTACTCATTCCTCCACACCCATCTCAAATGTATACTATGATGAGAAAACCTATGAGATAGTAATTGAAAGAAAGTGGGCAGGAAAGGAGGGAGCTGAAATCAGATTATTCAATGGATATGAGGTTAGACTGCTTGATGAATCATATACCATTACATATACACCAGACATTTCAGGGAATTGAATAATAAACTGGGAGAGTTGGACATGCACTTCTTTCTAAAGTGCATCAAGCTGCTGAAGTTGGCATATGATCAAATATGAATTAAAAAAGAGAAAAGAAAGAAGAAGAAGACACCACTACAGCTTGGCAACATTGTAAAACTAGAGGTTGATGTGGGGGGAGCTTACTGATACATAGAGATGGACTTTCTACAATTTCTATATGGGAGCCAATTTCACTAAAGAAGCTGCCAATGGAAGCTATCTACAATATGAGCAAGATGAAGATTCATGTACTAAGCAGAGAAAGGATGTCAGAAGCTACAGACTTTGTGAATATGATCAAAGCTATACTGCATCCTACCAAAGCTGCATTCATCTTACCCCATGAAGACCCAACGGAATCTTCACGACATCAATCACCACCCAAACATTGAGGAAAACTTGGTTGTATAATCCTTAGGGGGAGTATTGTTGGACCCTTGAAAGGATCATACATGCCAACTCAATGGGTGATTTGATGATTGTTTTGCTGAAATCCCTCAAGTCTAAGAAGAATGCGGATGAACAATCTGCTTAGAAGAATAAAGTATTGTCTCCCGCATTTGTCAATGCGGAAGGCACAGAACAAATACGGCAAGTATTTGTTCTTCCGCATTGACAAATGCGGAAGACCAAAAAGTAAATGCGGACAAGTACTTACTTTTCCGCATTGACTAATGTGGAAGACAAAGTAAATGTGGACAAGACTTTGCTCATCTGCATTGACACATGTGGATGACCGAACAAATGCGCACAAGTATTTGTTCATCCGCATTAACCAATGCGGATGACCAACATACAAATGCGGTTGATCAAGTGAAGAAATGCTGATCAAGTTAACTCATCCGCATTTGTCAATACAGATGAACAAGCAAAGATGCAGATGAAGACTTAGACTAGTTATGATGTAATAGGTCAAGGGTAGTTTAGTCATTTTGTAAAAGGCATCTTGTCCGCCTATAAATAGAATAGATACCTCGTACACGAGGTGACGGCTGATAGATAGAGAATTTTTGTTGTAATTATTCTCTGTAATTTATCAATTTTCATATATCAATACAAACAGCATTTATGAGTATTATTCTTGCATTGAATGTTCTTTGATTGTTTGTTTCCATCACTCAATCATTGACTTGAT
This sequence comes from Flaveria trinervia, assembly GCA_025506515.1. Taxonomy (NCBI): domain Eukaryota; kingdom Viridiplantae; phylum Streptophyta; class Magnoliopsida; order Asterales; family Asteraceae; genus Flaveria; species Flaveria trinervia. Next base: position 24,250,090 of record CM046452.1, read on the forward strand.
TATCATATTCGATTCACAGTAAGAATATCACTCATACTCAACCCCAGTCACATTACCTGCCAACTGGAAACATATCAAAGTCAGCGTTGCTGAGTGAGTTCTAGTTTTATAAATAAAACATACTTTACTTTCATTAAAACCGTTCTTTTCTTTCTTGTGACCATAAAACATACGTACACATAAATAATAGTTATATTACCTTCTTCATTCATTCATTCGTCTTTATATCTTTTCTTGTGCATCAGATATCTACCGTACCAATACCATATGCTACACCCTAAACTATTTAGCTACTGGGCCGAAGTCTATAAAGAGACAGCTAAACATGGTGCCATAGTACTAGGGCTAAGCGCTAGAGGTTCTACATAAACAGTCGATCACAGAGAAGCACCCCGATGTGCATCCTCCCGGGGTAGCGAACCCGCACACCGTTGGGCTAACACCTTTTAATGACGTGTCCCGATATCCAATACTTGCAAGGCTTTCATTACTATCATCATTCACTAATGCATGCATTCGTCATGTTCCACTTTTTATTATCTTCCACTTTACGTTATGTAATACTTCATTTCATTCATTATCATAACACGCAAAGCCACAGGAAAGGTAAACATACATCATAATAAGAAACATTAGCATGCACAGTGATCACGTCATACAGGGCAACATCATACATACATAACATGCATCATGCATAAACATGCAACATCATCATCATGCCCAACATGCTAGTCACCTTAAATGAACTTACGGGAACCCTTACGTCAAACTTACATCCGCACTTTCCCCTGAAAGTCAGAAGTTAAACTACACTTCTCCTTGGGTGCAACGGCCCTATTCGGGTGTACGGACACCCTTCAGTCGCATGGCCTCCATGCGATTGAACATCATGCGAATGTACCAATGCGGATGAACACTCATGTGAATGAACCCAATCGTGCGAATGGACTAATGCGGATGGACCTCATGCGAATGGGACTAATGCAGATGAGCACTTATGCGACTCGACCTTCAATCGCATAACCTCCATGCGACTGGCCTTTCAATCGTGCGAATGGACCTTCAATTGTGCGAATGGACCTCAATCATGCGAATGGACCCCAATCGCATCCTATTCAGTTGTATGGCCTCCATTCGACCTCCAGTCGGTCGCCTAGCCCTAGCTGATGCAGAATGCAGTTCATCCCGACTGCAGCCGAGGGATTTTGGCCTCCAAACTCATCTAAACCAATTTTAAGCCCAAATCGACCATCCTAAACCTTAGGGATGCTTACCAAAACACCAATCAAGCACACACAAGCTCACAAACAAGGCTCAAACGCATCATACACACAGATACACACACACTTACGGGTCAAACATACACACACTCAAAAACCCAATTTTCAGATGTTTTCCAGCCCCAAATCATTCAAAAACATTTAAAGGAGGGGTCCTAGAACTCAAACAAATGACCACAACAAGTAGAGCTTCGATTTGACTTGCTTCTTGACGATTTTGGCTACTCGAACCAACCCGAACCAACTTTTTCTCCTTTTTCTCTTCTTTCTCTCTTCTCCTCTTTCTTTGGCTGCTTTTGGTGGGTGTGGAGAGAGGGTAAGGGTTGCCCTCTCCCTTAAATACTCCCACTTCCCCAACTTTCTCTCATTGGCGAGTTTGGTCCCTCGACTTTGGACTTTATTTCTTTTCCTTCCTTCGTCAGCTTCAAAATAGATAAATAACCGGGCGTTACAAGTCCACCCTCCTTAAATAGGTTTCATCCCCGAAACCTACTATTCCTCAAACAGAGGTGGGTAATGATGCCTTATTTCTTCTTCGGTCTCTCACGTTGACTCGGATCCCTTCCTCTGCTTCCACTATACACGCACAAGAGGAACCACTTTATTTCTCAGCCTCTACTCTTTTCTATCGATGATCGCCATTGGTTGCTCCACATAATTGAGCCTTTCGTCTACTTTGATATCCTCCAATGGAACAATCATATCTTCATCTGCTAAGCACTTTCTCAGATGAGTTACATGGAATGTCGGGTGGATTCCACTTAGCTCATCTGGTAACTCCAATCTATAGGCCACCTCCCCTGCTCGAGCAATGATTCGAAAAGGGCCCATCTACCTTGGGCTCAACTTGCCCCGCTTTCTGAATCGAATAATACCCTTCCAAGGTGAGACCTTCAACATAACCCAGTCACCCACCTGGAACTCAATCGTGTTGCGTCGTTTATCAGCATACGACTTCTGTCTATCTTTAGCTGCCTTCATGAAGGCCTTGATCTTTTCAAGCTTCTCAATCGTAGCCTCGATTACCTCAACGCTCCTCAATTCCTTCTGACCAATATCACCCCAAAAAACGGGTGTTCTGCATCTCCTACCGTATAGCATTTCATATGGTGCCATACCAATGCTGGCATGATAGTTGTTGTTGTATGAGAATTCGGCTAGCGGTATGTGGTCATACCAACTTCCCCCAAAATCAATCACACATGCCCGAAGCATGTCTTCCAATGTCTGAATGGTCCTTTCTGACTGACCATCAGTTTGGGGATGATAAACCGTGCTAATATGTAACCTCATCCCCATGGCGTCGTTGAATTTCTTCCAAAATTTGTAGGTAAACCGGGTGTCGCGATCAGACACAATAGACACCGGCACACCATGACGAGTTACAATTTCCCTGATGAACATATCAGCCAACCTCTTAGATGGATATGTCTCATGAATCGGTAGGAAGTGAGCACTCTTCGTCAAACGGTCAACTATCACCCATATGGCATCGTACCCTTTTGGGGTACGTGGCAGCTTCGTAATGAAATCCATGGTGATGTGCTCCCACTTCCATTCCGGTATATCCAAAGGTTGGATCTTCCCATATGGCTTTTCATGCTCGGCATTTACCTATAAGCAAGTAAGGCACTTACTCACATACTCCACCACATAGCGCTTCATACCGGCCACCAATAATCCTTTTTCATATCTTTGTACATTTTCGTGGCACCGGGGTGAATAAAGTATCGATTCTTGTGAGCTTCATCCATGATCTCCACCTATAGATCCCCAAAATGAGGAATCCACACACGACCGAACCGGGTTCTAACACCGTGTGTGTTTTCACCCAACTCTGCAACCAGACCTCTTATCTTTCAGAGTTAAGATGATCTTCTTTCAATGCTTCATCATGAAACTCCTTGACTTGCTTCATTACATCAGAGGTCGTGATCAACTGATAAGCTTTCACCCGAATCGGATTGGGTCTCTCTTTTCGGCTAAGGGCATCCGCCACCACGTTGGCTTTGCCCGGATGATAGTGGATCCCGCAATCATAATCTTTTATGAGCTCCAACCACCGTATATGCCTCATATTCAGATCTTTCTGCTTAAAGAAGTACTTCAAGCTTTTGTGATCCGTGAATATGGTGCACTTCGTCCCGTAGAGATAGTGCCTCCAAATCTTTAACATAAAGACCACGGCTGGCAGCTCCAAGTCATGAGTAGGAGAATTGACCTCATGAACCTTCAACTGTCGGGATGCATAGGCTATAACCTTCCCCCTCTATATTAACATGCACCCTAACCCTGAATAGGAAGCATCAGAATAAACCACCAGATCTTCACTTCCATCGGGTAATGACAAAACAGGAGCTTGAGTCAATCTCGCCTTCAATTCATCGAACGCTTTCTCTTGAGTTTGACCCCATATAACCTCTACGTCTTTTTGGGTCAACCTGGTTAGTGGAGAAGCAATCTTGGAAAAGTCTTGGATAAATCTTCTATAGTAACCCATCAAACCCAAGAAACTATGAATATCGGATGGCGTCTTTGGGGATTTCCATTGCATAACCGCCTCCACCTTTGCTGGGTCCACCATAATCCCGTCGGGATTCACCACATGACCCAAGAACTGAACTTCACGTAACCAGAATGTGCACTTAGAGAATTTTGCATACAACTTCTCCATCCTCAATGTCTCTAGAACCTCCCGAATGGGAACGGCATGCTCAATCTCACCCTTTGAATAAATCAAGATATCATCAATAAACACAATCACTGATTTATCCAACATAGGCCGACACACACGGTTCATCAGATCCATAAAAGCAGCTAGCGCATTGGTCAAACCAAAAGACATGACAAGAAACTCGTAGTGACCGTAGCATGTGTGAAAAGCTGTTTTAGGGATATCTTGCTCCTTCACCTTCAGCTGATGGTAGCCCTATTAAAGGTCTATCCTTGAAAACCAACTGGCACCTTGAAGCTAATCAAAAAAGTAATCTAATCTTGGTAAGGGGTATCGATTCTTCACCATCAACTTGTTCAGCTCACGATAGTCAATACACATTCTCATACTACCGTCTTTCTTCTTCACAAACAAGACCGGAGCACCCCAAGGAGAGATACTCGGTCTGATGAACCCCTTATCAAGCAGCTCTTGCAACTACTACATCAACTCCCTCATCTCCGTCGGAGCCAATCGATACGGTGCCTTGGCAACAGGTTGGGTACCCGGTATCAAGTCAATCTGGAACTCGATCTCACAGTCAGGTGGCACTCCTGATAAGTCTTCTAGGAATGTGTTTGGAAAGTCACACACAACCAATACATCGGACAGTTGGGGTGTTGGCGTATCCACATCCTTTACATAGGCCAAGTAGGCACTCCATCCACACCTCATACACTTTCCCGCCACCGCCATCGAAATCACTTTCGGAATCGTAATAACCCGATCACCATAAATTGTCACTAAACTACCGTCAAGCACTGTCAAACGAATCATCTTCTTGTGACACACAATGTCTGCCTCGAAGTCCGCCAACCAATCCATCCCAAGAATGAAATCGAAACCACCTAAGGTCATCACAAATGGTCTAATAGGAAACTTATGACCATCGAGCTCCACATCACAGTTCTCTATCATCTCAGAAATCCTGGTAGACTTACCTATGGCAGTTTCTACATCAAAGGGTGCATCAACACGTCTACTACTAACAGGCAGCTTAGCACAGAAAGCAGCAAAAATAAAACTTTTACCGACACCTGAATCAAATAACACAAAAGCTAAAGTTTGGTTCACTAGAAATGTACCGGATACGACATCAGGGTCCGTCCTAGCTTCCTCCTGTGTCATAGTGAATGCCCTGGCGCTCGCCCTCGGTCCTTCACCTCCCGTCTTCTTCGCCCCGGAACCCTCAGCCCTCAGCTTCTTACAATCCTTACTGATATGACCACTTTCCCCACAGTTAAAACATTTGTCCGCAAGGGAATCCTTTGCGATGTGCCCCGTCTTCCCACATTTGAAGCACACATTCAATCCCATCCTACATTCTCTCGCATGCTCCCTTCCACACTTGCCACACCTCTTTGACCCCGCACTCGAGGTGGCCCCACGGTGGTCGTCCACCCGTGCCTTTTTGTTACCCGTCGAGGCATCACCCCGACCAAACCTTTTCCCGTTCCAGTTCCGATCATCACCACCCTTCTTGTTCGCTTCAGTCACCACCACCTCCCGATCATCATATAGCCTCCCTGCCAAATCCACCACCGACCTAAACGTGCTTGGTCGGGCAGCGATCATATGCCTGCGAACATCCACCGGTAAGCCCTGAATGTACCTCTTGATCTTCCGAGATAGAGGGGTCCCCTAATCCGGCACGAGCCGTGTCATTTCATTGAATTTGGTGGTGTACTGTTGGTGTGTCATGGTTTTCGCTTCCAGCTGCAGGAACTCTTTCTCTATCTTATCCATCTCCCTATGAGGACAGAACTCCTCAATCACCATCTTCTTCAACTCCTCCCACCTCATCCTTCCTATTGCCCGACTACCGTCGGCTTGGACAATATTGTCCCACCAACACAGAGCCGAGTCTACAAACGAGTGGGTAGAAAAATTCGCCTTCTGGTCCTCCTGGCACTCGCTGATATCAAGAACAGCCTCCATTTCCCTCACCCACTTGTGAGCGGCAGCAGCAGTGCCGTTACCATCGAAGGTAGAGGTTTGCATCTCATAAACGCCCCATAGTTACAGCCTCGTGCTGCCTCCGGCACAGGCTCTTCTATTTCCTCTTCATCATCAGATGGAACCGTTTCAGGCTCTGGCTGTTCCCGTCCTCCCGAGGATCTATTTCTCTCCTTTCTTTCTCCTTCTCTTATTGCCTTGATCACTTTGGTCACCACAGACGGTAGGATCGTCTGCATGACCTGATGAACTTCTTCCACCACAGCCTCCTTTACTGAGGCTCTCAGATTGGCGCTCTCATAGCCACCCTCCGGATGAGGGGTCTCTGATTCTTCATGAACCACCTTCTCAACTCTGGGTCTCCCTCTCTTGGGTCGCGGTTCAGCACCATGACCTCCACCCTTTGAAGTTTTCAAAGATCTACCACCGGCCATCACACGCATACTGAAAGATTCAAACACCAACATGGTCACTCAAGGGAATAGCTTAGTTTATGTCAAGTATATTAAGTCCCTAATTACAGTGGTCGGTTGTGATTAGCCACTTACTTTACTCTTCACACCCCGAGCATTACCTATCCTGACTACATCAGTATTTAAATCTACAAACATCACATAACACGTACCATGCGCACATAAAACCAGTTAAGATTACGAAAATACCTTATGGCACACAGCTACTCAGATTGGCATCCTATCCCTTTCCGTCCCATTCTCAGTTAAGGTTAAGGTTTATTTTGAAAATTTACCCATTTCACTTAAACTTTGGCTCTGATACCAACTTGTAAGGCCCCGTTCCTAGGACGCTTACAGTTGGTTTCTCATCGCACATAAAACATATATTTACATTTGTCTTACAAGAGGTTGCGGTGGAAACATTAAAAAATGACATCACATTTCATTATAAAAACATTTGCCAAATAATACATCATCAATCAGTTGCAAAATACATTGTTGCATTATATCACAAAAGCATTAAATAGATGGATGCCATCCCAAAAGAGCTGAGTAGCCACCTCGTGCCATCCTCGGCAACCATTACCTGTCAACTGGAAACACATCAAAGTCAGCGTTGCTGAGTGAGTTCTAGTTTTATAAATAAAACATACTTTACTTTCATTAAAACCGTTCTTGTCTTTCTTGTGACCATACAACATACGTATACATAAATAATAGTTATATTATCTTCATCATTCGTTCATTCCTCTTTATATCTTTTCTTGCGCATCAGATATCTTTCGTACCAATACCATATGCTACACCACGAACTATTTAGCCATTGGGCCGAAGTCTATAAATAGACAGCTAAATATGGTGCCACAGTATTAGGGGTAAGCAGTAGAGGTTTTATATAAACAGTCGATCACAGAGAAGGACCCCGATGTGCATCCTCCCGGGGTAGTGAACCCACACACCATTGGGCTAACACCTTTTAATGGCATGTCCCGATATCCAATACTTGCAAGGCTTTCATTACTTTCATCATTCATTAATGCATGCATTCGTCATGTTCCACTTTTTATTATCTTTTACTTTACGTTACGTAATACTTCATTTCATTCATTATCATAACACGCAAAGCCATAGGAAAGGTAAACATATGTCATAATAAGGAACATCAGCATGCACAGTCATCACGTCATACAGGGCAACATCATACATACATAACATGCATCATGCATAAACATGCAACATTATCATCATGCATAAACATGCAACATCATCATCATGCCCAACATGCTCTCTAAGGCCTTAATCGTCACCTTACATGAACTTACGGGAACCCTTATGTCAAACTTACATCTGCACTTTCCCCCGAAAGTCAGAAGTTACACTACACTTCTCCTCGGGTGCAACAGTCCTATTCGGGCATATGGACACCCTTCAGTCGCATGGTCTCCATGCGACTGAACATCATGCCAATGAACCAATGCGGATGAACATTCATGCGAATGAACACCCAATCGTGTGAATGGACTAATGCGGATGGACCTCATGCGAATAGGACTAATGCGGATGAGCACTTATGCGACTGGACCTTCAATCGCATGACCTCCATGCGACTGGCCTTTCAATCGTGCGAATGGATCTTTAATTGTGCGAATGGACCTCAATTGTGTGAATGGACCCCAATCGCACCCTATTCGGCCGTATGGCCTCCATTCGACCTCCAGTCGGTCGCCTAGCCCTAGCTGATGCAGAATGCAGTTCATCCCGACTGTAGCCGAGGGTTTTCGGCCTCCAAATTCATCTAAACCATTTTAAGCCCAAATCGACCATCGTAAACCATAGGAATGCATACGACAACACTATTCAAGCACACACAAGCTCACAAATAAGGCTCAAACGCATCATACACACACATACACACACGCATACGTGTCAAACATACACACACTCAAAAACCGATTTTCAGATGTTTTCCAGCCCCAAATCATTCAAAAACGTTTAAAGGAGGGGTCGTAGAACTCAAACAAATGACCACAACAAGTAGAGCTTCGATTTGACTCGCTTCTTGATGATTTTGGCCACTCGAACCAAACCGAATAAACTTTTTCTCCTTTTTATCTTCTTTCTCTCTTCTCCTCTTTCTTTGGCTGATTTTGGTGGGTGTGGGGAGAGGGTAAGGGTTGCCCTCTCCCTTAAATACTCCCACTTCCCCAACTTTCTCTCATTGGCGATTTTGGTCCCTCGACTTTGGACTTTATTTCTTTTCCTTCCTTCGTCGGCTTTAAAATAGATAAATAACCGGGTGTTACACAAACTATCTTTTTTTGGAGGCCAATAATTGTTTGCCCTATGGGCTTCACTAAAACGATCATAACTTGGGTTAAAAGTCTTCGTTTTGGGCATGCGACCGGTCAAAACGACCGTTGGATCAAGGAGAACGTTTTCACAAGTTGGCATCATTCCGGCCCAAAGCCAGCTTATTTATGAGTATTTTTTTTTACTTTTTGTCTTATTTCTACTTTTTGTTAGACTTTGTTTATGGCCTAATTTTTGGCCCGTTTATGTTAGGCCCATTCGACTTTTGTCTTGATTTTTATACTCATGTAAATATTGGAGGTGATCGGTTTTGAAGTTCAAGAAAAAGCAATTTTCTCCCTATCACAAAGAGTGTGTTAGTTTGTGATTATCCTGATTATTGGTATTTTGTAAAAATTAACGATAGTTATAATAATTGTTCCTTACTATTTTGTGAATTAGTAGGTTTAATTAGTTATTTTGTGCCTCTAGCTACATTAACAATCCTTAGCAAAGGCTAGTAATGATATTGTAGTTTGTACAACAAGGCTATACTTTAACTCAACAAACTATGGCAAAAGTCCAATACTCTGGATTTTTGTAATATGTCTAACAACACGAAACAAGAGAAACTGTCGTGCTTTATGCATGTATGTATGCATACATTATCCCACATACATACATACATACATACATACAAATATTATATATCAAGCCGATGTGTATTTATGTGTGTGTGTATATGCATGTATGGGGTATAAATAAGTTGACAGTTTTGAACTGATAGCTATACTATGCCTTCATTTGCATCCAACATTGTCTGCATTCCTCAAAGACAAATCACAAACCCCTCCTCGATTCACATGGGTGCATTAATCATCATAAAAATACAATTCTCTTCACACAATCAGCATATCTGCTCTTCAGAACTTTGTCTCGATCTTGCCTTCATTTTAATTCTATCCCTATGAGTCACATATCACAATTTCCTTCAACTGCATATCACTCTACACACTTTTGTGGCTTTTTTTTTTCTTTTTTGGGATCTCTAATGACCTATAACTCAGATTATCAAATCATATCCAATCATTTATAAGACTTCTAATGATCTTATATATAGTTTTCTATTGTTATAATTAAGACATATTCGAATAACGCAAGTAATACTTGATTCCTTCAGCAAATTAGAATATGTTTATGGTTTAATTATTTGTAATCATGCATTGCATGCTAGCTAATCGTTTTGCCTCGGGACCATGTAACACAGACAGACAAGAAGCATAACTTTATCTTATATGCTTTGCTTTTTGGATAGAAAATCACATTCCCTCTTGTTGATGCAACCACTTTTTATTTACTTAAATTATTTTAAATGGTGGTTTGTAGACATTCTTTGGTATTTAGCTAAGAAACGTCCAGAAATGCAGAAAGATACTGAAACAATTAAAACCGTGCATGAATTATTTTATTTATTAATTTTTAAAATTTTATGATGATGGAATTCAATAATTTTTTTCGAGGAGAGGACTTGATGAGCCATCGAAATGATAGTCAATAGGAAAATAAAGTGCAAAAAAACAAATTGATAGACAATCGCAAGGCTGGCATGGTTGATTATTATTACTCATATGAACTAATTACCCTAGGCGGTGGGGGTTGAGTCCTCGTGATAAGTGGTGTGACACAGATTTGTTAATTTTTTAGATGACACGATACAACACGAATTTTAACAAGTTTGGTTTGAGCTAAAAGATGTCATGTCTTAAACAAGTTGATACGTTAATTAAGACGCTATCAAGTTTGTCTCTAAAGGGGTTAAACACTATTTAACCTATTATTGAGCTGTATAAGCATGTTTATATTTTTTTTTTTTTTTTTGAAAAGGGTAAAATGTATGCTTTAATAAACCTTAACCCTAGTATGTTATGTATTAAACCGGGTAATCCACGCGTTATGACGGAGTTAACAATTTACAAGTATATACTTGTATTATTTCATTTAATTTATTGATTGTTTTGTTTTATGGTTTACATATTTTATACGGCTTATGATTCTTATCATATCTTGAGCTTGCACATTCTTTCAAGACTTATTACCATTATCAAGAATAGTTGAATAACTCAACTCTGAAGTAATATAAGTTTTGAAAATGATTAAAGTTTAACAAATATTTTTAAGAAAATTCAGATTCAACATATATAGGTTGAATTTTTTTATACAAAGATAAAAAGATTTGTTATGAAATTAAATATTAGATATAGATATATCTATACTATATATAAAACATATGATAAGGGTATTTTAAGATATCATAAAATTAAGAACACTTCCTTAATTTAATGCATAAAATACAACCATTTTAGGGGTAAAATAGTATTTATAATATTATCTACATATTACCCCGTATAATTATTTACATAATAACCTTATATTTACTAACACTTACATGAAATTTTATATTATTAACCCATAAACAAAAAGAAAACTTAATTTTTTAAGATTTCAATTATATCTTTTAATCTATCATGTTTAAAAACTATAATTGTAACCTGTTTTTTTTATATTTTAGTGTAAACTTTTTGCTAAACCAATCTGTAACTTGTGATGTACAATAAGTTAATGCGTAAATATACCAGTAGTTACGCATAACCCATTTATTTGGTTTTTTTTTAATTTTAGCTTAGAAAAAACATAATAGAGGTTTTGTAAAAATAATACAAGAATAACAAAATATTAGAAACACGCACCGGATGTAAAATGTCACATCGTCGCGTTGCGCGGACACTCTTTTAGTTAATAGAAAACCATTTTCTACAATCCTTTGAAGCAGAATAGTAACATAATAAAAAAATCTTTATAATATTAGAGATTAAAGCTTGCAATCTTTTATATGTTATCTTAAAATTATAGTAAAATTACAATCTTGTTTCAAAGAGATGTTTTATAGATATTAATAAATAATAGATAATATAGATATACATTATTATTATCATCATTAGTTTAAAAGTATTTAATAATTTAATAGTTAAGTATTCAAATAAGATAAGCACATTGGATTTTAATAATCCAAATTATGACTTATTGATTGATAATAATTCATACTATCAAACTGGGAGATAATAATTTTAACTTTTAATTTTGTTACCAATGATAATCCTAATAACATTATTTTTATTGATTTACACTTGACTATCACTTGTTTTTCATTCTTTTTCATTTTGTTTCTTCTTATTTTTTTCACAATCAATATCATGACCAAAATCAAATGGAATCAAGTGTAAACAAACGAATAATTATATCACTAGAATTGTTCTTGACAACAAACATGAAAGTTGGGATTATTATCGACCTATTGTATAGTATGAATTATTAATGGCCATAACTAGTAATTTAAAAAATAAGATAATACTTATTTACAAATTTTATTATTGTTATTATTATTATTATTATTATTACTACTACTACTATATAAAAATATTAATTTTATAAATTATATAATATTTATGTAGTGAATTAAATAATATTATTATTAAATAATGTATTAAGAAAATTGTATTAATTACAAGAAGTTTATTAATGAGGGGTAAAATGTAAATGATTATATGATTGATTTGTATCTACGCTTAACAATTATTATTATGTATTGTTGTTTCTCTTATGTTAAAAATATTATGTTGTCAAGGATTATATATATATATATATATATTATATATTATATATATATATATATATATATAATATATATAATATATATATATATATATATATTACGGGGTCAACTGACCCCATTGATTTTTGAACCCGTAGTGTAACGTATAATGTCGAATTTTTTAGTGAACCATATTTTATAGGAAGTGAACCCTTAAATATCTTAAAGTTAAAAATAAATCACGAATAGATTGTTGGTCCATTGGTATGCGCGTGCCTCATTATGAAAGAGGTCATGGGCTCGAAACCCACAGCAAGCTCACAATCAAGACTCAAACACATCATACACACACATACACATACACAAACAGGTCAAACATTCACACACTCAAAAACCCATTTCAGATGTTTTCCAGCCCCAAAATCATTTGAAAACAAGTAAAAGAGGGGTCCTAGAACTCACACAAACGAGCACAACAACAAGGCTTCGATTTGGCTTGCTACACGGCGATTTTGGCTACTCGAACCAACCCGAACCAACACTTTTCCTCTTTTATTCCTTTCTCTCTTCTCCTCTTTTCTATGGCTGATTTGTTAGTGTGTGGGGAGAGGGTAAGGGCTGCCCTCTCCCTTATATACTCCCACTCACCTGACTTTCTTTCGTTGGCGAGTTTGGTCCCTCGACTTTGGACTTTATTTCTTTTTCTTTCTTCGTCGGCTTTAAAATAATAAATAACCGGGTGTTACAAGTCCACCCCCCCCCTTAAATAGGTTTCGTCCCCGAAACCTGTTATTCTTTGAACAAACGTGGATAGTGCTGTCTCATTTCCTCCTCAGTCTCCCATGTTGGCTCGAATCCCTTCCTGTGCTTCCACTATACGCGCACAAGAGGAACCACTTTATTTCTCAGTCTTTTCTCTTTTCTATCGATGATCGCCACTAGTTGCTCCACGTAATTGAGCCTTTCGTCTACTTCGATATCTTCTGGTGGAACAATCATGTCTTCATCAGCTAAGCACTTCCTTAGATGAGATACATGGAATGTCGGGTGAATTCCACTTAACTCATCCGACAACTCCAGTCTATAGGCCACCTCTCCTACTCGAGCAATGATTCAGAAAGGGCCTATATACCTTGGGCTCAACTTACCTCGTTTCCTGAATCGGATGATACCCTTCCAAGGTGAGACCTTCAACATAACCCGGTCACCCACCTGGAACTCAATCGGCCTGCATCTTTTATCAGCATACGACTTCTGTCTATCTTTGGCTGCCTTCGTAAAGGCTTTAATTTTCTCAAGCTTCTCAGTCGTAGCCTCGATTACCTTGACGCTCCCCAATTCCTTCTAACCAATATCACCCCAACAAACGGGTGTCCTGCATCTCCTACCGTACAACATCTCATATGGTGGCGTATCAATGCTGGCATGATAGCTGTTATTCTAGGAGAATTCAGCTAACGGTAGGTGGTCATCCAACTTCCACCAAAATCAATGACACATGCGCGAAGCATGTCTTCTAGTGTCTGAATGGTCCTTTCTGACTGACCATCAGTCTGGGGATGATAAGTCGTGCTAATATGTAACCTCGTCCCCATAGCATCGTGGAATTTCTTCCAAAATTTAGATGTAAACCGAGTGTCGCGATCCGACACAATAGATACCGGCACACCATGACGAGTTACAATTTCTTGATGAACAGACCAGCCAACCTCTTATATGAATACGTCTCGCGGATCGGTAGAAAGTGAGCACTCTTTGTCAACGATCAACTATCACCCATATGGCATCATACCCCTTCGGAGTGCGCAAAAGCTTTGTAATGAAGTCCATGGTGATGTGCTCCCACTTCCATTCCGGTATATCCAAAGGTTGGATCTTCCCATACGGCTTTTAATGCTCTGCCTTCACTTGTAAGCAAGTAAGGCACTTACTCACATACTCCACCACGTCACGCTTTATACCCGGCCACCAATAATCTTTCTTCATGTCATGGTACATTTTCGTGGCACCAGGATGAATGGAGTATCGAGTCTTGTGAGCTTCATCCATTATCTTCACCCGTAGATCCCCAAAACGAGGAATCCACACACGACTGAATCGGTTCTAACACCGAGTGTGTTTTCACCCAATTCCCCAACCAGACCTCTCATTCTTTCAGAGTTAAGATGATCTTCCTTCAGTGCCTCGTCTTGAAACTCTTTGAATTGCTTCATTATATCAAAGGTCATGATCAGTTGTCATGCCTTCACCCGAATCGGCTCGGGCCTCGCTTTCCGATTAAGGGCATCAGCCACCACATTGGCCTTGCCCGGATGGTAGTGGATCTCACAATCACAATCCTTTATAAGTTCCAACCACCGTCTCTGCCTCATGTTCAGATCCTTCTACTCGAAGAAGTACTTCAAGCTCTTGTGGTCAGTGAAGATGATGCACTTCGTACCGTAAAGATAGTGCCTCCAAATCTTTAGTGCAAAGACCACGGCTGCTAGCTCCAAGTCATGAGTAGGGTAGTTGACCTTATGAACCTTCAACTGTTGGGACGCGTAGGCTATAACCTTTCCTCTCTGCATTAACACGCACCCCAACCCCGAGTAGGAAGCATCAGAATAGACCACTAGATCTTCACTTCCATCAGGTAGTGACAGAACAGGAGCTTGAGTCAATCTCGTCTTCAATTCCTCGAATTCCTTATCTTGAGCTTGACCCCATACGAACTTCATATCCTTTCGGGTTAACTTGGTTAGTGGAGAAGCAATCTTAGAGAAGTCTTGGATAAATCTTCTATAGTAGCCCGCCAAGCCCAAGAAACTACGAATCTCGGATGGCGTTTTTGGTGACTTCCATTGCATAACCGCCTCCACTTTCGCCGGGTCCACCGTAATCCCGTCGGGATTCACCACATGACCCAAGAACTAAACTTCGCGTAACCAGAACGTGCACTTGGAGAATTTAGCATACAACTTCTCCCTCCCCAGCGTCTCCAGAATCTCCGGAATGTGACCGGCATGCTCAATCTCGCTCCTCGAATAAATCAGGATACCATCAATAAACACAATCACTGATTTATCCAGCATCGGTCGACACACATGGTTCATCAAATCCATAAAAGCAGCTGGCGCGTTGGTCAAACCAAAAGACATGACAAGAAACTTGTAATGACCATAGCGCATGCGGAATGCTGTTTTAGGGATATCTTGTTCCTTCACCTTCAACTGATGATAGCCAAATCGAAGATCTATCCTTGAAAACCAACTGGCACCCTAAAGTTGATCGAACAAATCATCTATTCTCAGTAAGGGGTAGCGGTTCTTCACCATCAATTTATTCAGTTCACGGTAGTCAATACACATCCTCATACTACCGTCTTTCTTCTTCACAAACAAGACCGGAGCACCCCAAGGAGAGATACTCGGTCTAATGAACACTTTGTCAAGCAGTTCTTGCAACTGCTCCATCAATTCTTTCATCTCTGTCGGAGCCAATTGATACGGTGCCTTGGCAACAGGTTGGGCACCTAGTATCAAGTCAATCTGGAACTCAATCTCACGGTCAGGTGGCAATCCTGATAAGTCTTCTGGGAATACATCTGGAAAGTCACACACAACAGGTACATCGGATAGTTGTGGTGTTGTCGTATCCACATCCTTTACGTAGGCCAAGTAGGCACTACATCCACGCCTCATACACTTTCCCGCCACCGCCATCGAAATCACCTTTGGAATCGTCATGACTCGATCCTCGTAAACCGTTACTAAACTCCCATTAGGCGCTGTCAACCGAATCATTTTCTTACGACACACAATGTTTGCCTTGGAGTCCGCCAACCAATCCATCCCAAGAACCAAATCAAAACCACCCAAGGTCATCACGAACGTTCTAACAGGAAACTTATGACCTTCTAATTCAACCTCACAGTTCTCTATCATCTCATAAATCCTGGTAGACTTGCCTATGGCAGTTTCTACATCGAAGGGCGCATCAATATGTCTACTATAATAGGCAACTTAGCACAGAAAGCTGCAAAAATAAAACTCTTACTAGCACCAGATTCAAATAGCACAGAAGCTAAAGTTTGGTTCACCAGAAACATACCAGACACGACATCAGGATCCATCCTAGCTTCCTCCTATGTCATGGTAAATGCCCTGGCGCTCGCCCTCGGTCCTTCACCTCCCATCTTCTTCGCTCCGGAACCCTCAGCCCTCGGCTTTTTACAATCCTTACTTATGTGACCCTCTTCACCACAATTATAGCACCGAACTATACGACAGTCCCTTGCCAGGTGCCCCGCCTTCCCACATTTGAAGCACAAATTTGACCCAAACCTGCATTCCCCATTGTGCTCCCTTCCACACTTGCCACACCTTTTCGACCCCACACTTGATGTGACCACACGGCGATCATTCACTCGTGCCTTCTTATTACCTATCGAGGCATCACCCCGACCAAACCTCTTTCCCCGCCAGTTTCGATCACCACCGCTCTTCTTGCCACCCCTAGTAACCACTACGTTCTCTCATCGTACAGTCTCCCTGCCAAATCCATCGCCGACCTAAACGTGCTCGGCCGGGCAGCGATCATGTGCCTGCGAATATCCACTAGCAAACCCTGAATGTATCTTTTATCTTTCGTGACAAGGGTGTCACCTGATCTGGCACCAAACGTGCCATCTCGTTGAATTTCGTGGTGTATTGCTGGTGCGTCATAGTTCCCGCCTCTAGTTGCAAGAACTCCCTTTCGACCTTGTCCATTTCCCGATGAGGACAAAACTCCTCAAACATTAACTTTCTCAGCTCAGGCCATCTCATTTTCCCAATGGCACTGTTACCCTCAGCTTGGACAATATTGTCCCACCAACATAGAGCTGAGGCCACAAAGGAGTGGGTAGCGAACTTCACCTTTTGGTCTTCCCGGCACTCGCTGATATCGAGAACAGCCTCCATTTCCCTCACCCACCGGTGAGCAGCTGCAGCAGTGCCATTTCCATCAAACGTAGGGGGCTTGCATCTCATAAAAGCCCCATAATTGCATCCTCGTGCCGTCTTCGGCGCAGGCTCTTCTTCTTCCTCTTCGTCATCAGATAGAACCGTTTCCGGCTCTGGTTGTTCCCGTTCTGCAGAGGATCTATTCTTCTCCTTTCTTCCCCTTCACTTACCGCCTTGATCACTTCGGTCACCACATACGGTAGGATCGTCTCCATGACCTGATGAACTTCTTCCACCACAGCCTCTTTTACTGAGGCTCTTAGATTGGCGCTCTCGTCGCACCCTCCGAATGAGGGGTCTCTGGTTCTTCATGAACCACTTTCTCAACTCTGGGTATCCTTCTCTTGGGTCACGGTTCAGCACCGTGACCTCCACCCCGTGAAGCTTTCGAAGATCTACCACCGGCCATCACACGCACACTGAAAGATTCAAACACCAACACGGTCATTCAAGGGAAAATCTCAGCTTATGTCAAGTATAGTAAGACCCTAATTATAGTGGCCAGTTACTCTTCATACCCCAAGCATTACCTTCATACCACTTACCTTCAAACACCAACACGGTCATTCAAACACCAACACGGTCATTCAAGGGAAAATCTTAGCCACTTACTTTACTCTTCATACCCCAAGCATTACCTGTCCTGACTACATCAGTATTTAAATCTACATACAACACATAACCACATACCATGCGCACACAAACCGGTTAACTTTACGAAAATACCTGATGGCACGCAGCTACTCAGAGTGGCATCCCATTCCCTTTCCATCCCATTCTCAGTTTAAGTAAAGGTTTATTTTAAAATTTTACCCATTTCACTTAAACTTTGGCTCTGATACCAACTTGTAAGGTCCCGTCTCCGGGACGCTTACAGCTGGTCATTCATCGTGCATAAAACATATAAATACATTTGTTTTAAGAAAATATTGCAGCGGAAACATTCAAAAAGACATCTGATTTCATTATAAACACTTTTGCCAAATAATACATCATTATCCGGTTACAAAATATATGTTTGCATCACATCACAAAAGCATTATAATTGGATGCCATCCCAAAAGAGCTGAGTAGCCTCGCGGTGCCATCCTCAGCAATCACTACTACCAACTGGAAACACATCAAAGTCAGCGTTGCTGAGTGAGTTCTAGTTTTATAAATAAACATACTTTACTTCCGTGAAACCGTTCTTTTCTTTCCTTCAAAATCATACTATACTTTACATTCATTCGTGACCATGCAATATACATACACGTTGATAATATAATTAGTATCTTCTGTTACATTCGTTAACTTTCATTCATTCTATACGTTGTCCTCCCGAGTCTGTTGTGACAACAGGGTCGCTCACCTCATTTGCAATCCCAACGATTGCACAATATCCGAGTCTGTTGCAACAATAAGGTTGCTCACCTCATTGCCATTCTCATTGATGGCACGCCATCCGAGTCTCTTGCAACCATCGAGTTGCTCACCTCATGGCAATCCCAACGATTGTACAAATCTGAGTTTGTTGCAACAACAGGGTTGCTCACCTCATATATGTGCTTGCAAGCCTTTCCTTCATTCGTTCATCATTCAATAATGCATGCATTCTTACTTTATGTTCCTCTTTCATTATATTTCGCTTTACGTTACATAATACTTCATTCATTCATTAACGTGACACGTAAAGCCGCCATAAAGATAACATACATCATAATAAGGAACATATCATACACATTCATCATCATCATACAGGGCACATCATACATACATAACAAGCATAAACATGCAACATCATCATCATCATGCCCAACGTGCTCTCTAAGGTCTCAACAGTCATTTTACATGCTCTTACAGGAACCTTTACGTCAAAACTTACATCTGCCCTTTCTCCCGAAAGTCAGAAGTCAATCTACGCTTTCCACGGGTGCAACAGCCCTATTCGGGCGTATGGTCACCCTTCAGTCGCATGACCTCTATGCAACTGAACATCATGGGAATGAACCAATGCAGATGGACACTCATGCGAATGAACGCCCATTCATGCAAATGGACAATGCGGATGAACCTTATGCGAATGGGATTAATGCGGATGGGCACTTATGCGACCGGTCCTTCAGTCGCATATCCTCCATGCGATTGGCCTTTCAATCATGCGAATGGACTTTCAATCGTGCGAATGGTCCCCATTCATTCGAATGGACCCCAATCGCACCCTATTCGGCCGTATGGCCTCCATTCGGCCTCCAGTCAGTCGCTTAGCCCTAGCTAATGCAGAATGCAGTTCATCCGACTGCAGCCGAGGGTTTTCGGCCTCCAAACTCTTCTAAACACATTTTAACCCCAAATCGACCATCCTAAACCTTAGGGATACATACCACAACACCATTCAAGCACACGCAAGTTCACAATCAAGACTCAAACACATCATACACACACATACACATACACAAACGGGTCAAACATTCACACACTCAAAAACCCAATTTCAGATGTTTTCCAGCCCGAAAATCATTTGAAAACAAGTAAAAGAGGGGTCCTAGAACTCACATAAATGAGCACAACGACAAGGGCTTCGATTTGGCTTGCTACACGATGATTTTGGCTACTCGAACCAACCCAAACCAACACTTTTCCTCTTTTCTTCATTTCTCTCTTCTCCTCTTTTCTTTGGCTGATTTGTGAATGTGTGGGGAGAGGGTAAGGGCTGCCCTCTCCTTATATACTCCCACTCACCCGACTTTCTTTCGTTGGCGAGTTTGGTCCCTCGACTTTGAACTTTATTTCTTTTTTTTCCTTCGTCGGCTTTAAAATAATAAATAAGCGGGTGTTACATTAGTTATATATTGTATCATGTTCATGTTTAACACCTTACGTAATCATGTTTTATCGTGTAGCGTGTTATCATGTCGTGTTTAATATGCTATGTTAGCCCTTATGTGCCACACAACAATAGGTACATATATAGTTAATGTTAAAAAAGGCAAGACTTATTTGAATATTATAATTTGTTGTAAGGACACCCACATCTCTTTATCTCTCCTATGTATCTATATGTATGCATAAAATGAGATAAGGAGAATAAAAACGTGATGGATGTATCTATAACAAAGCTAAAAAAAATAAATCTATACTTATAAATATAAATTTCTAGATATCAAGTGTCGTTTTGCTAGTCTGTCAATCTAGGCTTCACCTAGTATTTGGATACATGTACTTACTACGATGAAAGTTATAAATTAGTATATAAATATAGTTTTATGTATTATTATGTTAATGAAATTAATCTTTTTCTAAAAATAAACATGATGTTTCAATAAAAATATTTAGTAAGAGTTAATTTTATTAATATTAATCTAAAACCTAGCTAAACATTAGTAAAATTAAAAAAAATTAAAACATCGTATTCTTTTAAGAAAATAATTTTAAAATTATCAAGATTTACGAATTCAAACATAATTACAACCAATTATTTATTATAAAACAACATATTCTCTTCAATGTATACTATGGTTCAATCTTTCTAGATTTTGGTGTGTTTTATTATCTCACAATCTCATATTCAAAATGTTATTTTCATTATTTTCTCGTGTAATGTACAGTTATCTAACATAGTTATCTAACACAGTCATTTTCGAAATGTCATTTTCATTATTTTAAATCATGTAAGATAATTAATATAAGTAATTAAGAATTGTTAAAATAAAATAAATAACCAGAAAAGAAAAGATGATGTTACTTATCTTATGTGTTATTATACAGATAACTTTTCAGTATATATTGCGTTGTTTACCCATATCTTTAAACTCTCCTGGAACTTTGGAATCCGAGCAAATTGTTTATCTTTCTTAAATTTGATTATTCAAATGTTTCGGGTCAGATGTATCTGCATCCTTCATGCACATGAGCAGTAATGTTCTATTAAGTTTTACTTATTTATTAACTGTTAAAATTTCTTGTGATGATTATGGTACGTATTGATCTGTTCATGACCAAGACCCACATTGGAAGCATTTGTATATTTTTTTATATATTCTATTCTCATCATTTCATGAATAATTCCAAAAGTAACATTCTCTATACGCCAATTTTGATGCATATAATGCCATTTTGGATAAGTGAAATATTTCTCGTGACTTCTAAAAAATTATTGGTATATAAAGGAATATTGGGCTCAGAAACCTATTAAGATGACAACAAGTCACATATATACATTTTATAGCTGGACGCCATGACACCGAGTTTAAGCTTATGTTTCCTATAACTGTAACACTTTTCTCATTTAGTGTTTAAAATGTGTGCAAATCTTTACGAGACCCATAAATATATTAGTGTTTCTAAGTACATGCTTTTTGCTATACATTTTAAAGAATTGGATTTGTTATTGTTAAAAGTATCATGATAATTGCTTTGTGTACGTTTACATACCTTTTTTTATG
The DNA here is from genome assembly GCA_025506515.1 of Flaveria trinervia. NCBI lineage: Eukaryota > Viridiplantae > Streptophyta > Magnoliopsida > Asterales > Asteraceae > Flaveria > Flaveria trinervia. The sequence goes on from CM046452.1 coordinate 24,271,841, forward strand.
ATATATTGGTAGGATTCCTGTATGATTTACAAAGTCACGTGAGTTGCACTTCTTGGAAAGTACATTCGATCACATGTGTCATTCCAAACAAATTTGCACCCTGCATAAAGTTAGGAAGTAAGACAAGTTAATGTCTGACTGGACGTATGTAAGATGTAAAACGTCATACAGGATGTGGGTGGCTTATTACACGGCTACTTGATTTCAAATTGTTTGTGAAAAATCTACCATTTTAATGAAGACCCATACCTGTATAATATGTAGATTATACTTTGACAAATTGAAACATACAATATTGGTCCAAACAGATTTCCTAGTCATTTTCATATATCCCAGGTTAATCCACAACCGTCCCTCACACACTCAAAGATCCACTAATTAATAAAAGAAAAAAATGTCATTGTCGTTGGTCATTCACATATAAATTTCACACATTAAAAATAATACAAAAATATATTAGCTAGAGTTTATTATGATATACTAATCCAAATTATTAGATATAATTTGACCTTTTATATTGTTAGCTAGCATAAATAAAAAACAAAAATATGTGACTTAAATATTAGTTATTTGCATTGGGGATAATAGGGAACTGTTACATGCATGAAGATTCATAATAGCGCAAAAGTCTTTATGACTTAAAATTTATGAACTATTACAGAAGAAGGTAATACGGTTATACGAGTATGGCAATGATGACTTATAAATTGCTTAAAAATAAAGGGGAAAATGTCGACATGGGCAAGTACACACATTGGTTATGCCCAAAGAAATAGACTGGCCCATAACTTCAATAACAACATAAAGCAATGTTAAGGGTAAATTTCAGCCAAACACCTTAAATAGGTATTAAAGAATGTGCGGTGATGGATTTATGAAATTATTCATAGACGAAAAAAAGTTTTATCTAGCACTAGTTGGGTTGGGTGTTATTAAAAAAAACAATCAAACTAAATGGTTATGCTTCTCTACCACTGAGATTGCTTACATGTTGTATCATATGCTCGTTTATATTACACTCTTTAAATATTAATGTAAATTTATCATTTATCCACCCAACATCATTGAGTAATTAATAATTTGTAGACCTAAAACTAAAAACAGTCCTTTTCCATTGATCTAAATTATCCTCTAGAATTCGAATAGCATAATAGCCCACAACCATAAATACCCCTCCAACCCCAACACCACTAGTGTCTAGTCTTTAATTAATCACAAGTTTGGTCTATATGACACTAAGCAAATTACTTGACTTGGAAACATCTAGTGGTTGCTTTTCTATCATATGTTATTCAAAACAATAAATAAGTTCTAGTATTTATCACTGACACACTCAATTGATATATTATGATCTAGCCACCGGAACAACAAATGCAATGCAAAGATGCCTATGCTTTGATTCGAAAGACCTAGCGGTGATGAAATCACAGGAAGAGAGGATAATTGAACACCTCATGCCTTTACTCTATTTAGGCTTTGCTATGCGCTTTTGCTAGAATCCACTTAGGGTCAGAGGAGGATTCAAGAGATTTAACAACGAACATTTGATTGAACTCCTTGACTCACTTTGAGATGACCAGTTGGAACATGTAGAGACATTAACTGGTTAGACAGACGTATCAAACAACATCTACATTTTGGTTAGAGACATACATAGTACATTTCTCGATCATTACCACTAAACCAAGTAGTGGAAGCACTTGACTGGGCTGGGAACTCGATGGGCTTTGTATTTAGGTCCTAGTGTATTGTATATGGTTATTGTATAGAACATAATATAGTAAGTCTATGGTTAGTTACGTATATTAAAGTGCTTTTGAAGCACAATCTTTCTAGTATATATGTATATATAGTCATGGTATAGAACAAAATACAATTATTTTTACTTTTAATTTTTTTTATTTTTATTTGTTTCAAACCATTTCAAGCTTTGAAAATAATTTTTATAAACAAAAAGGAATCAAATTGTTAACAAGAGAAAAGGTATACGATATAAGACTCTTAGCCCACCAACAATTATGTTGGACCGAAAGCCCCACAAGTACTCAGTCCAAAATAAGGTCTAACACCCTATTTTACAAATCAAATCCCACATACACACAAAAAGTATTCAAATATCTAGTACTTGGATAACACTCACTTGGTGCTTGTCCGAATTAGTATCATAAGGTAAAGTGATGATTAAACCTATTTGGTGCTATCTTATTTAATTATTAGGAAGTTTTTAGCCGAAGAAAGCTTGGTTTCTAGGTGGGTTAAGCCGAATGTGTTTCTCAGATGAACACATTAAACTACATATTCCATAAAGTGCAACTATAAGTGTCCGTTGTTCAAAGTTTTGTGGGTTAATAGAAGAATAAGTTGTTTTTGACATAATTAAAAGGTTCTTGGTTCTGGGTTTTAGCCAATAACTTAAGAACAAAGAAACAACTTTCAAATGACCAAGGACATGACATAAACCGAAACTAAAATAAAATAAAGTACATGGTCTTAACTAATTACATATCATTAGATACGAACTAAGAAAGTCACCGATAACTTCTCTGACTAATTACTTGGTCAAAGTCGAGTTCTACGAGATGACTGAGTACTCTAATGTAATTTGATTACTTGTAAACCAAGTATTTAGTTTACCAAGTAAGCTTTGTGGCCGAATACTTTAAGAAAAATTAATTAGACTAATACCAGTTCACAAGTAACTTTTTAAAATCAAAACTAACTCCTTGCTGTAATGAGTTGACACATATTTCATTGTGTTTATGATATAACTAACTTGATGCAGGTCATGGCACTTAATATGAAATTCAAACTAGAGCATAATATACCAACATACTTGGTTGATCCACCTAAGGAGTTCTTCTACCTCAAATCCTTCAAATCACTAATTGTCAATCTTAACATATCAACTATTAACTATGTTATCATCAAGAACCCTGTCATCTATGCTAATTTTACTAGCCAATTTGGGGCTACTGCAGGAATTTAGACTTTAGCAAATGGGAAAGAACTAGTGATTGGCACCATTCAGGGAAAACACGTCATAATCTCTGGGACTATGTTGAGAAGTGTCTAGAATCTTAATAAAATCCTAATAATTAAACAGGGTTTAGTAAAGAGAATTTAAGAGTTTTCTAGTCTAAGCTATGAGAGAAAGTATGCGCCGATACAAAGAAATTAGAGGAATTAACAAAAGTTTGCAGGTGGAGAACTCCCGAAGTTAGAACAAGCAAGGGAGCTGTAGGAAAGGCAATATGCTAAAACTAAAAAGGTTACTCAAAAGCCTCCCATCTGCTGACTAAATCTCTAGCATCTCCCAACTCGAAATCTACAATCTCTAATGATAAATACCCTATCTCTACAATCATTTCAAAGAATAAAAGAGCACCAAATAAAGTTATAAAAGCAAGATTTATTGATCCAGAAGTAAAGGAGAAGATATTTAAAGGAAAAAAAGGTATTGGCTAGAGGGTATCTTGCTTAAATATATGGCTACCATTCTAAAGATAAAGTTTAGGAATAAGGCTAAGCAAAGGGAAAAAGAAGGTATAGTGCTCCTTGAGGCGACTGAACATTCATGACCTAATCACCCATTAGAGTTACAATTTCTCATCTAATACCTTCAATCTGAGATATGTTGGTACCGGCAAAGTTAAAGTTAAAGATTATGATCTTTTCAGACTCTCTCAACACAACATGAATGATTTTATGAGTCTTCCTCCCGCAAGAGATAGAAAAGGATATATGTATAAACTTCTGCTTATCGGAATGCTTGAAGGATAGAGTTTTGATAACATCATCTAAGGGGAAGTTTGTTGAGCTATAAAGGATAAAACTATCAAAAACTCAGGATTTCAGCACTGGACACCAACTACCGAACCAAGTCAAGTGAATGATCGTTTCGACAGCATGTGTTGACTCTACTACCAATCTGCTTATGTTGAGCAACTGCCATTCAACAGTCTTGCAGGAACGTTCAAGGGCTTGAACACAATTACAACACAACAACACAATGAGAAGATTAACTAAACGTTAATCAAACAGTGAACTAGGTAACCAAAGGTGATGCATAGAACACAAGTAAAACAAGAGACAGAACAAGAGAGTATAGTTTTCAAGGGAGCAGTATATTGCTTTCTCAAGTTCTTTTACAAGTGTTAAAAGCATTAAGAAAGATACAAGAACTTGGAATACTTATACTACAACCTACAGCCGGCTATACTATGAAAGCCAGCTGGATACAATTGACTAGACACTAACAAAATCAATTGTAGGATCAAAAGGCATATCTGCCTTTTGACCTTGTGACTATGACATGCCATAGCTCACATCCTTATACATTACAAAAAGGATAAAGTACATAAAGTGGAAAGTTTCAGACTCAAGACCTCAATGTACAGTTACCAAAAGCATGGACCTTTTCACCAACTCTTGTAAGTTGGTGACTTATCAGAGACGCAGCGGAAAAGGTGCTTTATGGAACAGTACATCAGATAAAGCATGTGTACTAAAAGTCTTCGGAAGAAATCTGTCTTCATAGGTTGAAGCTTCGGAAGACTTTGTCTCTTCAAGCTTCGGAAGACTTCATGTTAGGCTTCGGAAGATATTGGTCTTGGCTTCGGAAGATATTACACTTAGAGTATTTTCTAATGCTTTGTGTAATTCTTCCGAAGCATTCTTCACTTCAGTACTTAGTGCATGTTGCTGAAACACTTAGGCAGTTTTGGGTTGCATCAGACTTCAGGAATCCTTACAAACTCCCCTAGGCTGATGCTACCAAAACACTTAGAAGATCTTTAAATGTTTGTAGTCTTCAGAATAATCAAGACCATCCCTTCTTCATTTGATGGTCAGGATCATCAAGACTCTCATAGTATCTTCTCATTTCAAAGAGATCATGCAGAGGTAAGTTGATTATGTCTTGCCATGAGTAGACATTTTCAACACCTTGATCTCTGATAACATTCCATCTTTCTGGATTGGTAGAGTAAGTCCAGGATAAGATGGGTGTCTCGGTTGCTAGAGGAGCCACTTGCATAGGAGTTGATTGGGCTGCCTCATCATGCACTTCCTCAGGTTGATCTGATTCAGCCTGGGGTGTAGAGGTAGATGACTTTGGCTTCTTCTTTTTAGTCTTTGGTTTAGGGCCATTTTCTTCTTCCTCTTTAATGTCTTTAACTGAGAAGACTGGTCTGCAGCACCATGTTGATCATCAGTGTCTTTCTCAGTTGGGTGTTCCTCCCTCCAGGTTCAGAAGGAGAGGGAGTTTGACCCTGTCTTGGATCAGAAGATGAAGTTTGCTGAGGCTCAGCTGGAGGTTCTGGTTCAGGTGTCTCTGGTTGTTCAAACTTGACCTCCACTTCAGGTGGGACTTGACTTGGAAGAGAGTGCAAATCAATGAGTTCACCACTTTTAATCTTCTGCTTGATTACCCTTATATGCTCATCCATTGTAGATAGAGACATGGGACCAAGTCTCCTTCCGGAGAATCCATATGACTTCAAGAAGCTCATCATTCTTTGTCTGTCAGCAGACTTCTTTGCATTCTTTTGAATGATGGCTCTTGACTTTGCAGCTTCTTCCCTAGCTTCCTTTTGGTTGTTTTTCTTTCTTTGACTAACTCAAGCTCAAGTTGCTTTAAGTACTCGAACTCAATGAAGTCATAGGACAGGGGAAGAAGTGTATTTGCCTGATAGAAGCCTGTGGCACTCAGGTAGTTTATCATTTTGATTCTATCCTCTTCTTTATCTACCTGAGGTTCTTGTGGAGCCACATCTTCCTGTGCAGGACTTTCTTGAACTGGAGAGAGAGTGGGAGTATGCTTGTGAAGTCTTTTCTGTCTCCTCTCCTCTTTGAATTGGAGAAGTAACCTTGCATCCTCTTTCTCCTTTCTCTCTTGACACTTCCATGTCAGCCAGTTCATTCAACTCTTCTAAGGGGAGGGAGATGATTTCATCAACATCATAGTTCCTGGTCTGTAAATAATTAATCCTGACTGCCCTTTGTTCATCATTTTGAGTATTTGGTCTGGGGGCAGCCCTGATTGCAGCTTGCATGAATTTTGATGACCCAGAAGAACTTTCTCCCCTTAGCCTCCTTTTCCTCTCTCTCTTCCTCCTCATCCTCAATTTCCTCAGGAGTCATTATCCTTTTCCCTTTGTCACCAACAGACCTTTGTGACTCAGGGTGGATTGAGGCTTGGCCTTCATTGCTTGGTGTAGCTTCCATGCTCTGGCCAGAGAGAGGCTGAGAGACACCTTCACCAGCAGGTGTCTCAGATGGAGTTTGGACCTCTGCAGCAGTTGTTGATGGTGAGACAAGGGTCTCAGGTTCTGCCACTGGGCCTTCAGCCAAGGTTTCCCCTATGAAACTAATCTTAGGGTCCACCTCAGCATCCAGTTGACCGATGACATTGCCTGATTGCCTAAGTCTCCTTCTTAGAGAGAACTCTGCAAGGATCCTGTCTTGGATTCTTTGAGCCAGCCTGTCAGCTTGTCTAGATTTGCTTGGATTGACAAGTGGCATGTTGACTAAATCCAGTCCTTCATAGAAGCTCAGGCTTTGGAACTGAAAGACTTCTTGTTGACCTTGAACTCTGTGAAGTATGAGGGCTCTTCTGTCATCATCATACCTCCATCTGATGATGTAGTTGCCAGTTCCATGTGGTGGAGATGAGACAGCCCTTGGTATACCTTCCTCAAAGAGACTCCTGATGAGAGAGTCTATAGAGTCCACATTAATGTGAACTTGAGGAAGTTGCTGAGAATGCACAACAGCAAGTGAGGATGGTGAGTCCTCTATGTCCATTCTCTTTGAAGAACTCCCAGGTTCTGTGGTTGTGATAACTTTCTCCCCCTTTTTGGTAGCATCACCCACTTGCATAGGTGAGCTGGAGGATAAATCAGTCACTTCCACAGGTTCTTGTGTTCCTGGTTGAGCTCTCCTTAAAGGTCTCTCAGCTAGTTTTTCCTGCAGATATGAAATCTGGAGTTGCTGATCATTGACCCTGTTTTGCAGGGTAGTCACCTGAGATTCCAAGTGACTAACCTTAGAGACTAGATAGGTGCATGTTTGTGACAATTTTTGTACCTTTAGTCTCAAATTCCCCTCATCTTCATCAGAAGAATCACTGGGGGATGAGAGGATTGGACCAAAGTCCCTTCTCTCACCACCAGCTTGAGTTTCTTGGCTGCTGGTTTTCCTCTGCTCACTGGCAACCTCAGTTAAGATGCCAATGGGCTGAGTTGCCATGGTTGAGGTCTTAATGATGTAATCACTTTCAAAAGTGAGAGCCTCTTCCATATGGACATCCTGAACAGGTTCAGATGTGTCCACCTCAGTAATAGGTGACTGATGAGGGATAGACTGAGGAGAGTCAGAGGTACTCATCTCTCTTTGAGTAGGGGAGGAGAAGAGAGACTCATGGTACTCACTGAATCCTAAGTCTTCATCAGTGTAAAGGATAGGTTGGGAATTGGTTGGTTTAGATCCAAAGGCTGGGGATGGTAGCTATCCCCTGAAGGTTGTTCACTTGAGTGTTGAGACTCAGAGTGAAGGCTTACAGTTGTTGGGCTAATGAGCTCATCAGGTTGAGCTTGAGGAACCTCAGCCCTGATAGGTAAAGTAATGGGAGTGGTTTGCTCCTCAGGAGAAGTGGGAGCTCTGGAGTCCACTTCTTCCTGTAAGGTTGAGTATTGGGGGCCTGCACAGACTCAATAGCCTGAGCAGGGGTTCGTTGGGATTTTCTTTTGTAGGTGATGAATATTGGAGGTTGTGAAGAGGGTAGGAGAGCAGTAGGTGTGGGTTCAACACTAGCTTGGACTGCTATGTTGTCACCTTGAGCAATGAGCTCTAACATTTTTGGGACTAGGGCTGTTTCTACCCCTGAGAAGCCTACAGTTGGCTTCTTCATAATTTTAAAGATGCCGGCTTCATCTGTCCCAGTTTAAGAATATTGCCTGTTTCCCTCAACTGTGAGCCCAGTTCACAGTTAAGAATGTGTTGAACATATCTAGGAAACATGTAATATTCTAAGGAGTCTAAGTTTGCAAGTAAATTAGTATAAACAAATTGTGAATACCTGAACTTGACCCCCTGAACCATCCCATGAACTATAAAGGAGAGATCCTCAGGAATCTGGTCCCATCCACCATGCTTGTTTGATAAGCTGTGGATAACCACATGGAGCAGGTATTTCCACTGGGATGAGACCTTCCCTTTCCTGAAGGTCTTTACAGAGAAATCTCCTTCATAGCCCATCTGCTCGAAGGAATGATTAACCGCTTCTTTTGGAAAGAACACTTCACCTGCTTCATCATCCAGCTGAAGATGTCGGTTGATGATGGCCGGAGTGATGAAATTGTTCTCCCCTGCACTGTGGCAGACAGTGCCTTCTCCCCATCCATAATGACCTCTTGGCAGGTCTTCCAGAATTCAAGCAAGTGATCCTCATATAGAGGAGGATCAATGGTTAGGGAGGTGAAGTAGTGAGACAAAGACAAGAAACGGCAAACCTCTGAGAAATGAGGATCTTTGTCAGAGCATAACAGAGCAACCTGATTGTGTTGTCTGTGTAGCTGCATGGCAAAGTGAGGATCATTTCTGTGTGTAAGGTCAGCCATTGTGAGAAAGCTTTGGGTTTTAGGTATGGAAGAAAAGCAGATGATAGAAGAAGGGGGAAACCGTTGGGTTTATATGAGAGAGAAGGATTTCAGATAAAGTTTAATGAAAGAGGATAAACTTTGAAATCCGTATGTCGGTCCCACCTCTGAAAAAGTAGTTTACCTTTTTGCTCAAAAAGTAGTTTTCTTGGAATTCGAAAAGCTTCCGAAAGTAATTTGTCTTCGGAAGTTGTGATTGAAAAAGCTTCCGAAGCTAAAGTGACTTCGGAAGAATTTTCCTGAGAGTCTTAAAGATTTATGCTTCGGAAGAGAAATAAACTTTGGATGCTTTGTATAAGAATGAACAAAGCTTCCGAAAGTAATTTTTGCTTCGGAAGGAAAAAGTCCTTAAAAATGAATAAGTGTCTAAGTTAGAATTTTAAGCTTCGAAGATAAATTTTGACTTCTTCCGAAGGTAAAATTCTTAGACAGTCATTTATTTTGAAGACATATTTTTCTTCGAAGGTAAAATGTTATCTTCCGAAGTATCAGAAAATTTTCAAGAATCCAAGGAAAGTCTTCAAAAAGAGTTTTTCATTCAAAGAAAACATGAGCTTATGAAAGTGATGAACTAGACAACTTAGGACACACATATTTTAAGAAGAAATAATTAGAATTAGTTTTAAAAAAAAATCTACTCAAAGTTAATCATCCCAATAGCTGATATCAGATACTTAAATCTCTGTTCATCAAAAGCTTTTGTGAACAGATCAGCATATTGTTCATCTGTGTGAACTTTGACTAGTTTAATTAACCCCTTTTCATAGTTATCTCTTATTAATGATACCTGATGTTGATGTGTTTGGTCCTTGAGTGCTGCACAGGGTTCTCAGTGATAGAGATAGCACTGTTGTTGTCTATGTGGATAGGAGTCTCTTTGAAGTTAAATCCGTAGTCTAGCATCTGATTTTGAATCCAAAGCACTTGAGCACAGCAGCTTGCAGCAGCAATGTATTCAGCCTCAGCAGTTGATGCAGACACACAGGTTTGTTTCTTGCATTGCCATGAGACAACCCTTCCACCAAGAAATTGACATCCCCCAGATGTAGACTTTGCAGTCATGTTGCAGCCACCATAATCACTGTCTGTATAGGCATACAGATTGAAATTAGAATTCTTTGGATACCATAAACCAAGTGTTGAAGCACCTTTGGGTATCTTAAAATCCTTTTCACAGTGATTAAGTGAGACATCTTAGGATTGGCTTGATATCTTGCACAAATACATGTAGCAAACATGATATCAGGCCTGCTAGCTGTAAGATATAAGAGACCCAATCATAGCCCTGTATAAGTGCTCATCTACACACTCCCCTCAAGATCTGGACCAAGGGAGTGGTTTCTGGCTATGGGTGTCTTAGCAGTTTACAATCAGTCATGTTGAACCTCTTGAGTATATCTTGAACATACTTTGACTGACTTATGAAAATGCCATCTTCAACCTGCTTCACTTGAATTCCCAGAAAGAAATTAAGTTCTCCCATTGAACTCATTTCAAATCTATCTTTCATCAGCTTTTCAAAGTCTTTGCAGAGCCTTGAATTGGTTGAGCCAAAGATGATGTCATCCATATACTTGAACTAGCAGAATGTCGTTTCCTTGTCCTTTGATGAAGAGAGTTCCATCTATAGTACCTCTCCTGTAACCATGTTTACAGAGATACTCAGACAGTGTCTCATACCACTTCCTGGGTGCCTGATGCAGCCCATAGAGAGCTTTGTCAAGCTTGCAGACATAATCAGGATGATCAGGATCTACAAAACCAGGTGGTTGTTTGACATAAACCTCCTCATCAATCACTCCATATAAGAAAGCACACTTTACATCAAGTTGGTAGACCTGAAGTTCTTGGATGCAGCAAATGCCAGGAATATCCTAACAGCTTCTAGTCTAGCTACAGGAGCAAAGACATCAGTGTAGTCAATCCCTTCTTCTTGTGTGTATCCTTGAACAACTAGTCTAGCCTTGTTCTTGATGATGATTCTCTATCATCCTTTTTATTCCTAAAAACCCATTTGGTTCCAATGGTAGTCTTCCCATGAGGAAGAGGACAAAGGTTCCAAACTTTCTGTCTTTTGAATTGAAGCAGCTCTTGTTGCATAGCTTCAACCCAACTTCCATCCTTTAGAGCCTCCTCAACTTTCTTTGGCTCTAACTGGGATAGAAAACAAGAGTGAAGACAAACATTTGCTTCATGGGTTTGCCCTCTTGTCTTTACCCCGGAGATAACATCTCCAATGATGTTTGTGGTAGGATGAGACTTGTGGATCCTTAGCTGAGGGATCACAGCAAGTTGCTGAGATAGATCCAAATTTGAGAAATTTAGATCTGGTCTTGAAGATTGATCCTCACATTATCACACTTATCAAGATTAACTTGATCCAATGAGTGTGTGACATCATTGATGTTATCATCTATGGTATGGTTATTAGCATCAAGAGATTCTTGATCACTTTCACCATCACCATTGTTATCTTCTGCAATTGAGATGTCTTTATCTGGTTGAGAGGCCTCTGAACTGGAATTTGAAGGCATGCCAGATGTATCAGCTGGATTGTCATTGTTGTGCTGATAGAAACCTCATTTGCTGAGTAGTTTCAACTGGAGCTGAAGGTCTTCCAAGCTCAAATCTTGGATCAGGATCACCTGTATTTAAATTTTCTGCAGATCCTGAAACATGCTCACAAGATTTATTAAAACAGTTGGTAACTAAATCAAGATCAAATAGCCAATCCGGACCAGAACCAGCCACACTGGGAGTGTGCTCATTGAAAGTCACATTGGCTGACTCCTCAATGATTCTAGTTCTGAGATTGTATACTCTATAAGCTTTAGCTTGAGAAGAGTATCCAATGAAGTCCATCGTCTGATTTCTCAGCAAACTTGGCAACTTGATCTTTGGTATTCAAGATGGTGCAGGGACATCCAAATGACCTGAGAAAACCAATGAAAGGTTTCCTCTTGTGCCAAAGTTCATAAGGAGTCTTACCATGTGTCTTAACTACTAAGACTCTGTTTTGCACATAGCAGGCAGTATTAACTGCCTCTGCCCAGAAGGTGATAGGCAGTTTAGAGTCAGACAACATAGTTCTTGCAGCTTCAATAAGTGTCCTGTTTCTCCTCTCAGCAACTCCGTTTTGCTGAGGAGTCCTGGGAGCACTGTATTGTCTTGTAATACCCTTTTCATCACAAAATGTATCAAGGATTTGGTTCTTGAATTCAGTTCCTTGATCACATCTTATGGTTTTGACCTTGTGATCACATTGATTCTCAATCTTTAAGATGAAATTCTTTAGAATCTCAGGAGTCTCATCTTTAGTTCTAAGAAAGAAAACCCAAGTGAATCTTGTAAAATCATCTGTGATCACTAGACAGTATAAGGTCCTTCCTAAACTCATTACACTGGTGGGGCCAAAGAGATCCATATGTAATAAGTGTAGGGGAGTAGTGATGGAGTTCTTTTCCTTAGGCTTGTGAGATACCTTGTGTTGCTTCCCTTTCAGGCATGCAACACAATGATCATCACTTGTAAACTCTTTCTTTGGCATTCCAGTTACCAGATCATGTTTGATTAATTTATTCATATTCTTAAAGTTTACATGGCACATTCTTTTATGCCATAGGAAAGACTCATCACTATTTGCTTTAGATAGAAAGCATGAAACTTCTCCAGAGGGAGATGTTTCTTGCAAATCCATCTTGTACATGTTCCCTTTCCTGGGGGCTCTGAGCAGAATATGCTCATGAGGAATGACCACTCCAGGTTTGAGAACAATGCACTCATGCTCAGTGAAGAGCATGTTATGACTCTGATCACAAAATTGAGATACACTCAGAAGATTGTACCCAAGCTCCTTAACAAAGTTTACCTTCTCAATGCTGAGCTTACCATTTGTGACCTTGCCCCTTCCATAAATGTAACCACCTTCATTTCCTCCAAAAGCAACTGGTCCTCCATCAATTCTCTCAAAATTATGAAGTAAAGACCTATCGCCTGTCATGTGCCTGGAACAGCCACTGTCAATTATCCAGACATTCTTGTTTGTCTTGAGCTGTTCCTGCACAAAGAAAATGATTAGTTACATTTGGAAACCCAAGCCTTACTTGTCTTGGGTTCAGTAAGTGTAATAGAAGGTAATGCAACAGTAATAGATCCTATGGTTGTACAGAGGGGATCTTCGGCTGTTGTTGATGGAGAAACCTCAGTCATTTGGTCTTTCTTAGACTTCCACACCACCTTTGGAGTCTTGGACTTGACCTTCAAAACCTTAGAAGCTTTTGGAGCTTCACAAGTTTTAATGACTGACACTTCGGAAGAATCTACAGTCACTGCAGTAGACTTTAGTACTTCGGAAGAACTCCTTTCTTCCGAGACCAACTTTGCTTCCGAAGGTAATTTTCCATTTACCTTCTTCTTTGATTTGGAGCTTCCGAAGGAAACAGACTTTCCTTCCGAAGCTTGAGACTTCTTGAGATTCTTTGAAGTCTTTGTATTGGTCATGTGGATAGTACTTTTAGGATTGTATGGACAATCCTTGGCAATATGAGAAGTACTTTCACACATAACACACAGCATTTTCTTCTTCAAAGAAATCTCCTTTTGAGAGCAAGACTGGCCTTGGTCACATCCCTTTTTCACCTTCATCTTGGTAGATTCAGATACAGTTCCCTTGGGCTGTGAACTGTTCTTGGAATTTGATGGTCCAGGCTGTGCAGCAGTGGTACACAGCAGCTCAGTCTTCTTCTTTGTACTGAGATGATTTGAACATGAACCAGAACTCTGGATAAGAGGCTTGGTGGATGTCTTCAGTCCTTATTGCTTTGAAACCTGCAGAGATGAACACTTGTTTCTGCTTAGCATCAAAGGTAGCCTTGATTTCTTGAGCCTTCTTTGCTTTCCTTTTGCTCTTCCTGATCAAGTTCTTTCTCTTGGACTTGGTCATCACAGTTAATTTCTTCTCCTCAGAAGGATAGTGGCCCTTGGAGGAATCCTCTTCTTCACTCTTCTCAGAGGGATTCCTCACTATCACTTCTTCATCATCCTCACTTATTGGATCTATGAGAGGAAGCTCATCTTCACAAGTTCCACACCTAGGAGATCTTACAGACAAGATTGTGTGTGGAGGAGCTATCTCATTTGATCCCAGTCCTGTCTATTTTGATAACAAACCTTATTGTGTAGGGATGAGGATATCATGTTCTTGAAGGTCTCTTCTTCAAGAACACTTTTCTCTGCCAGGGCTTTGCTGATCACAAGCTCAGCCTGGCACTTAGTCAACTTAGTGATGAGATCTTGGATCTGAGTTCTAAAATCTGTATGTTCATGTTTTAGTACTGAAATGGTTTTCTCCAAGTCTTCTATCTTTAACTTGTAATCATTTTCAGACTTTCTAAAGTCAGATTTTAATATGTTTAATGACTCAAGATCAGATCTCATCTCTAGGTTGTAGGACCTGTATCTATTTACTTTAGCAATGCATTCAGGGGAGCAAAGATGTTCTAATACCTTGGCTTCATCATGATCAGCCATCAATGCTTGGTTTGGAGAAGCATCCTCCACCTGAAAACTCCAGTCAAATCCTCCCTCTTCAACAGCAACCGCAGCATGTTGCTTTGTCTTCTCAGCCTGAGGGGTATTGTTGGTGTAGTTTGGTCTGAGTTGTGTTTGACCCCCATTTGCTCTGGGTGCCTTACACTCCCTGGCGAAGTGACCCATAAGGTTACAATTGTAACACTTAACTTTGCTTTTATCCAGCCCAAACTTACCACTGGTAGCATTGCTTGGAAATTTTCTTCCTGTCCTCTTGTAGAACTTCTTGGCTCTGTGAGTGAGAAGAGCCATCTGCTGAACTATCTCCATGTATTCCAGGTCATCTGGATGGATACAGTCTAGGTCTTCAAGAGTGAAGAGATAATTTCCACAGCTTTCATCTGCAGACACAAAGGCTTGAGAAAACTTGTCTCTTGGAATGGGCTTCCTTGAGTAAAGTTCTCCCTTGGTGTCTCCGGGAAGGTGATGAAAGGACCCTTTTGTGAGTTGTCAGGGTAGCATAGGAGATGATGTTGGGGTTCTATGCTGTCCCTTTCAACCACATGAAGGGCTGAACCCATTTGATTGTTAGAGTTGCCAGATGAACCTTGTAAGTTCATCTCCATCTGGTATCCACTGAGAATCCCATATAACTCTGTCAGAGTAAGAGTTTTAAGGTTCTCAGTCCTCTTGATTACCACACAATAGTGTGTCCATTGCCTAGGAAGTGAGGACATGAACTTCCTTACAATGTCTCTGTTCTCAAGAGGAACTCCTCCATCCACAAGGGTATCCACAATCTCAACATACCTGAAGTATTGTTGGGTCATGGTTTCACCTGTTTTAAAGGTGAAATTTTCAAACTGCTGCTTCAGAAGATCTTTCTTGTTCTCCTTGGCTTCAGAGGAGCCTTCATACATCAGCTTCAGTGCATCCCACAGCTGTTTAGCTGTTTTGCACTTCTTAAAACCTCTGTACACAGAGTTTGGTAGCAGTCTGAAGAGCAGTCATGGCCTTCCTGTCAATCTCTACTCTTTCCTATCTTCATCTGAGTAGTTGGCCACATCTTTAGGAATCATACCAGCACCGGTAGCAGAGGGGGTGCTAGGTATGAAAGGTCCATATTCAACAGATTCCCACATTCTTGAGTCAAGAGACCTGATGAAGCCTTCCATCCTCATGCACACAGGTGTCGAAGTCATCAAGAGTGATCAATGGGGATTTGTTCATGGTTCCAGTCTCCATATCAGTCTTTGAGATGGAAGCCATTTGAAAAAGTTTAGTTTTTGTGTGTGTGTGAGGGATCTTAAGATGGTTAGATCTTATATCACGAGCCTGAATGCTCTGATACCAATTGCAGGATCGTTCAAGGGCTTGAACACAATTACAACACAACAACACAATGAGAAGATTAACTAAACGTTAATCAAACAGTGAACTAGGTAACCAAAGGTGATGCAGAGAACACAAGTAAAGCAAGAGACAGAACAAGAGAGTATAGTTTTCAAGGGAGCAGTATATTGCTTTCTCAAGTTCTTTTACAAGTGTTACAAAGCATTAAGAAAGATACAAGAACTTGGAATACTTATACTACAACCTACAGCCGGCTATACTATGAAAGCCAGCTGGATACAATTGACTAGACACTAACAAAATCAATTGTAGGATCAAAAGGCATATCTGCCTTTTGACCTTGTGACTATGACATGCCATAGCTCACATCCTTATACATTACAAAAAGGATAAAGTACATAAAGTGGAAAGTTTCAGACTCAAGACCTCAATGTACAGTTACCAAAAGCATGGACCTTTTCACCAACTCTTGTAAGTTGGACTTATCAGAGACGCAGCGAAAAGGTGCTTTATGGAACAGTACATCAGATAAAGCATGTGTACTAAAAGTCTTCGGAAGAAATCTGTCTTCATAGGTTGAAGCTTCGGAAGACTTTGTCTCTTCAAGCTTCGGAAGACTTCATGTTAGGCTTCGGAAGATATTGGTCTTGGCTTCGGAAGATATTACACTTAGAGTATTTTCTAATGCTTTGTGTAATTCTTCCGAAGCATTCTTCACTTCAGTACTTAGTGCATGTTGCTGAAACACTTAGGCAGTTTTGGGTTGCATCAGACTTCAGGAATCCTTACAAGTCTATTGAAGATCTACCAATTGACTGTTGCCGATTGGCAGAAGAGTCCATCTTATCCGATCACCTACTACTTAGAGTCTCAGAGCAAGGAGTTTGTGCCGACGGCTGCTATATTACACCTTCTGGAGACAACACTGAAGCTGCTAACTCTAGTACACAGATTATTTATTTTACTGTAGACTCTAAACATAGAATAGTTAATTTTTTTTGTTTTGATTTCATAGTATAAAAGTCCTGACAAGTGTATAGTTGAGAAAAGCTTTTTAAGTCATTTGATTGTATCTGCCGATTGTATCATTTGTATTTAAAATATTAAAAAAGTAAATACTTTAAAAGAACTTGCTTGTTGCTTGTCCATTTATCTTTTCTCAAAATATTTGTATTGTGATAGTAAGTAATTAACTTAGATTTCGCATTTAAAAGAACTTTCTTGTCAATTTATCTTTTCTCATAATATTTGTGTTGTGATAGTAAGTAATTAACTTAGATTATGCATTTGTTATCTACTGATCTAAGAAAAAGTTCTTGTAAGTCTTTAACAGACCCGGTCCAACATAAAAATTATCAATTTTTTGGATATCTGAAATATTTTTATATAAATATTAAATATTTTAGATATTTTCAGATATTTTAAGTAAACACTTCGGATATCAAAAAAAATTTCAATAAAAAATATTATAAATTTATAAAATTTATGAACTAATATATTTTTTTTTGAATTCGGATATCCTCAATAGTGAAAATCATTATTCGAAATTTTCAAATATTCGAATTTGAACACCTGTCAAATCATATTTAGTTAATCCTTCAAAATAAATATTTTTCTTTCTAGTGCTACATCCTTGCAAATTTTTATATTTCGATGATCGTCACTTTTTACTTCTATTTTAGTAATCGTGATCAATTTATTTTTTTTATAGTCATATAAATAAAAAGGTAATCAATATAACTAAAAATAGATGAAACAATAAATAATTATTCTAATTAAAATAATTAAATCAATTTGTAATGACATTTTTAAAACACTATAATTACAAGCCTTTATCTTATTTTTCTCCACACTCCCACACTCCCACACAAGCATACACAATCATGAGCATCAATAACAATGCATGCACGTATTTGGATGATCTTTATGCTGGTTCATAAAGGCTTAGATTGTTAAATGAATATGATCAAGCATGATTGTCGAAGATCTTTATAAGGAATGGCATAATATTTTAGCCTAAAGTTTATTATGGTGGTCATCTCATAGCAAGACTAGACCAAACATACTATTATAGAAGTATGGTAATGTAACTTTGGTAGACTTTCTAAAAGTCTATTTCCTTGATGTCAATAACATAGACCTTATAATATCACATTCTGAATGCCAGTTTACTCCCATCTATGGTATTACTTTAGAAACCTAGTCTAATGATCTAGATACAAGGTTGATTCCAGTAATCAGTGACAGATGCATTCGATTAACTTCATATATTGTAGTTAAAGGAGTTTGGGAGGTTAGTTCGTATGTTGTATTAAAGGAGTTAAAAGCCGATAAAAAATTTGAATGATCGGATTTGACAACACCCAACCAGAAGAATTTATGTAATTTTTAATGTTTATGTGTGTAATTTTAGTTTTAATCTTTAGCATACGTAATTTGTATCTTTAGTTTATTACTTTCAGATAAAAAATAACTTTTTTTATAATTACTTTGTTGATCATTGAAAAAATAAACAAAAAGAAAATTAATACGTATTTTTTTAGTAAAGCCAAACTCATGTCACGAGTCCGAGCCTTGACAAAGTGCAGCAGCAGGCACGGGCTTGACCCCTCCAATGTGGCCCGTGCCACAGGGGTCTCAAGGCCATGGTATCAGGGAACCAAACACCTTCATCATTATCATATCTTGAAAAAAACAAAGATGATGAGATTACATAATAGTGCAGCAACATCCAAAAGCCTTAATGCGCTCCTACAAGTAGAACTCCTTTTAGAGGCAGGAATATAGGGAACCAAGCAGTAGTGACTTGTAGTTTAATGGTAAATCAGATTATGGCCAAATCCACACCTGGAGGCAATATTGGTGTGATCTGCAGCCTGGCAGAAGATTGAGCAGCTTGCTCTTTCTTCACAAACTCGTCTTTGGTCAAATCTACCTCAGAAGCATGGCAGCAAGGATCTATGACGATCTTTTTAAGTGCAACGGCATTGTCTATCGCATACACAGCAAGCTCAAGGTCACTGATTCGACCATAGTATCCCATAATTTCAAGAAGCTTCAAGCGTTCATGAGGACAAGGAGCAGCAACATGTCTTACTTACCTCCTTTTCTTTGGTGAACACCAATGTAGCTGCAAAAAGAAAATTAAGTGGTGATATTTTTATTATACTGACACATAGTGACAAACTTGACTCCTCTCTTGGAGATTACATAAGACTTGCCCTAAGTTTATAGGAGACCAAACTTGAAAAGCGACACATAATCCTAAGCTAGAATTCAAAAATCAAAACAAACAGAAACGCAGTCAACTGTGCCTCATTATCTACATCTAAACTACAGATTGGGCTCCTTTGTTAAACTAGACTAATTTCTTGATCACGGGCTATTGTCTAATAAAAGAGATTTTCTATAGTAGAATACCATTCTAGTGGTGCTTCTTCCATTGCTATTATCTATTTTGTGGCTATTGTCATTGTATCCCACTATATTTTCATTATTGTTATGCCCATATGCTAGTCCAAAATTAACGTCCCTTGTACATACCTTAGTATATGTTTTACCATGTTTAAGTGAGTTTTCTTTAATTCTTGCATAAACTGACTAACCGCCACAACCACAAGTGCGCTCAGGTGTGTAACAATTACCATAGTCTCCCAATCAATTAGTGTCTATACTATGTGGCATTTAGCAGTTGATGGGTTACAATTCGCTATTGACGCACAATTCAATATTTGATTAGCATAACTCGATTGTTTCAATGTTATTGACCCAATGATTTAGTCAACCTTGATCCCTAAATAGTACAATAAATAACCAAGATCACTCATACTGTAATCTTTCTCCATTTATGTTTTGAAACATTCAATTCCTTATATGCTTGAGTCGGTGATTATGAGATCGCTAACATAAACTTCAACTATGATTGAAGCGGGGTTTAATGAACTTCATATAAACCGCATGTTCCTTTTACCACCAGATGAATCCAAGATATTTAAGCAACTTGTCAAGTATTTGTTCCATGCCTGTGGCGTAACCCATACACTGCATTCTTTAATTTGTATACCATTTGTTCCTTACCCGCATTTCAAAACCCTTTGGCTGTTTCATGTATACGATTTCTTTTAACTCCATTTAGAAAAACATATATGGCGTCCAAGTGGTGCACAAGCTTGCCACATTTAGCGCCTATTATGAGTAGTAATCTCACATTTTTTATTCTTGCCATAGGTGCGAAGGCTTCTCCATTATTGATACCTTGTTCTTGAACAAAGCCTTTGGCTATCAAGTATCAACCCTATTGTAACTTTGTTAGGACATTATTAGCATCTCGTTTCACCTTGTATACCTATTA
The DNA here is from genome assembly GCA_025506515.1 of Flaveria trinervia. Taxonomy (NCBI): domain Eukaryota; kingdom Viridiplantae; phylum Streptophyta; class Magnoliopsida; order Asterales; family Asteraceae; genus Flaveria; species Flaveria trinervia. Next base: position 24,291,731 of record CM046452.1, read on the forward strand.
TAATCCAATGAACATGCACCAGGAGGTGCTTCACATAAGGTCCAAGTCCGTTTTCTTCATAGCATCTAACCATACTTCATGTGTTTTCGCCTCGTGACTGTTTTTTGGTTCCTTTGCAAAATTAATTAGTTGTGATTCTTGAAGTGTCATCCAGTCTTCACATGTTGTTGTAAAACAATAGGTCCAGTCAAACGTTTATTAGGCACATTGTCACTGGATGTGCTTGGACCTGCATTGTCTTCAAACTAGGCATGTTTGCAATAGCACAACACTACATCGTAGACTAGGTTGTTCGTTTTAACACCTATTGGAATTGGACTCCTCGGATTGGGTAAGTTTAAGTCGTCTGGCCCATTTTCAAGAGTGACCAATAGGGTCAAGGTACCGGTAGTGTTTTCATCCATATGAATAATGAATTTGGTCCATTCTTGCTAATACTTGTATAATGTTATTGTAGTTCGACCATTCAAATGGTTTTGATTCTTCAAACACGTCCTTACTCACGTAAAAATTGTTTTATGTTGGATCAAATAACCGATAGGCTTTATTGTCGTGTTCCATTCCCAAATAAGCCATTGCTTTGCTTCAATCATCAAGTTTTCCCAAGTTCACCGGAGGAGTTTTCATAGAACATTTGTATCCAAAAACCCTCCTACAGGCTCAAACATATTGAGTACACCCGATAAGTATGCTAGGTTTGATTTTTTCCTTTCAAATTTCATATGAGGTCACTTTTTTCTGCAACCTTGCTTTGGTTTAATATGAACACGAAGTGCCTTACTCCACCCTATGTATTTTTGTATCATGTTCATCGCCTTCATCATTCTTCTTGTGGTATCTGCTATTGTTCGCGGCATTCTACAACACCATTTTGTTAAGTGTGTAGAGTGTCGTGAACATATTTTTGATCCAGGAGTCCACAAAAGTTGGCGAGCAAGGTGTTTAGAAATTCGCCACCAAGATCACTCCTTAGGCATTTAACTGTAGTGGTCTCTCAAGCTCCATCTTGTTTAAACTTAACAAAAACATTTAAAGCGTCATTTTTTATTAATTAACATATAACCCCATACATCTAGAAAATTATCAACGGATAACATAAAGTAAGAACTACCACCAAATGTTGGGGTGACATCGTTCCACACAAATCAATGTGGATTAGCTCGAGAGATCGGTTTGCTTGATATATTGCTTGTTGTGGGAATGGATTCCGACTTTGATTTCCAATTAGACTAGTGTCAAGTTTGTGAGATTTGAGAAAAACATGGTATACCTCTCGCCACATTGTTGCTTAGTTGATTCATGCTATGAAGTTTAAGTGACCAAGCCTTACATGCCAAAGCCATTCTTGGTCGTGATCGAATTAAGCAGACATAGTGCTGAACCAATCTAACGAGATCTTCTATAGATGGTTTATGAATACCTTCGCTAGAAGCTCATTTTCTTGATTGTATAGCCGCATGTAGTCATTTTCCATCCATACTTTATTTTCATTCTTGGTTAAGTTGCCTAAGACTAATTATGTTACCTTGTAACTCTAGTATGAAGTACATGTTAGTGAAGATTCTTTGCTCCCCGCTTTTGCAATCAATCACAACCAATCCTTAGCCACGAATTCTTACTTTTGAATCATCCCCAAATCACACCAAACTATTTAACCTTGTATCATTAGCATAAATTTTAGGGTGTACTCTATCTTTGTTGAGTAGAATAATTTCCTCATCGAACATTATGCTTGTCAAATCCTTGGATGCCTTACCTGTTTTGATCATTAGGGCCATGATATTTGGTTGTATGTTCATGACAAGTTGTGTGCTTAATGTCTTCCTCGTGCTAAACCATAGTCCCTATAAGGGCCTCTACCATGACCAAGACCATCAAAACTGTGTACTCATCCTCTTTAGAACTTGCGAGATTGACACAACTTTTTTTCTCATGTGAATCAGGCTATTGATTCGCACCTTGTGGTAACAACATAAGATCAAGCCATCAAGCCATTAAACCCATTTTCAACTTGATTACAACTCATTTACCACCCTAGTTACACTAGTCGTGTTCAGGTTTCCATAGTCTTAAGTGTGTATAGGATAGGGTTTATAACTTGATATATCTTACATGAATAAATATATAGGTCATGTATTGGGTACATCAATTCAACTGGCCAACCTGAATAATTACCATATTGCCTGGAATTTAAAAATATTAAGATGCCGCACAAGTACCGATATTGAAAAATTCTCCAAACTCGACACGCCGAGCTATTAAAGTGTACTCTAGCAGACTATCATCTTCTTCAGCTCCCAATATCAACATTAAGTTCTAACCTTTGGTAGTTTTACAATGGCATTAGCATTTATACCTTTCTGGAAAATAAAACGATGAAAACACTCTGAATATAGTTTTAATTCATTAGAAACTATAAACACACTAGATTAACAATTACTAACCTTTGCACTCCAAAAATTGAAGATAAGAACCTGAAGGTGGAGAGTACAAGATAAGATCTGACTAAATACATTATTCTCAAAACCAACACTTACTTCACCAATATCAAGTTCTTTAAGCTTTGGCAGCTCAGTGAAATGCAATTCTATTTCTTCACCGTAAAATACAAATGATACAGATTGAATCCAAATAAGAGATGGATTCAACCCAAAGCAGGACAGTATTGCAAGTGTTTCAAGCTTAAGTCTTGTCCACCAACATGAATATGAGCAAACAAAAGCGAGCCATATATGCTTAGGACTGTAACATGCGGAGAATTCTTTAAAATTACATTCAGAGTAGGTTCATTCAAGTTAACACCCTTCAAGACGAGCTTTTTAAGTGACAACATCTCCCCAGCCATAACACATGAAGATGGTAGCACGAAACCATAGTTTTCAACCAGATTACGAACACTATAAATTTTATTCAGTAAAATTTTAGGATTCCACCTAGTCTCAATTAGATCCATTTTCTATAGTCTAACCTCTATCATCACCTGAAATCTACCTTCAACGAGTTTCGTGATTCAAATCACGAGGTTGAGATTGACGGGTATTTGTGGGCGGAAGTTTCAATTTGATGGATCTGATGATATATTTCAAATTTTCGTTTATTGTTTTGACTACAAAAACAGTCTATGTCATCAAAAAACTATCAGGGTTAACTCTCAGTTAGTAAGGGATCGTTGGAGGAAAATAAACTCAAAGTTGAGAGTATCTGTAAACATTTACTGAGTTGCGATTAATCTTGACCTATAAATTAAACTTGAGATTATTAAATCCAATGCCCCTTTATAATATCACAATTATAAAGGTAGTTGTAGTTTTTTTTAAGCATCACATATAAAATTCTATGCAATTTTAAATCATAAGATGCTTTTTGGTCCGTGATTATTGCAGGATTGATGTTTGTCACTAAACAATATGTTTTTCTCTCAAAGTCACCTAGAACAACACTCGGGTTAAGATAGAATCAGTAAGAGTTAATCACAATATAGAAAGTAATAAAAAACACAGGAAGTAATTTTCAAGGTACTTTTATATATTGCTTCTCAACTCAATAATACAAGACTCTTACAAGCAATGGTATGCAATGAGTTACAAAGAGAACCTATATATAATACTACTACAGCCGGATATACTTTGATACCAGCTGGGATAAAGTCTTATCTAAGATTTGGTAGTCAGGACATGTCCCTGGCTTACCTTTTATCACCAACTAAAGTTGGTAACTTGTACTGTAATGAAAAGGTGAACAGTGGAATAAAGTATGGTCAACTGTATGGTTCTTTAGGAAGAAGCCATACAGCATCAGAGGTCTTCAGCGAAGTGTCAGAGACCATACTTGTTTCCACTGGTTCATAGCAGTGTCTTCCGAATGTTAAGTGGCTTTGAAAGAGTAAGTACTTCCGAAGCCACTTATACTTCGGAAGAGACTGCTTCTTCCAAGGATTGGACACTTCTTCCTTTCATCAAACTTCGGAAGTGGTCTTCAGCTTATTTGAACTTTGGAAGTATGCACTTGACTTCGGAAGTAGAGTTCTGTCTTCGGAAGTTGATCTTTCACTTTGTCTTCGGAAGAACTCTGCAACTTCGGAAGTTCCATGTTAAGCTTCGGAAGCCTTTGCATACAACACCAAAATTATCTAAGTGACTTAGTTTTGGTTACATTAGCCTTATTCTTGATCCAACAAACTTCCCCTAGGCTGATGCTACCAAAACTTCACTTGTTTTGCTTTTCAAAACTTTCAGCACCAAGGAGAGTAAATATTTGTCTGTCTCCTTGTTCTTCCCTAATGTGGTGCTGAGAAGTTTGTACAGATCCTTAGTAGATAGGAAATCCAGTCTGTCACCTTGGATAACATGTACCTTATGTTGTTGGCCTCTGAAAAGAGTTAGTTGATAGGAACTGTAATCATATTTCCATCTAACTATAGGTTCCAATTCTGGACCCTCCACCATCTATAGAAAGGCAGTGCCTTGGTAGGAGGTCTTTCCTTGTCTTCCTTCTTCTCAATCTCAACTCTTCTTCAGTCCTGGCCTTTACAGTTAGCTCAGCTAGGTGAAGGCTACTGAGATGATTTCTGTTGAGTGCAGGAGCTTCAGAGTTGGAGGGGTTGGAGATGGCTTCTCTGCTAATTCAACAATATCAAACCTGCTGGAGTGTAGCAGAGAGGTTGCATTAAGTCTATTGACTTCGCCATTCTACTTTCCACAACAAAGTATGAGAAGTTTCATCAACCTCCACTGGACTATTTTCTTTCTAGGACCAAGACTGACTGGGAATCTTGTCCTCTTTCTTGGTGTCTAGTAGAGTCACCAATTTCCTTCTAAGTTTCTTCTTTTCATCATTTAATGAATCTGAGTTGAGGCCTAGAAGTCTAGCTGCCTGGTTTAGTGTTCTTGTAGGTAAATCAATAAATTGATCTCTTGTGAGGGAACAAGAGGATCCATCAACATAGGTAGTTGACAGAATCTTCATCACATGAGACTTCGCTCAGAGTTGTGCAGTTGATGAGCTTGGTCTTGATTACCTTGAACTCCTCAAGAAAGAGATGTTGAGAAGGCTGAGGGGATGGTTTGGATGGTTTTGTTGGTGGGTTGAGGTTTAGAGGTTCTGGGAGAGTTTTGGGTGAAGGATGGGAATTTTGGGGTTGAGGTGAAAGAGTGGATGTGGGTAATGGTGTGGTTTCAGGGTGAAGGCTTGGTTTTAATAGTGAAGGGTAAGGGTGAGGAATCAGGTTGTGGTTGAGTGGTTGCAGTGAAGGTCATCCCCTTTACCCTTTTGTACATCCCTTTCTTCTTTCCAACCGGATGTCAGCCTTGATTTCACTGACAATCCGTTGGAGTGTCTTTTCAGAAATGGGACCCACCTGCCTTCCAGAGAAGCCATGGGCCCGAAGATAGTCTTTCATCCAGGCCTTTTCACTGAGCTTCCTGGTTGCAGTGTCCCTAGCTTTTTCTTCCTTCATCTTCCTCTCCTTTGCCTTTTCTCTTGCAGCCTTCCTTCTTTCTTTCTCCATTTGATCCTGCTCTTTGCTGTAAGCCAGAGGATCGTCTCATCATCATTGTGTGGAGAAAGTTCTTGAAGCTTAAAGCCTTTGGAGAGTAGGAAATTTATCCTGTCTCTCCTCAGCTGCAGCTCAGCCTCCTTCTGTTTTTCTTCTTCTTTCTCTAAGGCCAACCTGGCTTCTTCTTCAAATTTCAGCCGGGTTGCCTTCTCCAAATACATCAAATCCTTTAGTGGTAGCAGGAGTGTTTCTTCATTGGCAGCTCCTAATTGGATGAGCTGGTCAATAATCTCTTCTCTCTTTTTGCTAATGATAGCCTCCTAATTGGATGCAACTACTTTTGTACTGGCAGCTAGCAACTTCTTAGTCAGAAGTCTTCCTTTTCTTCTTAAGTTTTTCATCTTATCCTCTTCCTGAAGCTCTTCCGCAGTCAATTTTCTTTTCCTTTATCTTTTGAAGAGCCTGACTGTGATGGTTCTTGGAGAGAGGGTTCTGATTATGAGAGGGGCAGAGATGGTGTCTGGGATGGAGGTAGATTCAGAAAGTCCTCACTGTTCACCTCAGATGCCATTTCAAGGATTGCATCTGTGATGATCAGTTCCTCGGATATTTTAGGCAGTCCTTTCGCAGCTTCCATTTCAGCTTCGGAAGATTCAGCTTGTTCTTCCGAGGCTTTAACTTCAGCTTCGGAAGTTAGGGAGATGCAAATTCTGTCCCAACTGTTTTAGTTGCTGGGCCCAGTCCCTATTTCCCCTTTGAAATGAATCTTAGGTTCCATGTGTACCTTAGATTGACCAACTTCTTCCACAGTGGTAGAAGGTGCAGTCAGCCTCTGAAGCTCTTCAGCTCCAAAGTAGAGCATTGCAGCATCTGGGCTTGGATGATCAGAAGAGGATCTCAACAAGAACTTGGTGAAGAGTCTGTAGAGATCGCTGAGCATCTTTGAGTCAATGTGAAGAATGACTTGAGATGGCTCAGACACAGTAATGATAGGAGTAGATGAAGTTGAAGTTGATGTGTGGCTCTATTATGGGTCCTCAAGTGTTTGTCTTCAAACATTCTCCCCTTTTTTGGTAGTATCATCTTGAGAGCTAGATGAGCTAGAGGAAGAAGTCAATGAGATCTGAACAGGTACATGCCTGACAGACCTCTCCGTTTGTTTCTTAGCTAGTTTGGCCTTGACATTGTCAATTTTAAGTTGCTGAGTGGTGGACCCTGCTTCTAAAGTCCTAACCAAAGATTCAAGGTTGAGACTTTAGATAGAAGGTTTGAATGAGGAGTTGTATGCTTCCCTTATCTTCTTTTGAAGAATCAAGGGGAGATGAGGTAACATACCTGGTATGTTCAGCCTCACCACCAGATGTGGTTTCTTGGCACCCTAGTTTCCCATGCTCATGATGTCTCTTTCAGAGTCATCAAAGGGCTCGGTTGCCGCAGATTCAGTCCGAGATATGTTACCACTATCCACAAGGTCCATTGAGGCATCTTTTGTAGTGGCAGCTGAATCTACATGAGTCCCCTCCATATCAGTGGGACTCACCTCAGTTATAGGTTGCTGATGGGGGCTAGAGAGAAGATTTCTCTGGGCTCTATTAATCTTGAAGTGGGTGTTGTAGATCAACTTCATTGCCATGGAGAGATGTTATCTCTTCATCAGTTTTGAAGAGAAGGTCAGTGAAAGATAGGGAGGTTAAGCCTACTGACCCGTGACCTTGGTCAATGTCTACAGGCATTGAGCCTCTTGTGGGGCTGTCCCTTGTTGGCTGCTTAGAAGAGTGTAGATACTCATCCTGAGGGCTGTTGGTTTGGGTATCGGGCTCATGGGCTTGAGACTGAGGAGACCCAAAACCCAAATTGAGGGGAAAAGAGAAGGATGGAGACACCTCTGACAGAGTGGGAGCCCGTGTTTCCACTCTAGTCTTTTTGGATTGAACAGGAGGGACTTGTTCAATCAGAGTAGATTGAACAAGGGTTCGTTTTGGGCGTCTTTGATATATGATGGTGATGGGGGGAGAAGGCAGTGTTGGCATTGTGGTGGTGGTTGCTGGTGTGGGTTCATCACCTGTGGGGTGAATAGGGATGTCACCAGGAGCTATGCGCTCAATCATACCTAGAAGCAGAGTGGTGTACCTTCTAGTGAAGTTGGTGGATATCTTCTTCAAGGTCTTGAAGATGGTAGGCCGCATGTCGGGGACAGTCAGAGCAGCTGCACAGACAAGCATGATCTGGTCCAATTCACAATTGATGATGTGTTGAATGAATATATGATACATATAGAATGTCTCCCTTTGTAGATTCCCAATCAGATTGGTGAAGACAAATTGTGAGTAATTGAAGTGTAGGCCTCTCACCAGTCCATGAACTAAGCATCCTAGTTCATATGGGATTTGATCCTATCCGCCGAACTTGTTGGACAAGTAATGGAGAACAACATGCAAGAGGAACTTCCAGTTGTAGGAGAAGTTAAACTTGTAGACCGTCGACCTGTTGATGTCTCCACCATATCCCATTAGGATGTAGGTGCTGTCCAAATCTGCCTTAGGGAATGCAGTAGGAGCTCCTTCATCATGAAGCTCTAGATGCTCCCTTATGAGTGTTCAGTAATGATCAACTCCTATCCACAAATGCTGGACCTCAGTACTCAAATCCTATTAAGGGTTTTGGCTTGACCATTCCCGAAAATTTGGCCATGTGGTTGGAGTAAACAGTGGGGTTAACGGTAAGAGCATTGTAGTAAGGTGATTGGGTGAGAAAGAAGATGATTTCAGAGAAGTCAGCATCTCTTGAAGAATCAAGAAGTGCGACTTGGTGTGCTGAGGGTTAAGTGCCATTGGAGAAAGGTGAATGTGGATGATTTTGAGCTTAGGTAAAGTTAGATAGGAGAGAATTTCTAGGGTAGTAAAAATTGCAAGTAAGAAGACGAAATTGAACAGTCGAGATTATTTAAAAGAGGGGGAAGGCAGTAATGGGGGTTACGATAAGGTGATATGATGGTTTAGTGGATTAAATGACAGTGGCAGTAAGGTTAAAATCAGTTAAATAATCCGACATCATTAACAAAATCTTTGCTTTTTATAGTGTGGGGCCCAAGAGATTTACGTTACACAGTAGAATCTTTCTTCCGAGTGTAAAACATTTCCGAAGGTAATTTGTCTTCTGAAGGCAATTCTTACTTCCGAAGCTAAAACATTGCTTCCGAAGGTTAGAGTTGCTTTCCGAATGGAGAGTTTGTAAACCTTGGAAGCAGATCTGATATGTAATCAATCGCTTCTTCGAGACGAAAAGCTCTTCCGAAAAGAAAAATTATCCTTTGAGAAATTATGCTTCGGAAGATATAAAAATGACTTCCGAGGGTTAATTTCTCTTCGGAAGAATTCACACTTAGAAATTTTTCAGAAAGATCTTTTGTAACAGGGCTTAAATTATATTGATAGAAGACATTACATATTGAAAGGTTTTCAAAAAAGGTGATCTAATCAATGTTTATCATCCCAATAGCTGTTGTGAGATACTTAAATCTTTGCTCATCAAAAGCTTTGGTGAACAAATCAGCATATTGTTCATTTGAGTCAACTTTGATTAGTTTAATCAGATTTTTCTCATGGATATCTCTAATGAAATGGTACCTGATGTCAATATGCTTTGTCTTAGAGTGCTTTACCGGATTTTCAGTAATGGAGATAGCACTGTTGTTGTCAATATGGATAGGAGTACTCATAAAGTTGAATCCATAGTCTAATATGTGATTCTGAATCCATAGCAGTTGAGCACAGCAGCTAGCAACAGCAATGTATTCAGCTTCAGCAGTTGATGTAGATACACAGGATTGTTTCTTGCATTGCCATGAGATGATCCTTCCACCAAGAAATTGACATCCTCCTGATGTTGATTTCTTGTCAATATTGCAGCCACCATAGTCACTGTTAGAGTATCCATAGAGATTAAAATCCTTGTTTCTAGGATACGAAAGACCTAGTTTAGGTGCTCCTTTGAGGTATCTGAGGATTCTCTTAACAACAGCTAAATAAGACACCTTTGGAGTAGCCTGATATCTTGCACAAATGCAAGTAGCAAACATGATATCAAGTCTACTGGCAGTAAGATACATAGAGAACCAATAATTGCCCTATACTGATGTTGATCAGTATCCTTCCCCTCAAGGTCAGGACAAAGATTATGGTTTCTGGGTATAGGTGTCTTAGCAGGCTTGTAATCTTTATTTCAAATCTTTCTAAGATGTCAGAGACATACTTAGATTGATTAATGAAGAACCCTTCCTTCATTTGCTTCACCTAATTCCAAGGAAAAAGTCCATTTTTCCCATGGAACTCGTCTCAAACTTTTTCTTCATAATGCTCTCAAAGTCCTTACACATTTGGTCATTTGAGGAACCAAATATGATGTCATAGACATAGACTTGAACGAGCAAGATGTCCTTTTTAGACTTTCTGATGAAGAGAGTCTTGTTAATGGTACCTCTAGTGTAGCCATTCTTCAAAAGAAACCGAGACAATGTCTCATACCACACCTAGGTGCTTGGTGCAACCCATATAGAGCTTTATCCAGTTTGAACACATAGTTAGGGTGCTGTGGGTCTTCAAATCCTAGAGGTTGGCATACATAGACTTCCCTATCTATATCCCCATATAGAAATGCACACTTGACATCAAGTGATAGACAGTGAAGTCTTTGGATGCATTATAAGCAAGGAAGATCCTAACTGCGTCAAGTCTTGCAACTGGTGCAAAGACATCAGTATAATCAATTCCTTCCTCTTGTGTGTGTCCTTGAACTACATTTAGTGCCTATTGGTACTTGACCAGATGGTAGCGGACATAGGCTCTTGAATTGAAGCATCTCCTCTTGCATAGATTCAAGCTAGCTACTATCTTTTAAGGCATCTTCTACTTTCTTGGGTTCCATCTAGGATAGAAAGCATGAGTAGAAGCAGACATTCCATGACGAGTGTTATGAATCCTAAGGCGAGGAATCACTTCCAGTTGCAGAGATAGATCCAGGTGGACATATTCTGCACAGGAACTGGAACACTCTGTCCAGCTGCTGTTTCAAAATCATTCAATAAGGACTGATTGAATGAGTGAGAAACATCATCAATGGTTGGCTGTGAAGTGGTGTTAACAGTTTCCTGTCCCTTCAAAACACTACTTCCTTCTGCCTGGTGTTGTGGTGGATCACCTGATGAGTTTTGAGGCTCAGTAAGTGATTCACTTGTAGAAGCTTCACTATTCCTTGATATGGTTAAGCTATCAGATCTGTGAATGGTAGAAGCTTGGTGTATTGCAGCACTTGGAGAACTTGGACTAGGCCTGGGTAGCTCAAACAGTTGATTATCAGTAGTAGCATCAGCATCATTTTGAGCTTATGTTCCAACTGAAACATTCACACAAGATGTTTAGAATAGTTTGGAAACAATTCTAAATAAAAATATGATCAGGGCCATTCCCCCTAACACAAGGAGTGTGCTCATTAACAACTATGTTGGATGACTCCTCAAATTGTTGATTCTTAATGTTGTACACTATGTAAGCTTTTAGCTAGAAGAATACCAACAAGATAGCATCATCCGACTTTTCAGCAAACTTTGATAAATGTCTTTGTGTTAAGTATGGTACACCTGCTGCCAAAGGACCTTAGAAAGCCATGAACGGTGGCCTCTTGTTCCATAGCTCATAAAGGTTTTTCCATGGGGCTTAACTACAAGACTCTGTTCTGCACATAGCATGCAGTGCTGACTGCCTCTGCCCAGAATGTTAGAGTAGTTCTGAATCAGCTAACATAGTTTGAGCAGGCCTCAATAAGTGTCCTCCTCCTCCTCTCAGCAACACCATTTTGATGAGGAGTTCTGGGAGCACTATTGTAGAGATTAATGAAGAGGCTGATGCAACCTAAACATCTTTAGTCTTTCCTGCATCCTGCACAAGTGCATTGAAGTGGAATGCTTTGGAAGTTTCACATGTGCAACAGAAACACTCTAAGTGTGAAATCTTCCAAAGCCAAGACCAACATCTTCCGAAGCCAAAGATGAGTCTTCCGAAGCCAAAGATGAAGTCTTCCAAAGCCTCAAAGACAAAGACTTCGAAGCTTCAAGTTCATGAAGACAGATTTCTTCCGAACACTTTTAGTAACATGCTTTATCTGATGTACTGTTCCATAAAGCTGGACACCTTTCTGGTGTAACTCTGCAAGTCACCAACTAACATGGTTTGGTGAAAAGGTCCATGCTTTTGGTAACTGTACACTGAGGTCTTTAGTCTATAACTTTCTACTTTATGTACTTTATCCTTTTTGAAATAGATAAGGATGTGAGCTATGGAATGTCATAGTCACTAGTCAAAAGGCAATCTGCCTTTTGACTCTACAATTGATTTTGTGTGTGTCTAGTCAATTGTATCCAGCTGGCTTTCAAAGTATAGCCGGCTATAGGATGTTGTATAAGTATCTCATGTTCTGTATCTTTCGAATATGCTTTGTAACACTTGTAATAAAACATAGAGAAAGCATATACTGCATTCTTGAAAACCAAACATTTGTGTTCTTTGTGTTCTGTCTCATATATTACTTGTGTTCTTAGTGTCACCACTTGGTTAATCCAGTTTACTATTTGATCTAAGTTTAGTTTATCTCCTCTTTGTGTTGTTGTGTTATAACTCTTCACCCTTCAACGATCCTGCATTTGGTATCAGAGCATTCCAGGCTTTTGATATAAGATCTCACCATCTTTAGATCCCTCACACAAACAAATACTAAACTTTTCAAATGGCAGCCATTCCAAACTGATATGGAAACTGGAACCATGAACAAGTCCCCACTAATCACTCTTGATGAGTTTGACACCTGGTGTTTAAGAATGGAAGGTTTCATCAGGTCTCCTGATTCAAGAATATGGGAGTCTATTGAGAATGGACCTTTCATACCCAGCACACCTTCTGCTACTGGTGCGGGTATGATCCCTAAAGATGTGGCTAACTACTTGGATGAAGATAGGAAGAGAGTAGAGATAGACAGAAAAGTCATGATAGCTCTTCAAACTGCCCTTCCAACTCTATGTACAGAGGTTTCAAGAAGTGCAAAACAGCCAAGCAGCTGTGGGATGCACTGAAACTAATGTATGAGGGTTCTTTTGAAGCCAAGGAGAACAAGAAGGATCTCCTAAAGCAGCAGTTTGAAAACTTCACCTTCAAAATAGGTGAAACCATGACTCAGCAATACTTCAGGTATGTTGAGATTGTGGACACCCTAGTGGATGGAGGAGTTTCTCTTGAAAATAGAGACATTGTAAGGAAGTTCATGTCCTCACTTCCTAGGCAGTGGACACAGTACTGTGTGGTGATCATGAGAACTAAAAATCTCAAAACTCTTACTCTGACAGAGTTATATAGGATTCTCAGTGGATACCAGATGGAGATAAACATGCAAGGTTCATTGGAAACTCCAACAATCAAATGGGTTCAGCCCTACATGTGGTTGAAAGGGATAGCATAGAACCCAAACATCATCTCTTATGCTACCCTGACAACTCACCCAAGGGTCCTTTCATCACCTTCCCAGAGACACCAAAGGAGAACTACACTCAAGGAAGCCCATTCCAGAGACAAGCTCTTCTCAAGCTTTTGTGTCTTTTGATGAAAGCTGTAGCAACTCTCTTTTCACTTTTGAAGACCTGGACTGTATCCATCCACATGATCTGGAATACATGGAAATAGTCCAGCAGATGGCTCTTCTCATTCATAGAGCCAAGAAGTTCTACAAGAGGACTGGAAGGAAGTTTCCAAGCAATGCAACCAGTGGAAAGTTTGGACCGGACAAAGGCAAAGTAAAATGTTACAACTATAACCTGATGGGCCATTTTGCTAGAGAGTGTAAGTCACCTAGAACAAATGGTGGCCAAACACAATCCAGACCAAACTACACTAACAAAGGTCTCCATAATGAGAAGTCAAAACAGCAAGCTGCTTTGCTGTTGAAAAATGAGGCTTTGACTGGAGCTTTCAGGTTGAAGATGCCTCTCCAAACCAAGCACTGATGGCAGATCATGATGAAGCCAAGGTATTGGAACATCTCTGTACTCCTGAATGCATTGCTAAAGTTAACAGGTATAGGTCCTATAACTTGGAACTGAGATATGATATTGAGTCCTTAAACATTTTAAAATCTATTTTAGAAAGTCTGAAAATGATTATAAGCTGAAAATAGAGACTTAGAGAAACCATTTCAGTTATAAAACATGAACACACAGATTTTAGGACTCAAATTAAAGACCTCATAACCAAGTTAACTGAGTGCCAGGCTGAGCTTGTGATCAGCAAAGCTAGGGCAGAAAAGAGTGTTCTTGAAGAAGAGACCTTCAAGAACATGATATCCTCATCCCTACACAACAAAGTGTGCTATCAAAACAGACAGGACTGGGATCCAAGAGATAGCTCCTCCACACATAATCTTGTCAGTAAGATCTCCTAGGTGTGGAACTTATGAAGATGAGCTTCCTCTTATAGATCCTATGAGTGAGGAGGATGAAGAAGAGATAGTGAAGAATCCCTCTACAAAGAGTGAAGAGGAGGATTCCAAGAAGGGCCACTATCCTTCTGAGGAGAAAGTGAAGACTGTGATGACCAAGTCCATGAGAAAGAACTTGATCAGAAGAGCAAAAGAAAGGCAAGGAAGGCTCAAGAGATCAAGGCTACTTTCGATCTAAGCAGAAACAAGTTTTTATTTCTGCAGGGTTTAAAGTGGTAGGACTGAAGACATCAACCAAAACTCTGCTAAGAGTTCTGGTTCTTGCTTAACTCATCTCAGCAGCAAGAAGAAGACTGATCTGCTATGTACCACTGCTGCCAGCCTGGTCCATCAAACTCCAAGCATAGTTTCCCAGCCAAGAGGATTGTCTCTGCATCTGCAAAGATAAAGGTGGAGAAGGGAAGTGACCAAAGACAGTCTTACTCAAGACAAGGCTCTTGTGAAGAAGAAAATGAATTGTGTTATGTGTGACAGCACCACTCACATTGCAAGGATTGTCCCTTCAATCCTAAAGGTACTGTCCATACGGCCAAAACAAAGGCTTCAAAGAGTTCTAAGAATTCAGGCTTCGGAAGGAAAACAAGTTTCCTTCGGAAGTTCCAAATCTAACAAGAAGGGAAGTGGAAAATTCTCTTCGGAAGAATATTTGGTCTCGGAAGAAAGGAGATCTTCCGAAGCACTGAAGTCTGCTGCAGTGTTTGCAGAATCTTCCGAAGGTGCAGTCATCAAAACTTCTGAAGCTCCAAAAGCTTCTAAAGTTTTGAAGGTCAAGTCCAAGACTCCAAAGGTGGTGTGGACGTTTAAGAAAGACCAAGTGACTGAGATTTCTCCATAAAAAACAGCTCAAGATCCTCTTAGTACAACCATAGGATCTATTACTGTTAAATTACCTTTGCAAATGAGCCCAAGACAAGCAAGGCTTGGGTTTCCAGATGTAACTAATCATTCTCTTTTATGCAGGAACAGCTGAAGACATATAGAAATGTCTGGATCATAGACAGTGGCTGCTCCAGGCACGTGACTGGTAATAGGTCACTACTCCAGAACTTTGAAAGGATTGATGGAGGACCTGTTGCTTTTGGAGGAGATGAAGGTGGTTACGTTTCTGGTAGGGGCAAGGTCACAAATGGTAAGCTCAGCATAGAAAAGGTAAACTTTTTAAAGGAGCTTGGATACAATCTTCTGAGCATATCTCAATTTTGTGATCAGAGTCATAACATGCTCTTTACTGAGCATGAGTGCATTGTTCTTAAGCCTGGTGCAGTCATTCCTCATAAGCATATCCTGCTTAGAGCCCCCAGGAAAGGAAACATGTACAAGATGGATTTGCAAGAAACCTTTCCCTTTGGAGAAGTTTCAAACTTTCTATCTAAAGCCAATAGTGATGAGTCTTTCCTATGGCATAAAAGAATGTGCCATGTAAACTTTAAGAACATGAATAAGTTAATTAAGCATGACTTGGTAACTGGAATGCCAAAGAAAGAGTTTACAAGTGATAACCACTGTGGTGCATGCCTGAAAGGGAGGCAACATAAGGTATCTCACAAGCCTAAGGAAAAGAACTCAATCACTACTCCCTTATACTTGTTACATATGGATCTCTTTGGCCCCACTAGTGTAATGAGTTTAGGAAGGACCTTATACTGTCTAGTGATCACAGATGACTTTACAAGATTCACTTGGGTTTTCTTTCTTAGAACTAAGGATGAGACTCTTAAGATTCTGAAGAATTTCATCTTAAAGATGAGAATAAATCTGATCACAAGGTCAAGATCATAAGATGTGATCAAGGAACCGAATTTTAAAAACCATATCCTTGACACATTCTGTGATGAAAAGGGTATTACAAGACAATTTAGTGCTCCCAGGACTCCTCAGCAAAACGGTGTGCTGAGAGGAGAAACATGACACTGATTGAAGCTGCAAGAACCATGTTGTCTGACCCTAAACTACCCATCACCTTCTGGGTAGAGGCAGTCAACACGCCTGCTATATGCAGAACAGAGTTTTAGTAGTTAAGACTCATGGAAAGACTCCTTATGAACTTTGGCACAAGAGGAGACCTTTGATTGGTTTTCTCATGTCATTTGGATGTCCTTGCACCATCTTGAATACCAAAGATCAAATTGCCAAGTTTGTGAGAAATCAGATGATGGATAATTTATGGATACTCTTCACAAGCTAAGGCTTATAGAGTGTACAATCTCAGAACTAGAATTGTTGAGGAGTCAGCCAATGTGACTTTCAATGAACACACACCTTGTGTTACTGGTTCTGGTCCAGATTGGTTGTTTGATCTTGATTTGGTTACCAACTTGTTTTAACAAATCTTGTGAGAATGTTTCAGGATCTGCAGAAAATTGAATATAGATGATCCTGATCCAAGATTTGAGCTAGGAAGATCTTCAAGACACATATCTTCAGCTCCAATTGGAACCACTTCTGCAAATGAGGTTTCTATCAGCCCTACAAACAAATTCAGCTGATACATCTGGTATGCCTTCAATTCCAGCTTAGAGGCTCAACCATATAAGAACACCTCAATTGTGGAAGACAATAATGGTGATGGTGACAGTGACCAAGAATTTCTTGATGCCACTAACCACACCAGATGAAAACATCAATGATGTCACACACTGCTTGGATCAAGTTTCACTTGAAAAGTGTGCTGATGTGGTGGAGAAACATCTGTGCCAGATCTAAATTTCTCAAATTTACATCTTTCTCAACAACTTGCTGTGATCCCTCAGCTTAGTATCCACAAGTCTCACCCTACTACAAACATCATTGGAGATGTTATCTCAGGGGGGAAAGACAAGAGGACAAACCATGAAGTAAATGTTTGTCTTCACTCTGTTTTCTATCCCAGATAGAGCCAAAAAAGTTGATGAAGCTCTAAAGGATGGAAGTTGGTTTGAAGACTATGCAACAAGAGCTGCTTCAATTCAAAAGGCAGAAAGTTTGGAACCTTTGTCCTCTTCCTTCTGGGAAGACTACCATTGGAACCAAATGGGTGTTTAGGAATAAGAAAGATGATAAAGGTATCATCATCAGAACAAAGCTAGACTGGTTATTCAAGGATACACACAAGAAGAAGGGATTGACTACACTGATGTCTTTGCTCCAGTGGCAAGATTAGAAGCTGTTAGGATATTCCTGGCATTTGCTGCATCCAAGAACTTCAAGGTTTTTCAACTTGATGTGAAGTGTGCCTTTTTGTATGGAGTGATAGATGAGGAGGTTTATGTCAAACAGCCACCTGGTTTTGTAGATCCTGATCATGTCTGCAAGCTTGACAAAGCTCTCTATGGGCTGTATCAGGTACCCAGGAAGTAGTATGAGACACTATCTGAGTATCTCTGTAAACATGGATACAAGAGGGGTACTATAGATGAAACTCTTTTCATCAAAGGACAAGGGAAAGACATATTGCTAGTTCAAGTATATGTGGATGACTTATCTTGGTTCAACTAATCCAAAACTCTGCAAAGACTTTGAGAAGCTGATAAAAGACAGATTTGAAATGAGTGTTGTGGAGGAACAAAATTTCTTTTTGGGAATTCAAGTGAAGCAAGTTGAAGATGCATCTTCATAAGTCAGTCAAAGTATGTTCAGGACATACTCAAGAGGTTTAATATGACTGACTGTAAGATTGCTAAGACACCCATAGCCAGAAACCACTCTCTTGATCCTGATCTTGAGGGGAGTGTGTAGATGAGCATTTATACAAGGTTATGATTGGTCTCTTATGTATCTTACTGCTAGCAGGCCTGATATCATGTTTGCTACATGTATTTGTGCAAGATATCAAGCCACCCTAAGTGTCTCACCTTATCACTGTCAGAGGATTCTAAGATACCTCAAGGGTGCATCAACACTTGGCCTATGGTATCCCAAGAATTCTAACTTTAATCTGTATGCCTATACAGATAGTGATTATGGTGGTTGCAACATGACTGCAAAGTCTACATCTGGGGGATGTCAATTTCTTGGTGGACGGGTTGTCTCATGGCAATGCAAGAAACAATCCTGTGTCTCCGCATCAACTGCTGAAGCTGAATACATTGCTGTTGCAAGCTGCTGTGCTCAAGTACTTTGGATTCAAATTAGATGCTGGACTATGGGTTAAACTTCAAGGAGACTCCCATTCACATAGACGACAATAGTGCTATCTCAATCACAGAGAACCCTGTGCAGCACTCAAGGATAAAGCACATCAATATCAGGTATCATTTAATAAGAGATAAACTAGAAAAGGGATTAATTAAACTAGTCAAGGTTCACACAGATGAACAATATGCTGATCTGTTTACAAAGGCTTTTGATGAACAGAGGTTTAAATATCTTATATCAACTATTGGGATGAGAAACCTTGAGTAAGCTTTTCTTAAAACTAATTCTTATTATTTCTTAAAATATGTGTGTCCTAAGTTATCTAGTTCATCACTTCATAGGTCATGTTTCTTTGAAGAAAATTTCTTTTTGAAGACTTTCTTAGATTTTTTAAAATTCTGATACTTCGGAAGTTTTTTTTAACTTCGGAAGTAAATCATGCCTTCAAATTAAATAACTGTCTAAGAAGTTTACCTTGGAAGAGTTTTCAAAATTTATCTTCGAAGCTTAAATATTTGTCTCAGACACTTACTAAATTTTAAGGATCATTTACTTCTGAATCAAAATTAACTCTCGAAGCTTTGTCTATTTACACACAAAACACTCAAGCTTTAATTTTTCTTCCGAAGCAAAATTTTCAAATCTCTCAGGAAATCTTCTGAAGTCATTTTAGCTTCAGAGCTTTTAATTAAAACTTCGAAGATAATTAACCTTCGGAAGCTTTTTGACTTCAAAGAAACTACTTTTTTAGCAAAAAGTAAACTACTTTTTAGAGGTGTGACCGACATCCGGATTTCAAAGTTTATCCTCTTTCATTAAACTTAATCTAAAATCCTTCTCACATAAACCAACGGTTTCCCCTCTTTCTATCATTGTTCTTCCTCCAAATCTAAAAACCCAAATTTCTCTCTGAAATTTCTTTCTTTCTTCTTCCTTCGTCCTTAAGCTACTTCAAAATGGCCAACCTGCTCACAGAAATGATCCCAACTTTACCATGCAGCTACACAGACAACATAATCAAATTGCTCTGTTATGCTCTATGAAAGATCCTCATTTCTCAGAGGTTTGTCGTTTCTTGTCTCTATCGAACTACTTCACCTCCCTCACCATTGATCCTCCACTCTATGAGGATCAGTTGCTTGAATTCTGGAAGACCTGCCAAGGGTCATTATGGATGGGGAGAAGGCACTGTCTGCCACATGCAGGGGAGAACAATCTTCATCACTCCGGCCATCATCAACAGACATCTCAGCTGGATGATGAAGAAGGTGAGGTGTTCTTTCCAAAGGAAGCTATTAATCATTCCTCTGAGCAGATAGGGTATGAGGGAGATTTCTCTGTAATGACCTTCAGGAAAGGGAAGGTCTCATCCCAATGGAGATTCCTGCTCCATGTGGTCATCCACAGCTTATCAAACAAGCATGATGGACGGGACTAGATTCCTGAAGATCTCTCCTTCATAGTCCATGGAATGGTTCAAGGGGTCAAATTCAGGTACTCTCAGTTTGTTTATACAAATTTGCTTGCTAATTTAGACTCCTTAGAATATTACATGTTTCCTAGATATGTCTAGTACATTTAACTATGAACTGGGCTCACAGTTAAAGGAAACATGTAACATTCTTGAATTGGGACAGGTGAAGCCCCACATCTTTAAAATATTGAGAAAGTCCACTGTTGGATTCTCTGGGGTAGAAAACAGCCTAGTCCCAAAAATGTTAGAGCTCATTGCTCAAGGTGACAACCTAGAAGCACAAGCTAGTGTTGAACCCACACCTGCTACTTCCTAACCACCCACACAACCTCAAATCTCCATCACCTACCAAAGAAATTACAAACAAACCCTACTCAGACTATTCAGTCTGTGGAGGTCCCCATACACTCACCCATATAGGAAGAAGTGGACACTAGAGCTCCAATTTCTCCTGAGGAGCAGACCACTCCCATCTCTTAAGAATCAGTGCTGAGGTTCCTCATGCTCAGCCTGATGAGCTCATTAGCCCTACTGCCTTAAGCCATCACTCTGAGTCTCAACACTCAAGTGATCAACCTTCAGGGGACAGTTACCATCCCTAGCCTATAGATCTAACTAACCCATCCCAACCTTGACTTCTATACTGATGAAGATATAGGTTTCAGGAGTATAATGAATCTCTCCTCTTTCCCTCTACTCAAAGAGAGCTGAGTACTACTGAGTCTCTTACATCTATCCACATTAGTCACCTACAACTGAGGTGGACACTACTGAACCTGTTCAGGATGTCCATATGGAAGAGGCTCTCACTTCTGAAAGTGACTACATCATTAAAACCTCAACCATGGCAACTCAGCCCACTGACATCTCAACTGAGACTGCCAGTGAGTAGAGGAAATCCAGTAGCCAAGAACTTCGAACTGGTCATGAGAGAAAGGACTCTGGTCTAATCTTCTCCACCCCCAGTGATTCTTCTAATGAAGATGAGGGGGATCTGAGACTAAAAGTGCAAAAACTGTCTAAAACATGCACTTACCTAGTCTCAAAGGTCAGTCACCATGAATCTCAGTGACTACTTACAAAACAGGATCAATGATCAGCAACTTGAGATTTCATATCTTAAGGAAAAACTAGCTGGGAGACCCTTAAGGAGAGCTCAACCAGGAACACAAGAACCTGTGGATGTGATTGACCTATCCTCCAGCTCACCTCTGCAAGTGGGTGATGCTACCAAAAGGGGGAGAAAGTCATTCCAGCCACAGAACATGGAGTTCCTCTGAAAGAATGGACATTGAGGACTCACCATCCTCACTTGCAACTGTGCATCTTAGCAACCTCCTCTAGTTCACATTGATGTGGACTACTACTCCTTCTCATACAAAGTCTGTTTGAGGATGGGATACCAAGGGCTATGTCACCTTTATCATCCTTCAATCACATTATTGGGTGGAGGTATCACAACAACAGGAAGCCCTCATTATCATAAGAGTTCAAGGACAACAAGAAGTCTTTAATTTTCAGAACTTGGACTACTATGAAGGTCTGGATCTAGTCAACATGCCACTTGTCAACCCAAGCCAATCAAGACAAGCTGACAGACTGGCTAGAAGAATCCAAGACAGGATCATTGCAGAGTTCAGTCTAAGAAGGAGACTAAGGCAATTAGGCAATGTCATCGGTCAACTAGATGTTGAGGAAGACTCTAAGATTAGCTTCATAGGGGAAACCTTGATTGAAGGCCCTGTGACAGAACCTGAGAGCCCTGTCTCATCATCTCCAACTGCTGCAGAGATCCATATTCCTTCTGAGACACCTGCTGGTGAAGGTGCTTCTCAACCTCTCTCTGGCCTGAGGTCAGAAGCTGCAACAAGCAATAAAGGCCAAAGCTCTCTCCACCCTGAGTCATAAAGGTCTGAGAGTGACAAAGGGAAAAGAAAGATGACATCTGAGGAGATTGAGGAGGAGGAGAGAGAGAGGAAAAGGTGGCTAAGGGGAGAAAGTTCCTCTACCGAGTCTCCAAGACTCATGGAGTCTGCAATCAGGGCTGCCCCCAGACCAGATACTTAGAATGATGAGCTAAGGGCAGTCAGGATTAACTATCTGCAGACTAGGAACTATGACATAGATAGTGTCATTTCTCTCCCCTTGGATGAATTAAATGAGCTAGTTGATCTGGAAAGGTCAAGAGAGAAGAAGGAGGCAGAAGATGCAGAACTCCTAGTACAAGTCAAAGAAGAGAAGAAGAAAAGACTGTACAAAGGTAATAGGAAGAAGAGGATGTGGTTCAACAAGAACCTCAGGTAGATAAGGAAGAAGACAGAATCAAGATGATTAACTACGTGAGTGGCACAGGCCTTTATCAGGCAGATGCACTCCTTCCCTTACCTTATGACTATATTGAGTTTGAGTACTTAAAACAACTTGAGCTTGAGTTAGTCAAGGAAAGAAAGACAACAAAGAAGAAGCCGAGGGAAGAAGCTGCAAAGTCAAGAGCCATCATCCAAAAGAGCATGAAGAAGTCTGCTGATAGGCAGAGGATGATGAGCTTCTTGAAGCTGTATGGATTCTTTGGAAGGAGACTTGGACCCATGTCTCTATCCACTATGGATGAGCATATCAGGGTAATCAAGCAAAAGATTAAGATTGGAGAGCTCACTGACTTACACTCCACTCCAAGTCAGGCCCCACCTGAAGTGGAGGTTAAGGTTGAACAAACAGACACAACACAACCTGGACCTCCTGCTAATGCTCAGCAAGCTTCATCTTGTGATCCACAGCAGGGTCAACCTCCTTCTCTATCTGAACCTGAGAGAAAGGATGTCCCTACTGATAAAGACAGTGAAGATCAATCTGGTGCTGCAGGCCAGTCTTCTCAGTTAAAATTTGGAAAGAGAAGGAAAAGGATGGCTTCTAAACCAAAGTCTAAGAAGAAGAAGCTTGAGTCCCCTTTTGAACCTCAGGATGAATCAGAACAGCCTGAGGATGTGCAGCCAGAGGAAGCTCAATCAACTCCAACTTCAGTAGCTCCTCTAGCATCAGGAAGACCCATCTTGTCTTGGACATACACCACAAATCTACAAAGGTGGCATGTTATTAGAGATCAAGGCATTGAAGACATCTATACGTGGCAAGATATGTTTCAGTTGCCTCTGCATGATCTCTTTGACATGAGAAGACACTTTGACAACCTGAAGGATCCTGATCATCTTATGAAGAAAGGAGTGGTGATCATCCTAATAAGGACTGTTAATATCTGAAGTTTTCTAAATGTTTTGGCAGCATCAGCCTAGGGGGAGTTTGTAGAGATTAATGAAGAGGTTGATGAAACCTAAACATCTTTAGTCTTTCCTGCATGCTGCACAAGTGCATTGAAGTGGAATGCTTCGGAAGTTTCACATGTGCAACAGTAACACTCTAAGTGTGAAATCTTCCGAAGCCAAGACCAACATCTTCCGAAGCCAAAGATGAAGTCTTCTGAAGCCTCAAAGACAAATTCTTCAAAGCTTCAAGTTCATGAAGACAGATTTCTTCCGAAGACTTTTAGTAACATGCTTTATCTGATGTATTGTTCCATAAAGCTGGACACCTTTCTCGCTGCAACTCTGCAAGTCACCAACTAACATGGTTTGGTGAAAAGCTCCATGCTTTTGGTAACTATACATTGAGGTCTTGAGTCTGTAACTTTCTACTTTATGTACTTTATCCTTTTTGTAATAGATAAGGACGTGAGCTATGGCATGTCATAGTCACTAGTCAAAAGGCAATCTGCCTTTTGACTCTACAATTGATTTTGTGTGTGTCTAGTCAATTGTATCCAGCTGGCTTTCAAAGTACAACCAGCTGTAGGATGTTGTATAAGTATCTCATGTTCTTGTATCTTTCGAATATGCTTTTGTAACACTTGTAATAGAACATAGAGAAAGCAATATACTACATTCTTGAAAACCAAACATTTGTGTTCTTTGTGTTCTGTCTCATATATTACTTGTGTTCTTAGTGTCACCACTTGGTTAATCCAGTTTACTGTTTGATCTAAGTTTAGTTTATCTCCTCTTTGTGTTGTTGTGTTGTAACTCTTCACCCTTCAACGATCCTACAACTATATTGTCTGGCAATCCCTTTTGAGTTACAGAATGAGTCAAGAACGAAGTTCTTAACTCAGTCCCTTGATCACTTCTAATAATTCTAACCTTGTGATCAATTTGATTTTCTATTTTAAGAATAAATGAGCAGTTTCATCTTTATTCTTAAAAAGAATCCCAGTGAATCTTGTAAAATCATCAGTATCACAAGGTATATATTTCCTTCCAATGCTCATTATACTTGTGGGACCAAAAAGATCCATGTGCATATGTAATGGAGTAGTGATAGAGTTAACACTTTGGATTTATTAGATATCCTGTGTTGTTTCCCTTTCAGGAATGCAACACAGTTATCTTTGCAGAAAAACTCCTTTTTAGGCAAACCATGTACCAGGTTTTTAGCCAATTTATTATTCATTTTTTTAAAATTTACATGACACATACGTTTATGCCACAGTGTTGACTCATCATCATTAGCTTTGGAAAGAAAGCATGATACTTCACCCATTGGGGAAGCATTGTTCATATCAAGCTTGTACATATCCCCTTTTCTGGGAGATCTAAGAAGCACCAATTCCGAAGGAATTGTCATCCCAGGTTTGAGGATAATGCACTCATGTTTTGTGAAAAGAATTTGGTGCTTTTGATCACAGAATTGAGAAACACTTAACAATTGTGTTCAAGTTGTTTGACAAAGCGAACTTTGTCAATCTTTAATTTACCATTGGATAACTCCCTCTGCAAGAAATATATCCTCCGACCTCACCTCCAAATTGGACAGGACCTCCATCATAGTTCTAGAATTATTGAAGGAGAGATTTGTTCCCTGTCATGTGCCTGGAGCATCCACTGTCTACAATCCAGACATTGTTGTTCTTGTCATATGGATGTCCCTACACATAAGATGATATTGTTAGTTTGTGTTGGAAGCCGAAGTCTTCCTGGTCTCGGATTCTTCCCAAGATAATGACATAATTGAACCAAATGATATGCATGGGGGTTCAATAGAGGTCTTTGAAGAAGAGGTTTTGGGTTACAACATCTTCCTTTCTTCCAGTCCATCCTTTGGTTGATCTTGGAGGATAAGCTTGTTAGGATTAGTGATCTATGTTTGATTGATTAAGAGTCTAGCAGCGGAATTCAAACAATGAATTAGCCGATTCACAAGAACGAAACGATATTCAATTAAGAACGAAGACGGTTATAGAGAGGAATTCTGCAAATATATTTCATTCAATATTCGCTTTCGTGGTACAAGAATGTCACACTTACAATTAGGTCGACACCTCTTATATAAGAGATGTGACGTCTGCTGATGTCACTTGATAGTGACATCTAACAGATTTATTACAACTGAAACACAACTACTGAAGATGTCAAAACAGCTGACATCTCCTTACAAAAATGCTAAGTGTATCAGTTGTTATAACTACTGAAAAACATAAAACTACTGAAACTACAACGATTGAAGACAAGCTCTCAGTCATTTTACAAAACTACTGAAAAGTTAAAACATAAAACTATGATATCACAACTACTGAAGGAATACTCTTCAGCTGTTGTGAACAAACTACTGAAACTTCAGTACTTGATCTCAGTCTTGAACTTCAGACGTTTATCAGCTGATGATTCGTAGATATCATCAGCTGATGTCTTCAGTCTTGTCTTCAATTTTACACAGTTGTTTGATCTTCAGCAATGTAAACTCTTCAGCTGCTGTACTTCATACTGGAACTTCAGCTTCAAACTTGTATTCTTCAGCTGTCAGCTTCAGTACTTTGGTCTTCAGCTGTTGTACTTAAACACTTAGTTCTTCAGCTGTTGAAGTCTTCAGCACTGGCTCAGTGAACTTCAGATGTTGAACTCAGACTTCACAACTTGATCTTCAGCAGTTGTTGATCACTGCTTTCATCTTCAGACACACACTGCACTTCACACTTGCTTGCACAGTTCTGAATCTTCAGTTACTCCCACTGATCAAACTGCATTTCAGTTGACTAGCAGGATTGAGGTTTTCTGATCTTGGCTCATTGGTTCTTTTGGTCCAACAAACTCCCCCGAACCAATGCAGCCAAAACCTCTAATTTATTTATTATCCCACTTATTGTTGGCAAAAAGGTTGGTCTTTTTCCTTCTTGATCAGTAGAGAAGATGACCCAAATAAGCTCCGGCCTGGGAAGAAGTCTCAGATATTTGTTTGGCAAGATATGAATGGGAACTCTATTTTGGGGAACTGGACACAGAGTTGTTATCCCATTCATGAGATCTACTTCCCGTGTATGAGCCTGTAGGATTCTCTGGTGTAGGCTCTGAGAAACATGATTTGTTCTTCCATGGTCAGGTTCTCGGCTTCACCATCAAACAATCCTTCTCGCCCATACAGCTCTGAGATGTACTTGGCCTGTTTGCCGTTTTTGAGCTCAACTGTTGTAATTTGTGTATGCAAACTCATTAGGATGATTCCCTTCGAGTAACAGACTGAGCTCATTTGTTTGAAGTTCTCAAGCCTCTTGTAGACTAACCCCTTTTTAATTAATTTGTCTCTAGCATCTTCTGGGGTGGTTGTTAGTCTCGTAGGCCTTCTTGAAATCTTCGACAATCTCCCAGGGTGATACTACAAGGGCCACTGTGATCTCTTCATCTACGATCCTCTTGACTTGACCCTTGTATCTCGAAGGAATGTCTTTCTTTACAATCCTGTGAGCCACCCTCGGATCAGGCCATACTCTCACCCTTTCCTTCTGATATTGAAATGTGTTGGCGAGAGTGTACAATCTCAGAGCTTCTTTTCATATGATAATTGATGACGAAGCAGCGTAAGTTTTGTCAATGCTTTTCAGCATTTCATCATCATGAAACTTTTGCTGCTCCTCTTCTTCAATTTTACTCTCACAACATCCATCTGTGAGGTGGGAGTGATGGCATAGGTTTGGCTTTCGCCAATGTTAGGACTGCAGACAGAGGCATCTATCTTCTTCCACATCATCCTCTTCTTCTTCTTCTAGCCTCAACACCTTCTCTTCTCTTCTTGGGTGCATCATCGGCTGTTGGTTAGATGGTGAGGGAGTGGTTTTGTGGGTTGTGATTGTGGTTGTTTGGATTTGGGCTTTGAGATTGGTTGGAGATTTGAGGGGTAGGCTGTTTTTGAGTGGATGGAAGGGAAGGTTGTTCCAGCATTTTGGTTGTGAGTTTAGCCTTTGTAAGTTTGCCATTTCAACCTTTTTCCAGCCCCAGCCTCATCAAGGGCTTCAATGATATCCCCTTGTGGAATTGCTCAGACAGACAGATTATGGTGGCTATAGCCAGAATACTGTCTCTGGTCCACACACGAATCTCCATCAAAGATCTTCCTAAGTATTTGGCAATGAAACGATCATGATCTCCAATCTCCTTTTCCAGTACATCATACCCAGCCATCGGGTTTGAATCTCCTCCACTTCCAACTCCTGATTTCACTATCTAATGTGGCTGTATCAAAACCTTGCCTGAAGAGTTGCTCAATGATTTTATCCATGGATCGGCTGTGTGTATCATCAGCATCTTTTACCAGCTCTTCCAAGGATTTTTCTTCAGCAGTAGGTTGATCATCAGCACTTTTCTTTCGTTTATAGGTGATCAGTTGTTGCTTTTCTTTTTCCAACTCCTGGGCTTTCTCTTGGGCCTTCTCATCCTCTGTTCTTTTCCTCTTCTTTTCTTTCACTGCAGTACTCTCCCCCTTTTTGGATGCATTGGTGGTAGGGGTTTGTACCGCAGAAAGTGTCTTTTGCAAGCAGCATCTATCAATGGTTGTAAAGTTGAGGAAATCCTCTCATCAATGGCTTTAGTAACAATTTCAGTGATTATGGGTGTGATGAGAGGGAGGAATTTTGAAGGACAGCAACTATTTGCTCAGGAGGGTTCTGTTCCTGAGAAATAGTGCCAGAAGCAGAGGCAGGTGGCTTAGTTGTTGGGAGTGGCTCAGTGTTTGGGAGACCTTCAGATGAAGGTGCCATCTGTGGGTTGGTGGAGGCAGATGGTCTTTGGTCCTTAGAAGTTGTGGCAAGTAGCTCTTTGAGTCTTCTCACCTCCTCTTCCAGGATGGTGTTTTGGGCGATTACATCGTAAAAGAAGCCCAGGTCATCATCAGTAGATACTAAATCATCTGACCTCCTGATGGATCAGGATGAACATGCACTGAGT
Organism: Flaveria trinervia; assembly: GCA_025506515.1. NCBI lineage: Eukaryota > Viridiplantae > Streptophyta > Magnoliopsida > Asterales > Asteraceae > Flaveria > Flaveria trinervia. The sequence goes on from CM046452.1 coordinate 24,319,608, forward strand.
GTAGCTCAGTTGTAGCATGTGCCCCTTTGTCTTGGTACTGGGGACTTCCTGCCTCAGGACTATGTCCGTCATCAGCAGTTGCCTCTGGTAAGGACTTAGTAATGGTACCAACTACAACCTGATCATATGCTGACTCAGGAGAGGTGGCAGCCTACTAGAAGTTCCAATCTCCATTGCTACACTAGGAGAAGGAACATTGTAACCCCTATGCTGTGGGTTCTCAGCTGCACTTTGGTCCTCCCCCTCAATGGTAGAGGTGTTCCCAGTAGTAATTGGTATCTGGGGAGGGGGTGAGGAGTGCAATTGAGTCAGCACTTGTGCAACAAGCAATGTAGGGCTTTGGGGGGCGGTTGCATGGGGTGAAGGGATAGAAGCAGTGTGCACCTGGGGAGGAAGGTGCTCTTCAATGGCAATCCCCTCAAGTGAGGAAGATCCCAGATGTGTGGGTACCCCTTGTGTGGTTGCTGCAGGCTCCTGTTGAGAGGAATCCTGAGCGGCTATGGCTGGAAGGGTCCTTATATCCACTAGGGGGTTATGACCAGGGATATCCTGCGTTTGTGTTGCAGGGGCATCCTTAGGGGACTCATTTCCTGAGTAGCCGTTTTGGGATTCTTTTTAGTGGGTTTGGTGGGGACTTTTGATTTGGAGGTGGTGGTGTGGGTTCCAGCTGCGTGGGTTTTGCAGCTTGGCAGCCAATTTGAGTGATTGGTCAGAGTTGTGCCGGGAGTATACTTCAGGCAAAACAGCCATAGCAGGGACTCCCAGGCCAACAAGTCCCTCAGCTTGAAGCTGGTTTGTAATGATGGCCATTATGAACCGCGGATAAATATCCAACGGTTAGCAGTTAGTTTTTGAGCCATATCCTTGAGCTCTGAAAATATTATTTCTGAAAAATTTAAAGGCTGTTGCTCAAGAATAGAATACATTACCTGCTGTCACTTTGTAGACATTTGATCCCAAGACGAAGTCTTAGGAGCCAAACAGACATTTACCATGTGAAAGATTAGGACGTTTAGCGTCATGGAAATGTTTCTTCAATATAGTGGAGGCACTAAGGTTGCCCTGATATCCATGGTGGGCAAAGGATAAATCAGTTGTGCCTTTGGATATCCAGCAGGAGAAGTGGCATCATCCAAGTGTAAAGTTTGATGGAGGATATCGGGAGTGATGACCACGTGGTTGTTGACGACCGACCGGAGAGACGCTGTGTTGTTCTCCCCAGTGGTGATGGTGACGTTCATCCAAAACTGTTTGAGGGATTCGGCATGAGGATTGGATTGAAAAGAAATGCCGTTTTGTATTGTGACTGGACCATAAGATCGATAGCAGTATCGAACTTAGCCCAGATGGCGATTGGTGAGGTAAGCTACACAGTTGTGTCGCGGTTTGATTTGCATGGACGCCATTTAGAAGAGAGAAGTTTTGGAGAGATGAACGTTAGGTTTGAAGAAGATGAAGCTTTGAAGGATTAGGTCAGGGATATTTTAGGGTACGGGTGTTAGAAAACGACTGAAGGATTTGGTGTTAGTCATCAGTAGTTTTAAACGACTGTTGACATGGTATTACCCTTTCAGACGTTGAAACAGCTGAAGTCGTGGTATTAGGCATCAGTAGTTAGAAAACTACTGAAGACCGTGGTTTTGACTTCAGATGATGAAACAACTGAGGACTTGGGTTTGTCATCAGTAGTAGTGAAACTACTGAAGACAGTGGTTTTGTCATCAGTTGTTGTAAACAGCTGAAGACTTGGTATTAGTCATTAGTAGTTATAAAAACTACTGAAGACATGGTTTTGTTTCAGTTGTTTAGAATGAAACAGCAGTTGTTGAAACAACTGAAGAGAAAGTTCTCTTCAGTAGTTTTCGTCAATTCATAGCCTTTCAGCTGTTTCATACTGTCCTCAACACTTACTCATCAGACTTTGCATCTGCTTTTCAAGTGTTTCATAGGACGTCAGTACTTATCTGTTTGTACTGATTTCAGTAGTTGTAACTACATCAGTAGTTGTAACTACATCAGTAGTTTGGAACAGATAAAGTACTTCAGTACTTGTGAGGCATTTAGCCATCAGTAGTTATAAAAACTACTGAAGGTGAAAGGACTCATCAGTACTTATATGTGACATGGGTACCAATGATCATCAGTAATTTTTACTGAGATCATCAGTAGTTGTCACTTATTCTAGCTGCAGCATACCAAGCCTTAACACAAGGTTTTGGAAAGTAGAACTATCCAAAGGCTTAGTAAAAATATCTGCAAGCTCATCAGCACTAGGCACAAACTTAGGATCAATCAGACCTTTTTCAAAACAATCCCGAATAAAATGATGTCTGATCTCTATATGTTTGGTCATAGAGTGCTGGACTGGATTTTTGACAATACATAGAGCTGAAGCACTATCTATTAATAATGGAGTCTTAGTCTCTGTAATGCCATAATCCAGAAGTTGGTTCTGAAGCCAGAGTACCTGAGAAGTACAACTTGCAGCAGCAATGTACTCGGCCTCAGCAGTTGATGTAGCAACAAATGTTTGTTTCTTACTCTGCCAAGAAATCAAACAATTGCTAGGAATTGACAACCACCAGAAGTTGACTTTCTAGTTAACTTGCACCCTGCATAGTCACTATCTGAAAAAGCAACTAATTTGCAAGAGTGTCCAGTGGAATACCATAAACCCAGAGATTGTGTACCTTGCAAATATCTAAAGATTCTCTTGACTGCAATCAAATGAGACTCTTTAGGAGCAGCCTGAAATCTAGCACAAACACATGTAGCAAACATAATATCTGGTCTAGAAGCTGTTAAATACATCAAGGACCCAATCATACATCTGTAAAGTGTTTCATCAACAGCTTTACCTTTCTGATCAGCATCCAGTTGTGTGGTGTTGCACATGGGAGTAGAACAGGGCTTACAGTTTTGTAAATCAAACTTATTCAAAAGATCTTTTGTATATTTTGACTGATGAATAAAGGTTCCATCAGCCTTTTGTTTGATTTGCAAGCCTAGAAAGAACTGTAATTCTCCCATTGCACTCATTTCAAACCTCTTTTTCATTAATGTTGTAAAATCATCACACAACTGGGGATAGAGGATGCAAAAATGATCATCAACATAAATCTGAACAAGTAGCTTATGCTGATCCACCTTCTTAATAAACAAAGTTTTTATGTGATCACCTTCTGAACAAGAAGAAAAGTAGAAAGTGTCATACCAGACTCTAGGAGCTTGTTTCAACCCATAAAGAGCCTTATCAAGTTTATACACCCATTCAGGATGTTATTATCCTCAAAGCCTGGTGTTGGACACACATAAACTTCTTCCTTTATTTTACCATATAAAAATGCACTTTTGACATCCATTTGGAAAACTTTAAGATTGTGGAATGCAGCATAGGCTAAAAACAATCTGATTGCCTCTAGTCTGGCTACAGGGGCAAATGTTTCATCATAGTCAATACCTTCTTCTTGTGAAAACCCCTGTACAACCAATCTAGCCTTGTTCTTAACAATAAGCCCATTTTCATCAGTTTGTTCCTAAACACCCATTTAGTGCCTATTGCACACTTACCTGGGGGAAGAGGAACCAGTTCCCACACTTGCTGTTCTTGAACTGAAGTAGCTCAAGCTGCATAGCTTCAACCCATCCATTGTCTCTCAAAGCAACATGGTAGTTCTTTGGCTCTAGCTGACTAATGAAGAGAGCATAGAAGCAGAAGTTAGACAATTGACTTCTTGTTGAAACACCAGCATTGATATGACCAATAATCTGAGACATGGGGTGATTCGTCAGTTCTTGATAAACAATGAGATCTGTGCAAGTGTTTGTAGAACCTTCAGCAGCAGCAGATGTTGATGCAGACTCTTGAATCCAAGAATTAGATGGTACTCAAAAGATGTAGAGGAAACAGAGATCTCATCAGCATTTGTTGTGGATGGAACTGCTGAAGCTACAGGAACATCAAATTTAGCAGACACAGGCAGTTGGTCGCTAAACTTGAATAGGTGAGTATTGATATTATCATCATCATCATCAATACCACCAGGTGGAAGACATGCTGCAGAAGATGATTTATCCACAGGATCTGCAACAGCTGGAGGTTGATAAGGAACATATTGCAGTATGTCCAAATCAAACAACTCCACAGGGTTTTGTGGAATCTTGTCCAAAGGAGATTCATTAAACTTCACATGCAAAGTCTCTTCAACTATCTTTGTTCTGCAGTTGAAGACTCTGTATGCCTTGCAAGTAGATGAATAACCAACAAAATACCCTGCATCCACCTTAGGATCAATTTATGGAGTTGATCCTTTGTGTTTAGAATGAAACAGGACACCCAATGCTTTGAAGAATGAAATTAGAGGAGCCAAGTGATGGAGAACTTCATATGGAGTCTTCATCAACCTCTGATTTACTAAACTCTATTCTGCACATAGCAAGCTGTGTTAACAGCTTCCCCAAAAGGTCAGTGGCAAACCAGAGTCAGCCAGCATGGACCTTGCAGCTTCAATTAGGGTCCTGTTCTTTCTCTCCACTACTCCATTTTGTTCTGGAGTCCTTGGGATGCTAAACTGCCTTTTGATTCCCTTTGAGAGATAGAAGTCATCAAGTATATGGTTTCTGAATTCAGTTCCATTGTCACTCCTAATACACTTGACTGGAAGAATACTGCTTCTCAATATACAACACAAAGTGAATAATCTTCTGAGCAACCTCATCCTTTGAATGTAGAAAGAAAGTCCATACAAATCTGGAGTAATCATCCACAATTACCAGACAGTATTTCTTCTTTGCCATGCTCATTACTCTCATAGGACCAAATAGATCCATATGCAGTATTGCAAGCGGGCAGTGGACTTAGGCTCTTCAATAGGAGGGAATGAGACTTTGTGTTGTTTTCCTTTTAAACAAGCAGTGCAGGTTTCATCATAGTGGAACATCTTTATTGGTAAGCCTCTGACTAAACTATTGTGGGTAAGCTGATTCATGTTTTTGAAATTAACATGACCCAGCCTTCTGTGCCACAGTTTAGATTCTTGAGAAGAGGCTTTGGAAAATAGGCAAGGATTGCCTCTGAGATCTATTTTCTTGGAAAGATCTAAGGCATACACTCTTCCTGTCCTGTTGGCTCTCAGGAGAGTGTGATCATCCAACACCTTATCAATCAAATGCAGAACTTTGGATGACAGAATCCTACAGTTCTCACTGGTGAAAAGAGCAATGGCCTTTATCACACATTTGACTAACACTCAAGAGATTGTACTTGAGATTTTCCACATGATTAACATCATCAAACTTGATTTCTCCATTGGAGACAAAGCCATTTCCAATGATGTAACCCCTAGCATCATTGCCAAAAGAAACAAACCCCTTCTTTCCTTGAGAGTAGTCATGAAGAAGAGAGCTGTTCCCAGTCATGTGCATAGAGCCCCCACTGTCTACATACCAGATGCTACTTTGGCATGTTGGAGAACCCTGCAATAATAAACAATCAGTTAGTTTTGGAGACCCAAACCTTTTTGGTTTTGGGCCTGGTCTCATCAACAGATGGTAAACTAACAGGTTTATTGGAAACAACAGCCTGAGAGGAAGAAGATGGTGAAGAAGAGGAATCCTTTGGCTTGGATCTCCTTTTCTGTGGTTTCAACATAGGAGCATCTAATTGGTTAACTCTACCCATAGATGTTGAACCATCATAACCAGCTGTGTCTGATTTTGTGATAAAGCTTTCAGCTCATCAGACACATTGCCAGTGGAGTTTGATAAGTTCCTATGTTGCACCTTCTTCGTCTGAGTACTCTCAGCTGTCACCTGTTTAACCCCTTCCTTTTTGATTTCTTTGAGGACTTAAGGGTTACAAGATTTGATGTTGCTGATACAAATGTGGTCTCAAACTCAGTTTTCATTTTTACCATTTTCTCTTTAATTTCTTCTTTATGTTTGAGTTTGGAACCTCTTTTGTACCAGCAATCATCTGTAAGATGATTGAACAAACCACATACTTCACATGGTTTCTTCTTCATCTTAGGTTGATCATCAACTAAAGAGGGTGAAGCAACTGAAGACTTGCTCTTCAGTGCTTTGGAATCATTGTTTGCTTTCTTGACTTCCTCTTTAGTAGCCTTCAAACTCTTTCTACTGACAGTTTTTTTCTTCTTTTCAGTACTGACAATAGTTGGATTTTGAACTTTCAGGACTTTCAGAATTAACTCCTGAGTTGATCAACTCATTGATCATGTGAGTGTCAGAAGTGGAACCATCAACATCAGCTGATAGGTTCTGAGAGGGCTTGGTGCTGACTTCTACTTCTGATTGTGCTGTATCAGAAAGTAGATCACATGATGAGATGGATTGGTTATTACTCTCACCATCAGATTCTACCTCTGCTCTTGGAGTAAATCTGTAGGTGGAGCAGTGTGATTGTAACCAATGCCAAACTTCACATTGGAAGCAGATTGCTTACTAAGAAGCATTTCAAAACCTTTGCATGATTATACCCATCTATCACACTCTACCTGGGTAACTGCAAGGGTTTTTTTGAGATCTTTATACTTCTCTAGAAGTATCTCTTCCCTAGCCTTATCATCGGTTATTTGGCATTTCAGTTTGTAAATCTCATCATTCTTATCATTAAGCGCAGACTCAAATTCAGCTTTGCTTTTGGAAATTATTTGTTCTAGCTCAATGTTCTTGTTGATTAAAGCTACATTTGCTTCTCTAATAGATGCAAATGCTGCTATGCATGTTTCAGAACATAATTTGGCTTTTGCCTCAGAGGATACCTGTGATACCTTTGATGTAGAGGCATTAGAGGATGAAGTATCAGCAGAATCCAAAGCCATAAGAGTTAGATTTCCAAAAGGACTTTCACCACCATGTTGACCAGCACCTGAGAACAGTTGTTCATGACCAGACAAGTCATCTGGTAAACTGCTCCAGTCAACAACTCCTGGGGTGAAGAAGCTGTGTTGTTGAGGTTGAGTTTGTTGATGAGATTGGGAAGGTTGTGGTTCAGGCAATGCTTGTGGTTGTTGTGCAATTGGAGCTTGAACAGGATTTGGTTGAGGCACATAATAGCAGGGATAAGGATATGACATTTGACCCTGGGGAACAAAGTATGCAGGAGATCTAGGATGTGAATGATGACCAGAACCAGCAGGATGTTGCCCTCTGTTTTGTGGACTAGTACTAGGAAAAGTCACAAAGGGTGCAGAAGAGTTAGATCCAGTTGATCTACACTCTCTTGCAAAGTGTCCCAGCCTTTGGCATTTGTGACACCTCAACTTACTCTTGTCAAAACCAACTTTGGTTTTGCCAGAGTCCAGGAAATTTCCTGCCAGTTCTCTTATAGAACTTCTGAGGTCTGATATTAATCAATGCCATTTGGCTCAGAATATCCATCTCTTCTAGATCATCATCAGCTATTCCTTTCAAATCATCCATAATGAAGCATAGATTGTCACTATTACTGCTAGAATGACTCTCAATACCAACAAATGCATGATCAGAACTATTTGAAGAGAAATCAATATGCTCATCATAAGTGCTTTCAGATGCAGCATATTCTGACTCATGACCAACCAAGGCAGTATTCCCTGGTACAAAGTCATCAGTGAGCTTTCCTGATGAGGACAGTTTCTCTTCTGCTCTATCTGTCTTTCAAATGTAAGCAGTTTCCCATGAAGTTGGGTGAGAGATAGGCCATCCAGATTTGCACTGGAGCGTAGGACAATAGTGTATGTGTCCCATCTCTCAGGCAGTGATCTGAGGAATCTGTTGTTCATCTGGCTATTTGTGTATTCCTGTTTCACTATTTTTAGCTCAGATATCAAGCAGGAAAAACACTCAAACTGTTGAGTTAGTGTCTCACCTTTCTATGAGAGAATGTCTCATATTGTTGGGCAAGGATTTCTCTGTTGTCTGCTAAGACCTCATCTGTGCCACCGAATTGTTCCTTCAGGGCATTCCAGAGATCATGAGCAGTTTCATGATGCATAAGCCCAGAATAGATTTCATTAGGCAGTGCCATGGCCAGAATTCCATGGGCTTTAGCATCAATCTCAAACAGTTTCCGATCTTCATCAGAGTATGTTCCTTCTTCTTCGGAACCATTTGATTGGTTTCCGGATTGTTCACCATAGGCTTATGTGGTCCATGTACCACAGATGTCCAACAACCTGAACTTTAACAGACAGGTGATGAAGCATTCTTCGTTGCCATATGTTATACTCGGTCCTAACCAGCATCGGAGGCTGGTTGAGGAACCGGTATGTGAGGATCATTAGAAGGAGTCGTCATCTCAGATTCAATCAAATTCGGTTAAGCTAAAACAGATTAGAATCAAAACACAACAACCAATTGAACCAAAAGAGATCTCAAAGTAAATGAACGAAAGCGACAGAAATTCAATAATCTATAACCAGTTCTTGCGAATACGCTAATTCAATCAAACACAGATATCAATTAGCAGTTTCAATGATCAATTGTTAGATCGATCAATTTAACCTGCTCTGATACCACTTGTTAGGATCAGTGATCTATGTTTGATTGATTAAAGAGTATAGCAGCGGAATTCAAACAATGAATTAGCCGATTCACAAGAACGAAACGATATTCAATGAAGAACAAAGACGGTTATAGAGAGAGAATTCTGCAAATATATTTCATTCAATATTCGCTTTCGTGGTACAGAATGTCACACTTACAATTAGGTCGACACCTCTTATATAAGAGATGTGACGTCTGCTGATGTCACTTGATAGTGACATCTACAGATTTATTACACTGAAACACAACTACTGAAGATGTCAAAACAGCTGACATCCCTTACAAAAATGCTAAGTGTTATCAGTTGTTATAACTACTGAAAAACATAAAACTACTGAAACTACAACGACTGAAGAACAAGCTCTTCAGTCGTTTTACAAAAACTGATATCACAACTACTGAAGAAGTACTCTTCAGCTGTTGTGACAAACTACTAAAACTTCAGTACTTGATCTTCAGACTTGAACTTCAGACGTTTCATCAGCTAATGATTTCAGTAGATATCATCAGCTGATGTCTTCAGTCTTTGTCTTTAGACTTTGTACATCAGTTGTTGATCTTCAGCACTTGTAAACTCTTCAGCTGCTGTACTTCAGTACTTTGAACTTCAGCTTCAACACTTGTATTCTTCAGCTGTTCAGCTTCAGTACTTGTGTTCTTCAGCTGTTGTACTTCAGCACTTTAGTTCTTCAGCTGTTGAAGTCTTCAGCACTTGATCTTCAGCCGTTGAAGTCTTCAGCACTTGTCAAACTACTGATGAAGCTTTCACCAGTTGTTGTGATACCATGTGGGACTTAGAGGTTTTCTGATCTTGGCTCATTGGTTCTTTTGGTCCAACAAAGCTTGTTGAAGCTTTTGCAGCATGGCTATCTTCTGAAGCTTCTTTCTTTTCGGAAGAAGTCTTCACCACCTTTTCTTCCAAAGCAGTCTTCTTCTGGGGAGGTTTTAAGGGAGCTTTCTTGTTCTTCGAACCTTAGTAGCTTTTGCTTCCGAAGCCATTTCCCTTCGGAAGAAAGAGTTTCTTTCGAAAGCAACCTGGCTTCCGAAACTAGCTTTCCCTTTTTCATCACTTGAACCGTTTGAAAAGGTCCATATGTGAAAGCTTCCTTGACTCCTTCTTTTCTAACATTATTTGCATAATGTGTGCTTGCAGGATTGTAGTAACAATCTTTTGCCATGTGGTTTTGCAGACCACACATTATTCATGCAATGTTAGTTCTTTGGGAATATAAGGGTTGCTGTTTCTTGGGCTTCTTTTCTTCATCAGCAACTTCTCCCTCCAACTTCTGATCCTTTGGTAGGACAGATGTGTTGGTATTACACTCTTTTCCTGAATTAGAAGTACCTAACACTTGGAATCCAGCTGAGATAAAGACACCCTTTTGCTTTGGGTCAATTTTTAGCTTGGACTCAGTCACCTTATTATTAGTTCTCCTAGCAGCTTTAGCTCTGCTTCTTCTGGCCTTAGTGGTTAGGATTTGTTCTTCATAGGAGGAGATGGGTACATCTATCTGTTCCTTCCTGTGGTGGCCACTATTGATGCTTCATCCTTCAACTCTAGAGAGGAAGCGTCAGCAGTTAGAACCTCTTACTCCTCAGTACCACATCTACGCTATCTAATAGACTCATAGGAGTGTGGTGGAGCAATTTCATTGGTTCCCAACCATCCTTTGTTTTGATAACAGAGTTTGGAATGGGAGGATGATGCAAGAATAGCTTGCAAGTTTTGCTCAGAGATAGCATGCTTCCTGGCCTGAGCCTCAGCAGTGACAAGTTGGGCTTGAGCCTCAGACAATTTGGATATTATATCTTTGATTTGAGTCTTGTAGTTGGTTTGTTCATGTTTTAAAAGAGATACAGTTTTCTCTAACTCCTTAATTTCTTTTGATAGTCAGATTCAACTCTTTTAAAATCATATTTTAAGATATTTAAAGACTCAATATCATATCTGATTTCCATGTTGTAATCCTGATAGAGTTTAACTTTAGCTATACAGGCTGGAGTGCAAATGTTCATATACCTGGGCATCATCTGTTCCGGCCATAAGAGCTTGAGCAGGAGTCACATCCTGTACCATGAACCTCCAGTTAACTTCTTGAGCCATTGTAGCTGTTTTAGTTGACTTCTCAGCGGGCTTTGAGGTTGAGGGATGTGTGGAGCCATGTGGGGTTCCCGGATTGGTCTTGGGAGCCTTGCATTCCCTTGCGAAGTGACCTAGTTGGTTACAGTTGTAACACTTTGCCTTGGTCTTGTCAAACCCGAACTTGCTGGTAGTTGGGTTTTGAGGGAAATTCCTTCCAGTTCTCTTAAAGAACTTCTTCACTATGTAAGTTAAAAGAGCCATTTGTTGGACAATGTCCGCATACTCTACATCATCTGGACTGAAACACTCAAGGTCATCAAAGCAGTATTGGAAATCATCAGAGTGTCCACTTCATGAGACAAAGGCACAACTTTCCTGAAAGGAGTTGTGTTGAGCCTGTTGAAACCTTGGAGTCTTAGGAGAAATGATGTAAGGTCCAGAAGAGCAGGATGGCTGCTAATAAGTCAGGTAATGCTGAGATTGTGGGGGTAATGAGCCTTCAACAACCATTAATGCATTGCTAGCAGGAAGACTCATGGGTCTTCTTGTTTGGTGGCCCTTCTTACTCTCCATCTCTAGGTGATATCCATCAAGGATGCCGTTGAGTTCAGTCATAGTGACAATGTTCAATTCTCTGTCCTCTTGATGGAGACATAGTAGAATGTCCACTCGTTTGGAAGAACACTCATGAACTTTCTAGTAAGATCTCTAAGTTCAGGAGTGATCTTTACAGACTGAGAAGAAGTGATAAGATCAATATACCTGAAGTACTGTTTGCTGAGAGTCTCTCTAGCAATATGAGTGAAGTTCTCAAACTGCTGCTTCAGCGAGTCCTTCTTTGAGTCATTGGAGCTTGAGTACATCTGATCAAGTGCATCAAACAACTCTTTGGCGGTTGTGCAATGCTCGAATCCCACCATAATGGAGTTCGGTATTGCAGTCATGAGAATGGTCATGGCATTGATGTTGATGTCCATCTTCTTTCTGTCTTCATCAGAGTAATCCTCTACAGCCTTTTCTATCATGGCACCGTTTCCACTAGGTGATGCCACCTTTGGATTATACGAGCCATGAACAATGGAGTTCCACATATTGTTTTCTTGATATCTAATGAAGCCTTCCATTCTCCTGCTCCAAGACCTGAAATTTTCAGGAGTAATGATGGGAGCCTTTGTCATGGTTCCTATCTCTACCTCGGACTTGTTAAGGGCCATTTGAGTGAGTGGGTTGTAGGGAGGAGTGAAAAATAGGTTTATTTGGATGGGTAGATCACGCAATCAAGAGCCTGAGAAGCTCTGATACCAATTGCAGGATCGATGTTTGTCACTAAACAGATTTGTTTTTCTCTCAAACTCACCTAGAACAACACTCGGGTGAAGACAGAATCAGTAAGAGTTGATCACAATATAGAAAGTAATAAAGAACACAGGAAGTAATTTTCAAGGTATTTTTATATATTGCTTCTCAACTCAATAATACATGACTCTTAAAAGCAGTAGTATGCAATGAGTTACAAAGAGAACCTATATGTAATACTATATACAGCCGGATATACTTTGATACCAGCTGAGATCCTATAGCTAAAGTCTATACTACAAGACTAAAGTTTAAGGTATCTCGGATAAAGTCTTATCTGAGATTTGGTAGTCAGGACATGTCCCTGACTTACCTTTTGTCACCAACTAAAGTTGGTAACTTGTACTTTCATGAAAAAGTGAATAGTGGAATAAAGTATGGTCAACTGTATCGTTCTTTAGGAAGAAGCCATACAGTATCAGAGGTCTGCAACGGAGTGTCAGAGACCATACTTGTGTCCATTGGTTCATAGCAGTGTCTTTTGAAGGTTAAGTGTCATCAGAAGAGTACCAAAGCCACTGATACTTCAGAAGAGACTGCTTCTTCCAAGGCTTGGACACTTCTTCCTTTCATCAAACTTCAGAAGTGTTCTTCAGCTTATTTGAACTTCGGAAGTATGCACTTGATTTCGGAAGTAGAGTTCTGTCTTTGGAAGTTGATCTTTCACTTTGTCTTCGAAAGAACTCTACAACCTTTGGAAGTTCCATGTTAAGCTTCAGAAGCCTTTGCATGCAACACCAAAATTATCTAAGTGACTTAGTTTTGGTTATATTAGCCTTCTTCTTGATCCAACAATTATAGTTAAACCTAATGTTTGGGTTTGATTCCAAGGATGGATAATCATATTTTTTCTTTATTTGTAAAATAGTAATTAAGTTTTAGTATTGTTTTAATTAGATCACTCATAAAGTTTTTTGTTCCAATCAGGTGACTTGGTAAAATTTTTGTTCGAATCAGGTCACTCGGTAAAATTTTTGTTCGAATCAGGTCACTAAAGTTTTAGGATTGTTTTAATTAAGTCATTCATAAGTTGCAAAAAATTGAAGTTTTCTTAAAAAATCATCAATTTTATAAAAAAACTGAATTATGTAACACCCCGAATTTATATTTAAACGAAAGGAAAAGAAAAGTAAATAAAAAGAATAGAGATTATGCACAAGAGGAGGGGGAAAAAGTGTACAAAGTCAAAACCTTATTATTTTAAGGATTTAAGGGGCATGGTCGCCCATATCAAAAGCAGAAAGTTGTTTTTGCTCTCGGAGGAAGAAAGAAGAGAGGGAGAGCCCTGGTTCTAGAGAGAGAAAAAGGAAGAAGCAGCTGCAAAGGTAAGTCTTCTATTCTATGAGCTCGATTTCAGCTGGGTTTCGAGTTCTTGACCGAAGTTCTTGGTGTTTAGTGTTTGTTTTTGGGATTGAAGAGCAGAATCGAAGGTGGGTCTTGAACTGGAAGAGTGTTGCTCAAAGGTTGCTCAAGGTGAGTTTCTGGAACCCTCTTTTACTGATTTTAACCTTGTTTAGGGCTATTATGCGTATAAAGTAAACATTTTGAAAGAAACCGTGGGTTTACAGCTTTATATTTGAAATGATGTATGTATGTATGTTATAGTGATGATTATGGGTTAGTGATGATGTTTAGCATGATTAGATGGCCTTAGTATGTTAGATATGTGTTTGGGTATGATTAGAATGATAATCAGGTGATGTTGATAACATAGAATGTTTTGATGAACATGAACAGTCGCTCATACGCCCAAACAGTGGCCCATGCGTCCAGCATGAGTGGCCAGACGTCTAAGTGTTGGCCATGCGCCCAAGAGTGGGTCATGCGCCTAAATAGTGGCCCATGTGCCCAGCATGTTGACCACGCGTCTAAGTGTTGGCCATGCGCCCAGAGGGGGTCCATGCACCTAAATAGTGGCTCGTGCGTCTAAGTGTTGGCCATGCGCGCAAGAGTGGGTCATGCGCCTAAACAGTGGCCCATGCCTCTAAGTGTTGGCCATGCGCCCAAGAGTTGACCATGGGCCTAAATAGTGCCCATGCGCCCAGGTGATTGAAACGGCTAAGTGTTGATGCTCCTATACAGGTGCCATGCACCTGCATAGTGGCCATGCGCCTGAACAGGGCAAAAGCGCCCCGATAGTGCCCATGCGCCCAGACTGTTTTACATTTAGAATTTTTATGCCCATGCACCTGGAAGGTCCCACACGCCCAATTTGGACTTGAGGTTTTCTAAATGGATCTTAAGGGGTAATATGGGGAGATAAGCATGGTTATGATGTGATGGCTTATGTTTGATGTATGTTATGCATGTATGATGTGCCTATATGGTGATGATGTATGTTATGATTATGTATGTTCCTTATTATGTATGTATGTCTTCCCTTGGCTTTACGTTGAACGTTAATGAATGTAATGAAAGTATTATGTAACGTAAAGTGGAAGATAATGAAAACAGGAACATAATGATAGAATGCATGCATTAATAAAAGAGAAAGTATAGAAAGGCTTGCAAGCAATATATACAGAGGTGCATGGCTCTAGATGCCTTAAGCTCTACCGAGTGAGGTTCAGCAAATCCTAAAGTGTGCAAGCAAGGGTTCCAGTCTTTGTGACTGACCTTCAGTGGTGTTACCCATTTCGGTGGGGGTGTTGCCCATGTCGATGGGAGTTTGACCCATTTCGGTGGGGGTGTTACCCATTTCGGTGGGGGTGTTACCCATTTCGATGGGGGTGTTGCTACCCATAATGTTGGGCGTGAAATACATCACGGTTACCCGAGTTATGTATAACTTCGGGGGTGTGGCGTAAAGCAAAGCATAGGTATGAGGTGAGCAACTCTGTGTCGCAACAGACTCGATAGAGGTCTTCCACCATGAGACGAGATAATGAGGTGAGCGACTTTGTGTTGCAATAGACTCGGATAGAGTTCAATCCCTGTGATTGACTCATATGAGATTTTTGTCGCGTATCCCGGTGATGTGTCAATCTTCGGACATGAGTCGGGGGTTTGTGAGCAGGCCCCAACACAACATCAGCTTTCGAGCATGAGTCGGGGATATTGCATGAGACAAGATTGTAGGAAGAGAAGTGAACGATAATGTAATACGTTGAACGAACAAAGTTAATGAATGTAATGATGAAGATAATAATGATATTATCTGTATGTACGTATGATGCATGATCACGAACAATTGTAAAGTATAGTATGAATTGAATTAAAGTAAAGGACGGTTTTAACAAGGATAAGTATGTTTTATTATAAAACTAAAACTCACTCAGGGTTGCTGACTTTTGTATGCATGATAGTTGGCAGGTACATGTTGATGCTCAGGAGTTACAGGCATGGATGCATAAGCTACTGGGAGCATTTTGAGGCTGGCATCCGTATTTTGACATGTCTTTGTATTTTGAGATGAAAACAAATGTTTTAAATGAATGAAATGACATGTTTTTAGTTACTAATGAAAGTTTTATATTCCGCTGCAAAATAAGTGTACGTTTTAAATTTTTTTATGTGCAATGAATGACCAACTGTGAGGTGCTTGGGAATGGGGCCTTACAAGTTGCTATCAGAGCATAAGTTTAAGTGAATTGGGTAAATATTTTGAAAAACCTAATCATAAACTGAGAATCGGACTAAAAGGAAAAGGGATGCCAGTCCTATTAGCTACGTGCTCGCAGGTAAAGGTTTTATCTAAATGTTTAAAGTAAGTAAACGTTAACCGGCGTTATGTGTGCATGTTATATGGCTTGTGTGCTTTTGTGTAGATTTAGATACTGATGTAGTCAGGATAGGAAGTACTTGGGGTAGGAAGAGTAAAGTAAGTGGCTAATCACAACTGGCCACTGTAATTAGGGACTTACTATACTTGACATAAACTGAGTGTTACCTTGAATGATCGTGTTAGTGTTTGAATCTTATAGTGTATTAGAAGATGGCTGGTGGTAGATCTTTGAAAGCTTCACGAGGAGGAGGCGGTGGTGGACGTGGTGCTGAACCACGGGTCACAAGAGGAAGGTCTAGGGCTGAAAGAGTAGTGCATGAAGAACCCGAGACCCCTCATTAGGAAGGCAGTGATGAGAATGCTAATCAGAGGGCCTCGATGAGAGAGGCAGTCATGGAGGAAGTGCATCAGGTCATGCAGACGATTCTACCGTTTGTGGTGACCGAAGTTATAAAGGCTGTTAGAGATGAGGAGAGACAGGAAAGGGGTAGACCTTTGGGCGGAAGGAGACGACCTGAGACTGAAACGGTTTTCTTCGATGACGAAGAGGAAGAAGAGGAAGAGCTTGCGCCGGAGGCGGCACGAGGCTGTAACTATGGGGCGTTTCAAAGGTGCAAGACCCCTACCTTTGATGGTAACGACACTGCTGCTACTGCTCACCGACGGGTGAGAGAGATGGAAGTGGTATAGAATATCAGTGAGAGTCGGGAGGATCAGAAAGTAAAGTTTGCTACCCATTCTTTTGTGGACTCAGGATTGTGTTGGTGGGACAATATTGTCTAGGTTGAGGGAAGCAAGGCTATCAAAAGGATGAGATGGCCGGAGTTGAAAATGCCAGTGATTGAGGAGTTATGTCCTCATCGTGAGATGGATAAAGTTGAGAGGGAGTTCTTGCAGCTAGAGGCGGGCACGATGAGACATAAGCAATATACCGCTAAGTTCCACGAGATGGCACGTCTGGTGCCGGATCAGGTGACACCTCTTTCGCGAAAGATCAAGAGGTATATTCAGGGCTTGCGGTGGACATCCGTAGGCACATAATCGCTGCCTGACCGAGCACGTTTAGGTCGGCGGTTGATTTGGCGGGGAGATTGTATGATGAAAGATCTGTGATGCTGACTGAAAGTAGGAAGAAAGGAGAGGGTGATCAAGAATAGAACGGGAAGCGATTGGGACGTGGTGGAGCCGCTACAGGTGACAAAGGTGCACGAGTGGATGATCAGCGTGTGGTCATAACTGGTACGGGGTCGAAAAGGTGTGACAAGTGTCGACACTGGCACCCCAGGGAATGTAGATTGGGGGGCAATGTCTGTTTCCGTTGTGGGAGGACCGAACATGTGGCTTGGAGAGTTCTTCTTTTCATCATACTTCGGAAGTGGTATTTACTTTATTCTTCTAAGACTTGAACTTCGAAAGTATGCACTTGTCTTCGGAAGTAGAGTTCTGTCTTCGGAAGTAGAGTTCTGTCTTCGGAAGTTGATCTTTCATTTTGTCTTCGGAAGAACTCTACAACCTTCGGAAGTTCCATGCTAAGCTTTAGAAGCCTTTTGCATGCAATAACAAAATAACTTAAGTGATAAAGTTTTGGTTGCATTAGCCTTCTTCTTGACCCAACAAACTCCCCCTAGGCTGATGCTACCAAAACTTCACTTGTCTCGACTTCCCAAAACTTTCAGCACCAAGGAGAGTAAATATTTGTCTTTCTCCTTGTTCTTCCCTGATGTGGTGCTGAGAAGTTTGTACAGATCCTTAGTAGACAGGAAATCCATTCTGTCACCTTGGATAACATGTACCCTTTGTTGTTTCCCTCTGAAAAGAGTTAGTTGATAGGAACTATAGTCATATTCCCATCGAACTATAGGTTCCATTCAGGACCTTACACCATCTGTAGAAAGGCAGTACCTTTGGTGAGAGATCTTTCCTTGTCTTCCTGTCTTCTCAACTTCAACTCTTCTTCAATCTTTGCCTTTGCAGTTAACTCAGCTAGATGAAGACTGCTGAGATGATTTCTGATGAGTGCAACAGTTTCAGAGTTGGAGGGGTTGGAGAATGGCTTCTCTGCTAGCTCAGCAATGTCGAACCTGTTGGATTGTAGCAGAGAGGTTGCATTGAGTTTATTGACTTCACCATTATCCCTTTCCACAACAAAGTTATGAGAAGGTTCATCGAACCTCCACTGGATTATCTTCCTTCTAGGCGCAAGAGACTGACTAGGAATCTTGTCCTCTTTCTTTGTATCCAGCAGAGTCACCAGTTTCCTTCTAGCTTCTTCTCTTCATCATTCAAAGAATCTAAGTTGAGTCCCAGAAGTCTCGCAGCCTGGTCCAAAGTTCCTCTAGGCAAATCAAGGAATTTATCTCTTGTGAGGTAACTTGAAGAACCATCAACATAGATGATGTTGACTGAGTCTTCTACACAAGAGACTTCGCTTAGAGTAGTGCAGTTGATGAGCTTCATCTTGATTGCCTTAAACTCCTGAAGGGAGAGATGTTGAGAAGGCTGAGGGGATGCTCTGGATGGTAATTAGGTAGGTTTAGGTTCAGAGGTTCTGGCTAGTGTTTTGGGTTGGGTGATGGGAAGTTTGGGTGATTGAGGTGAGGGAGTAGGTGAGGGTAGTGATGTGGGTTCAAGGGTGAAAGGTTTAGGTTTAATGGTGAATGGTAAGGGTGAAGGTTCAGGTTGTGGTTGGGTGGTAGCAGTGAAGGTCGTCCCTTTTACCCTTCTATACATCTCTTTCCTTTTCCCCATCGGATGTCAGCCTTAATTTCACTGACAATCCGTTGGAGTGTCCTTTCAGACATAGGACCCACCTACCTCCTAGAGATTCCATGAGCCCGAAGATAGTCCTTCATCCAGGCTTTCTTAGTGAGCTTCTTGGAGGCAGTGACCCTGGCTTCTTCTTCTTCCTTCTTCTTCTTCTCTCTGGCCTTTTCCTTTGCAGCCTTTTTCCTTTCTTTCTCCATTTGATCCTGCTCTTTGTTGTAGAGCCAGAGGATCGTATCATCGTTGTGTGGAGAAAGTTCTTGAAATTCAAAGCCTCTAGAGAGTAAGAAGTTCACCCTGTCTCTCCTTTGCTGCAATTCAGCCTCCTTCTGTTTCTTTTCCTCTTCTTTCTCCAAGGCCAACCTAGCTTCTTCCTCAAGTTTCAGCCTGGTTGCCTTCTCCAGATCCACCAACTCCTCTAATGGTAGCAAGAGTGTTTCTTCATTGGTAGCTCCCATTTCAATGAGCTGGTCAATAATCTGCTCTCTTCTTTTATTGATGACAACCTCCTGATTGGAAGCAGCTGCTTTTGTACTGGCAGCTAGCAGCTTCTCAGTCTGAAGTCTTCCTTTCTTCTTGAGTTTCTCAATCTTCTCCTCTTCCTGAAGCTTTTCCACAATCATCTTCCTTTTTCCTTTGTCTTTTGAAGATTCTGACTATGGTGGTTCTTGGAGAGAGGTTACTGATTATGAGAGAGGCAGAGATGGTGTCTGGGATGGAGGTGGAATTGGAAAGTACTCACTTCTCACCTTAGATGCCATTTCCAGGATTGCATCTATGATGATCAGTTCCTTGGATAGGGAGGTTAAGCCTATAGACCAGAGACTTTGGTTGATGTCTACAGGCATTGAGCCTCTGGTGGGGCTTCCCTTGTTGGCAGCTCAGAAGAGTGTAGATACTCATTTTGAGGGCTGTTGGTTTGGGTATCGGGCTCTTGGGTTTGAGACTGAGGAGGCTCAAATCCCAAATTGAGGTCATAAAGAAGGATGGAGAAACCTCTGACTGAGTGGGAGCCCATGTTTCCACTCTAGTCTTTTTGGATTGAACAGGAGGGGCTTGTTCGATCAGAGTAGATTGAACAAGGGTTCGTTTGGGGTGTATTTGATAAGTGATGGTGATGGGTAGAGAACGTAGTGTTGGCATTGTGGTGGTGGTTGCTGGTGTGGGTTCATCACCTGTGGGGTCAACAGGGATGTCACCAGGAGCTATGCGCTCAATCATACTTGGAAGCAGAATGGTGTACCTTCCAGTAAAGTTGGTGGATACCTTCTTCAATGTCTTGAAGATGGTAGGCCACATGTGGGGAATAGTCAAAGCAGCTGCACAGACAAGCATGCTTTGGTCCAACTCACAGTTGATTATGTGTTGAAGGAATCTAGGATACATGAAGAATGCCTCCCTTTGCAGATTCCCTATCAGATTTGAGAACACAAATCATGAGTAATTGAAGCTCAGGCCTCTCACCAATCCATGAACTAAGCATCCTAGTTCATAAGGGATTTGATCCCATCCTCTGGATTTGTTGGACAAGCAATAAAGAACAACATGCAGGAGGAACTTCCAATTGTAGGAGAAGTTGAACTTGTAAACAGTCGACCTGCTGATGTCTCCACCATATCCCATTAGGATATAAGTGCTATCCAAGTCTTCCTTTGGGAATTCAGTAGGAACTCCTTCATTATGAAGCTCAAGGTGCTCCCTGATGAGTTGTTCAGTGACGATCAACTCCCGTCCACAGATGCTGGACCGCAGTACACGAATCCCATTTTGGTTTCGACCTGACCATTTCCCTAAAATTCTGCCATTTGTTTGGAGTAAATAGTGGGGTTAACAGTAAGGGCAGTGTAGTAGGTTGATTGGGTGAGAGAGGAGATAATTTCAGAGAAGTTAGCATCTCTTGAAGAATCAAGAAGTGTGACTTGGTTGTGCTGAGGGTTGAGTGCCATTTGAGAAAGGTGAATGTAGTTGATTTTGAGCTTGGGTAAAGTTGGAGAGCAGAAATTTCTAGGGCAGTAAAATTTGCAAGTAAGAAAATAAAATTGAATAGTTGAGA
The DNA here is from genome assembly GCA_025506515.1 of Flaveria trinervia. Classification (NCBI taxonomy): domain Eukaryota; kingdom Viridiplantae; phylum Streptophyta; class Magnoliopsida; order Asterales; family Asteraceae; genus Flaveria; species Flaveria trinervia. The sequence continues at coordinate 24,340,134 of CM046452.1, forward strand.
TTATTTAAAAGATGGTGGTAAGGCGGTAATGGAGGTTAGGATAAGGTGATGTGATGGTTTAGAGGATGAATTGACAGTGGCGGTAAGGTTAGAATCAATTAAATAATCCAACATCATTAACAAAATCTTTGCTTTTTACAGTGTGGGGCCTAAGAGATTTACGTTACACAGTAGAATCTCTCTTCTGAGTGGAAAACATTTCCAAGGTAACTTGTTTCCGAAGGCAATTCCTACTTCCGAAGCCAAAACTTTGCTTCTGATGGTTAGAGTTGCTTCCGAATGGAGAATTTGTAAGTCTCGGAAGTAGATCTGATATGCAATCAATCGCTTCTTCCGAGGCCAAAAATTTTTCCGAGAAGAAAGTTATCCTTTGAGAAATCTTGCTTCGGAAGATATGAGAATGTCTTTCGAGGGTTAATTTCCCTTCGGAAGGAATTTACACTTAGAAAATTTTGGAGAGAACTTCTTATAACAGGGCTTAAATTGTATTGACACAAAACTTACATATTAAAAAGGTTTTCAAAAGAGATTAAATTAATCAATGTTTATCATCCCAATAGCTGTTATGAGATACTTAAATCTTTGTTCATCAAATGCTTTGGTGAACAGATCAACATATTGTTCATTTGAGTCAACTTTGATTAGTTTAATCAGATTTTTCTCATGAATATCTCTAATGAAATGATACCTGATGTCAATATGCTTTGTCTTGGAGTGCTTCACTGGATTATCAGTAATTGAGATAGCACTGTTGTTGTCAATATGGATAGGAGTACTCATAAAGTTGAATCCATAGTCTAACATCTGATTTTGAATCCATAGCAGTTGAGCACAGTAGCTAGCAGCAGCAATGTATTCAGCTTCAGCAGTTGATGTAGAGACACAGGATTGTTTCTTGCACTGCCATTAGATGATCCTTCCACCAAGAAATTGACATCCTCCTGATGTTGATTTCTTGTCAACATTCCAGCCTCCATAGTCACTGTTAGAGTATCCATAGAGATTGAAATCTTTGTTTCTGGGATACCAGAGACCTAGTTTAGGTGCTCCTTTGAGGTATATGAGGATTCTCATAACAACAGCTAGGTGAGACACCTTTGGAGCAGCCTGATATCTTGCACAGATATAAGTAGCAAACATGATATCAGGTCTACTAGCCGTGAGATACATTAGAGAACCAATAATTGCCCTATACTAATGTTGATCAGTATCCTCCCCCTCAAGGTCAGGACAAAGATTATGGTTTCTAGGTATGGGTGTCTTGGCAGGCTTGAAATATTTCATTTCAAATCTTTCTAAGATGACAGAGACATACTTAGATTGATTAATGAAAAACCCTTCCTTCATCTGCTTTACCTGAATTCCAAGGAAAAAAGTCCATGTTTCCCATTGAACTCATCTCAAACTTTTTCTTCATAATGCTCTCAAAGTCCTTACACATTTGGTCATTTGAGGAACCAAATATGATGTCATCAAAATAGACTTGAACGAGCAAGATGTCCTTTCCAGATTTTCTGATGACGAGAGTCTTATCATTGGTACCTCTAATGTAGCCATTCTTTAGAAGAAACTGAGACAAAGTCTCATACCACAACCTAGGTGCTTGGTGCAGCTCGTACAGACCTTTATCCAACTTGCACACATAGTTGGGGTGCTGTGGGTCTTCAAATCCTGGAGGTTGGCATACATAAACTTCCCTATCTATATCCCCATATAGAAATGCACACTTGACATCAAGTTGATAGACAGTGAAGTCCTTGGATGCAGCATAATCAAGAAAGATCCTAACTGCCTCAAGTCTTGCAACTGGTGCAAAAGACATCAGTATAATCAATCCTTCCTCTTGAGTGTATCAATGAACTACAAGTCTTGCTTTATTCTTGATGATCAAGCCTCTATCATCTCTCTTGTTTCTGAAAACCCATTTGGTGCCTATAGGTACTTGACCAGATGGTAGCGGACATAGGTTCCATACTTCTGTCTCTTGAATTGAAGTAGCTCCTCTTGCATCGATTCAATCTAGCTACTATCTTTCAAGGCATCTTCTACCGTCTTAGGTTACATTTGAGATAGAAAGCATGAGTATAAGCAGACGTTTCCTTGATGAGTCTGTCCTCATGTTCTCACACCTTCAGTGACATCCCCTATGATGTTCTCAGTTGGATGGGTGTTGTGAATCCTAAGATGAGGAATCACTTCCAGTTGCAGAGATAAGTCTAGGTTGGACATATTCTGCTTAGAACTAGAACACTCTGTTGAGCTGTTGTTTCAAAGTCATTCAATGAGGACTGATTGAATTAATGAGAAACATCATCAATTGTTGGTTGTGAAGTAGTATCAATAGTTTTCTGTTCCTTCAAAATACTACTTCCCTCTGCCTGGTGCTGTGGTCGATCACCTGATGAGTTTTGAGGTTGAGTAAGTGATTCACTTATTGAAGCTTCACTGTTCCTTGTTATAGTTAAACTATCAGATCTTTGAATAATGGAAGCTTGATGTATTGTAGCACATGGAGAATTTGGACTAGGTCTGGGAAGCTCAAACAATTGATCATTAGCTGTAGCATCAGCATCATTTTGAGCATTTGTTCCAACTAAAACATTCTCACAAGATGGTTTAGAATAGTTTGGAAACAATTCTAAATAAAAATTATGATCAGGGCCATTCCCCCTAACACAAGGAGTGTGCTTATTAACAACTATATTGGATGACTCCTCAAACTGTTGATTCTTAATGTTGTATACTCTGTAAGCTTTGGAGCTAGAAGAATATCCAACAAAGATAGCATCATCTGACTTTTCAGCAAATTTTGCTAAATTTTCCTTTGTGTTAAGTATGGTACACTTGCTGCCAAAGGACCTTAGAAAGCCAATGAATGGTGGCCTCTTGTTCCATAGCTCATAAGGGGTCTTTCCATGTGGCTTAACTACAAGAACTATGTTCTACACATAGCATGTTGTGCTGAGTGCCTCTTCCCAGAATGTTAGAGGTAGCTTTGAATCAGCTAACATATTTCGAGCAGCCTCAATAAGTGTCCTATTCCTCCTCTCAGCAACACCATTTTGTTGAGGAGTTCGGGGAGCACTATATTATCTGGAAATCCTTTTTGAATTACAGAATGAATCAAGAACGAAGTTCTTAAACTTAGTCCCTTAATCATTTCTAATGATTTTAACCTTGTGAGAAATTTGATTTTCTATTTTAAGAATAAAATATTTTAATGTTTCAGCAGTTTCATCTTTAGTTCTTAAAAAGAATACCCATGTGAATCTTGTAAAATCATCAACTATCACAAGGCAGTATGATTTCCTTCCAATGCTCATTATACTTGTGGGACCAAAAAGATCCATGTGCAATAAGTGTAATGGAGTAGTGATAGAGTTAACACATTTGGATTTATTAGATATCCTGTGTTGTTTCCCTTTCAGGAATGCAACACAGTTATCTTTGCAGAAAAACTCCTTTTTAGGCAAACCATGTACCAGGTTATTTTTAGCCAATTTATTCATTTTTTTAAAATTTACATGACACATACGTTTATGCCACAGTGTTGACTCATCATCATTAGCTTTGGAAAGAAAGCATGATACTTCACCCATTGGGGAAGCATTGTTCATATCAAGCTTGTACATATCCCCTTTTCTGGGAGATCTAAGAAGCACCAATTCCGAAGGAATTGTCATCCCAGGTTTGAGGATATGCACTCATGTTTTGTGAAAAGAATTTGGTGCTTTTGATCACAGAATTGAGAAACACTTAACAGATTGTGTTCAAGCTACTTGACAAAGTGGACTTTGTCAACTTTTACATTACCGTTGGATATACTCCCTCTGCCAGAAATATATCCTCTGGCCTCACCTCCAAATTGGACAGGACCTCCATCATAGTTCTGAAACTGTTGAAGGAGAGATCTGTTCCCTGTCATGTGCCTGGAGCATCCACTATCTACAATCCATACATTGTTGTTCTTGTCAAATGGATGTCCCTACACATAAGATGAGATTGTTAGTTTTGTTTGGAAGCCCAAGCCTTGCTGGTCTCGGGATCTTCCAAGGATAATGACATAATTGAACTAAAAGTTATGCATGGGTGTTCAATAGAGGTCTTTGAAGAAGAGGTTCAGGCTGCAGCATCTTCCTTGATCTTCCAGTCCACCCTTTGGCTGACCTTGGAGGATGAGCTTGTTGAAGCTTTTGCAGCATGGCCTTCTTCCAAAGCTTCTTTCTTTTCGGAAGAAGCCTTCACCACCTTTTCTTCCAAAGCAGTCTTCTTCTTGGATGGTTTCAAGGGAGCTTTCTTGTTCTTCTGGACCTTAGTAACTCTTGCTTCCGAAGCCATTTTCCCTTCGGAAGAAGGAATTTCTTCCGAAAGCAACCTGGCTTCCGAGACTAGCCTTCCCTTTTTCATTACTTGAACCGTTTGAAAAGGTCCAAATGTGAAACCTTCCTTGACTACTTCTTTCCTAACATTATTTGCATAATGTGTGCTTGTAGGATTGTAGTAACAATCTTTTGCCTGTGATTTTGCATGCATGTTAGTCTTTTGGGATAGTGAGGGTTGCTGTTTCTTGGGCTTTTTTCTTCATCAGCAACTTTTCCCTTCAACTTCTGATCCTCTGGTAGAACAGGAATGCTGGTATTACATTCCTTTCTTGAATTAGAAGTACCTACCACTTGGAATCCAGCTGAGATAAAGACACCCATCTGCTTGGGGTCAATCTTCAGTTTAGACACAACCACCTTCTTGGTAGTTCTTCTAGCAGCTTTAGCTTTACTTCTTTTGGCTTTAGTTGTTAGGATTTGATCTTCACAGGAGGAGATGGGTACATCTACCTGTTCCTTCCCTGTGGTGGCCACTATTGATGCCTCATCCTTCAACTCTGGAAAAGAAGGGTCAGCAGTTGGAACCTCTTGCTCTTCAGTACCATATCTAGGCTGTCTAATAGACTCATAGCAATGTGGTGGAGCAAGTTCATTGGCTCCCAACCCTCCTTTGTTTTGATAACATAGTTTGGAACGGGAGGATGATGCAAAAATAGCTTGGAAGTTCTACTCAGAAATAGCATGCTTCCTGGCCTGAGCCTCAGCAGTGATAAGCTGGGCTTGAGCCTCAGACAATTTGGATATCAGATCCTTGATTTGAGTCTTGTAGTTGGTGTGTTCATGTTTTAAAAGAGATACATTTTTCTCTAACTCATCAATTTTCTTTTGATAGTCAGATTAAGCTCTTTTAAAATCAGATTTTAGAATATTTAAAGACTCAATATCAGATCTGATTTCCATATTGTAGTCGTGATAAACTTTAACTTTAGCTATACAGGCTGGAGTACAAAGATGTTCATATACCTGGGCATTATCTATTCCGCCCATGAGAGCTTGAGCAGGAGTCACATCCTGTACCATGAAGCTCCAATCAACTTCTTGAGCCATGCAGCTATTTCAGTTGACCTCTCAGTGGGCTTTGAGGTTTAGGGATGTGTGGAGGCCTGTGGGGTTCTCGGATTGGTCTTGGGAACCTTGCATTCCCTTGCAAAGTGACCCACTTGGTTACAGTTGTAACACTTTGCATTGGTCTTGTCAAACCCGAACTTGCTGGTAGTTGGGTTTTGAGGGAAATTGTTAGGACCTGGTATTTGACCGAAATACCTGGAGATCACGTGTAAACCAGATCAAATAGTGTGGAATCCTATTTGATTGGCGATCCAATTAGTGAGAACACACGAAGAATCAATCAAGGATTGAAACTAACGTTAGAAATCGATTGGGAATCGATCTAATGTGTTCTATGAACTTGGAGAACGATTTAGAAGGTTTCTGGACGGCTAGGGTTCATCTGGAATCGTAATTGATCGAGAGTTATTATTTTTCATGAATTGAGTTGTATTTATAGGTTGGTATTATTCAATCGTGCGACTGAACCATTAGTCTGGTTCAGTCGTGCGATTGAACCATGCGATTGATTCATTCGTACGACTGAGTGTTCAGTCGTGCGACTGAGCCAATCTTATGTTACAGTCGTACGACTGATCCAGTCTCTGGTTCAGTCGTGCGACTGAGTCAATCGTGTGAAGTTCTTCATGCTTATGGTTCATTCGCATGAGCCATTCGCATGGGAACTTCATTAAGTTAAGTTTGAATGTTTTAGTTAATTAATATAACATAATGTGCAACCATTCAAATAATCATAAACCCAATCAATTTAGTCACGACTCATTAATGAGCTATTAAACATTATAACTAACAGACTATCAATATCATTTCATTAATCAAACCAAACAAGAACTATTACATCACATATCATGATCTAGGGACATACATGTATCAACAAACTCCCCCTTGGACCTAGATCTCTCTAATGTCTTGTTTTCTTCATTACCTCCTCATATTTCTTGTACTTGTCCTCCTGTGTGACTCCCGCGTGAATATCAAACGCAAAGCAAAGTGGTATAACGTTTTGGAACTGGAGGGCTTGTACAATGTCTTGTGTGTCATAGAACAGTGGCCACTTGTATAATGTATATACATCATTAGCAGACAAGTTGGTTAGCCACATTGGGTCGAATATCCCGATGGTATCCATTTGGCCTCTTTATTCAGAACTATGACAGCTTCAGCAGTTCTCCAATCAAAGTACCACCATTTGAAGTGTGGAGTGAAGTCCTGTGGCATTTCCCTGAGAGGGATTCTCGACATAGTGCACGGAGGACTCCACTTCAACACAATCTTTGGTTTTCCAGTAATGGCATCCATCTCAGACCTTCTAATATACCTTGTAGGTTGTTGAGGTCTGAAGTTAATCCACCTGGTGTGGTACTCTTTCTTTAGGGCAGCCTCAAACCAGCCTGACATCTTTCTCGGGTCAGCATACAACAGCTTCAATTTGGCCAGCTGGTTTAGCTCAAAACCTGGTAGAGTCTTTAGATCATGTGGAAATAAAGTACTCTATGCCCTTCTCCCTCTTAACGGCATAAACGTTAAGATCATGAAAATATGCCCATGCTATAATCCTGCCTGACACCGTAAGATGTTTTGACGATGTAGAACTTGGTGTAGGCATCCCTCTTCGGTGCAGCACGTTGGGCTCTAACTTCTTTAAAACATTCAGCCCACTCAGCCTTTCGAATGTCTACGTCATCATTGAGGCTTGGGCGGTTCCTTCGGTCTTTCCTGTTTCCTGCTCCATCTTTTCTAGTACCTCAAACATATCACTGACTAGGGACTCTCACCCAGTGGGGACCAAATTACCCTCGTTGTCAGCGTACTGAGGGTACTCTTCAGCAGCAATATCTTCAACCTCAACTTCATAACGTCAGTAGTTCGTCGTCACTGGTTGAATCAACTGTTGGAGCATCCTTGACAATTTCATCAGGATTGAGTCTGAACATCTCTGCCAGTTGCTCGTTAGATAGGTCGTGAATTATTTCACCTTCTTCAGGTGTATAACTCACTGACCTTCTCACACAATCCCTTGCAGATCAAGAAATTGTGAGTTGAGACATGACCTTTGAAGGGGAGCAATATCAAACTCATCTCTGTTGTACATTGGATCTGTTTGATTTACACATTCACACTCAAATCATTAGTAATTTATCAAACAAAATGCATTAACTTAATATAAAAATTTAGTACATGGTTTTTCAATACAGAGTACAAAAGTAAATAAATACATAAACATCTACTATTTACTTTTATCCTGAATGCTAGACTCTTCACGTGAAGGTGCAGAAGCAGAAGCTGACTGATCTTGTCTGTTCTTTGTTCTCTTCTCTTGTGGAGCTGAGACAGATTCAGCTGCTTCTCTTCTTCAGTGTCTTCATCTTCAAACCACTCTTCGGTTTCTCTTCATCAGTATCACTTCATTATCATCATCATCATCATCTTCATTATCTCTGTCTCCATCCCTTATCTTTAAAGGTTCCTCCTTTGATCCTTTCAATTTCAGCAAAATGGTCCTCTAGCTTTTCCAACTCGTCTATTTGCTTACCTGCTGCGACACTTTGAGCTCGGAGTTGGTCCATCTGAGTGCTCTGAGCAGCCAATTGCTGGGCCTGCTCCTCAATTACTCGATCCTGCTCTGCAATTTTATGCGATTGTGTAGCAGTCAGGTCGGTAAGCTGGCGGATCTGAGTCATCTTTTCCTCATCCGCCGCCAGCAATCGCAACACCATTCTATTAATGCTGACAACTGTTCCTCTACCCTGATTGGAGGTAGAGGAGATCTATAGGTGTGTGAGGGATAGGATGAAGGCTCGGTTTGGTTGGTGGAAGTGGTGGTGGTGGTGGTGGTGAATATCGGGTCAGGTCGGGATGATAGTGGTGTGTGAGTGTGGTGTGAATGATGTAGTGGAGGCTGGGATCTGTTGTGTGGTGGTCGGTCTGGTGGTGTCTGCGGTTGCTGTGGGGGAAGGTATGGTGGTAGATGGTATGTCTGAAGAGGTGGTAGTGGTGGAAGGTATGGTGGATGGGTGGAAGTGGTGGATGTGGTAGTGATAAAGGTTACCCTACGCTTCTTCTTAGGTTTCTGCCCATGGGGTTGAGCCATCCGTTTTCCTACGTTCCTTCGAGGTGGATGCTCCCCCTCCAATCCCGCCTGAGGACCCCGGAGCATAAGTTGGATCAGTTTTGTATCTCCGGAGCCTCTCGGTTGTTCACCAACAACCCTCAACCCATGTTCTGTGGGAACAACTTTCCTTCCCACAGTTCGGGTCAGTGGCTCCTCATGATTCATCCTCCTCTCTCGTTAAGAACAAAATCTTGATGAAATCCTGCTGACTCAGTTACTTCAGCAGTGAGACAGGACAAGGGGAACAGAGTCAGACACAGTGCCTCTGGGTGGAATAGCAGCATCCCCACTGTCATCCTCATCTGAGTCAAGAGTGGGTAGGGCTATCGGTTCCACCTCAGAGGCACTGTCCTCGTGACCCCACTTCATCCTTTCCGGCACTACATAGTCTTCTCTGGCAAGATGACCGAACAACCTCCTGACCGGAGGCTTCACTGGCTTTCCCCGGTATACTTTCATCCTTCCCAGGGTGGTGTCATCCATTACCTCAATACCACCGAATCCTCCTGTTCTTTTGGCAGGGAAGGAAGCTTCTGATCTATTATCATTTGCAAAAACCGTGGGTACATACAGAAGGCTTCCTTTCCTTTCCCCTTGATGTTCTCCACCAGATAGGGGAAGATCATCTTAGAGAAGCTGAACGGATGGTTCAGCACCAACGCAACGTATGCGTTTTGCATTTGATCCGATAGCTCATCAAACCACTTTTCTTGAAGCCATGCACTTGAGCAGCACGTGTGCAAGGTACTTAACTGAGGACAGAGGTTACTCTTGTTGAGTACCCCTGAATTGATGTCCCCAGAGTATTTGGCTCTGAGAAAACTCCTCTAACAGTGAGGGGGTGTAGACGGGTGGGCAGTCACCGTCATCCCCCAATTGAAGTACAACCCGTAAGTTTCCTCAGAAACTGTAATATCCTCGCCAAATATGGAACTCTTATGCAGTGAGGATCCGATGATCTATCAACTGTAGCGCCTTCCCAGAAGGCTTGTTGAAGGATCGGTATGGGGTGCAAGGGGTAGAGATGGCATGCGCAATCCGTGATCTCAATAGAAACTTGATCATGCCAGAGAATTCTGCAGCATTCTGGATGTTAAGTCCAGGGGCACATATATTATGCTTTGTGCTCATAGTCCATCTACTCGCCATCTGTTACACAAAGATAGTAACATTAGTACGATTTACTAAGAAAGTCATGAACTTATTAGCTTGAAGAACATCTTTCTGTCATGCGATTGAAGTTGTGCGACTGAGTTCAACAGTGCGATTGAACCGTGCGAAAGGGGTTCAGTCGTACGATTGAATGGTCCGAATGGGTTCAGTCGTGCGATGACCCCATACGTATCTTAGTGTGTGCGATTGGGCTCCTACGCATATACCTTCATGCGGTTACTCAGTCATGCGACTGAACTTCATACGCATGGTTCAACCATGCGTATGGGTAGTTTGAGCCCTTCAGTCGTGGGACTGAAGTTCATCATGCTGTCCATTCGCATGAAGACCCACTGTGCGATTCACATTTTCAGTTTCACCAATCTTTTGTTTTAAACCTCTATATGTAGTTCATTTGAGTCGCCATCTCGTCACTAATGACCTAGTAAACTTAATTTTAACATTTAGCTTAGTTTATGTAGGTTATTAGGGCATTTTTCAGTTCGATCAAAGTTTCATTCGAATAACCTAAATTGGACTCAAAATCTTCTGATTTCTACAAGATTGAACTACAATGTACCTTTATTCTTGTCAATCAAAAGTCAAAAGATGAATTGCAATGTGAACAACTATCTCTAGAGATTTTGGCAGAGTAACGGTAAAGAAAGCGATTTGGGGTGCGATTGGAGTGATGAGTGAGATGCGATCGACTGAGGTCCTTTAAATACTGACCCTAAGTTCAATCGGCCGACTGGCCTCATTCGCACAGTTCATTCGGGCGACTGAGGTTCAGTCGTGCGATGGTCCAGTCGGTCGCTTTCAGTCGGCCGACTGAGTCTCAATCGGTCGACTGACTCATTCGGTCTCCTTCATTCGCCTCTTAGTTGACCGACTGAGCCTCAGTCGGTCTACTGTTTCATTCTCCACCTTCTATTCGGTCGAATGGATCATTTTCATGTCCATTCGGCCGATTGGAAGCCATTCGCATAGTTGGTCCATATTCATGATCCAATAGTGCGAATGGGTCACATGTGCTCTGTGAGTTTACAGTCATTTTGAGCATTACTTTAAGATCCTTTTCACTTTTGATAATAACATTGTAAGCTCTTAATCAATTCAGTCACTTCAGACGTGACCTTTTAAACTTTGAAAAACATGTGGCCATCTCAGACATGACCCTTTTAGGTAAGTAATTCCCTTCTGATTTCCCTGATGTAGTCCGACAGACACACAAATTAAAAGATAAAATAGAAATTAAACTAACTACACAACTAAAGTTATTTTTGGACTTTTTGTGAGGATAAAACCCTAAGATGGAAATCTAAGGGATTTGGTTAGGAGTAGACAGCTTCAACTTAGATTGATCATATCTGGACCAATTCAATTTTGGAATCATACAGGAACATCAAATCATTTGGGACTTGTTATTAAAACTTTTGATGCTTAAATTCTCGGTGTTCATCCAGAGTCGTTAGCAACTTAAGGAAATCATACTGAAACTCTTAGATTTCACATAGATTTGAACTCTTGAGAATGTAGCCACTAAGATTGTCAGTATGTTTGTCCACTTAAATCCATACACAGACTTTTGACGCAGACTGGTGACTGATTTAGGTTTAATTATTTCAGCTAACATTTGTGGATCCCACACTTATTACAAGAAGAGACAATCTTAGAGATATCAATGAGAAGCCTGTCCTCAGGTCAGTGCCATCGCACAGCAGAGAGGCGGCAAACAACAATGAATTCTAGAATATCTAGGTTATGCTTATCCTCAGGTCAGTGCCATCTCATAGCAGAGAGGCACACAACCTATCTCCTTGTTAGAGCAGCTTATTTTATTTGACACAATATGCACCAACAACATACGTCATTAGCTTTATTGCATTTGTCTTTCATTTTTTTTGCTTTGCTCTAATTATGGTCATCCGCACACTTTTGTGGCATTTGAATGCTCATTACCCCTATTGGAATATATTTGATTGTGTTAACCAGTGATAAGATGGAAGCCCACAGTCAGTTGAACAACTTAGTTTGATCTTGAGATCACCAATCAGTCTAATTGTCTATGTGTTGAATCTACCAACATATCATTGTGGTCTAGCAACCTCTAAGTCTACTTTCTTTGTGTCACCTTAGGAGTTGCCAGTTTTCTATCATCTTCCCTTTTTATGTTGCTTAGACTACACAGACTTATACTTTGAACTTTGCATCTTTTCAAACCTTAAAATTTTAAAATCCCTCTTGATTGTTCCTGTGTACTATCATTTTCCAAAGGTATTGAATCGTATAACATACACAATCTACCTCATTTCAGCTAGTTCCCCCTTCTCTCTCTTTTTTAATGTTAACTTGCTGACATAATCTCCCCCTAAAATACTAAAATCATTGCGGATTTAATTATTTTTGGATTTTAATAAACAGCAAAATAACATGAGTTTAAATATAACAGACAAAAAGAAAAAAACAGGTAACATAAAAGAAAATAAACTTTAACGAAACTACATCGGACTACACATTATTCTCATCAGGAATTACCTCACATTTCTTTTAACGCCGTTGACCTCTAGCAAATATTGAAAACGTGGTTTATCAAAGGCTTTAGTATAGAGGTCAGCACGTTGAAAATCAGTATTAATTTTAACTACATTAATTAAGTTCTTTTCAAAACAGTCTCTTATGAAGTGTATTTAATACCGATGTGTTTGGTCTTAGGATGTTGAACGGATTTTTGGTTACTGCATTGCAGAGAGTTATCAACAAAAATAGGAGTAGATGAGAATTTTAAACCGTAATCCCGCATTTGCTGTTGAATCCAAATGATTTGTGAACAGCAACTTGCAGCAGCAAAATATTCGGCTTCACAGGTTGACAATGCAACCGATGTCTGCTTCTTACACTGCCATGTAACTAATCTTCTCCCAAAGAATTGACACCCGCTGATGTGTAGACTTGTAGTTCATTTTGCAGCCTCCGTAATCCGAGTCACTATACGACGTGAGCTCAAAAACGTCATCATGAGGATACCACAACCCCAGTGTGGGTGTACCCTTTAGATAGCAAAAAATCCTTTTGACCCGATCAGATGATTGACCTAGGTTTAGCCTAATATCTGGAACATAAACATGTAGCATACATGATATCAGGTCTTGAGGCAGTGAGATACATGAGGGATCCAATCATTCCTCGGTACATAGTGGCATCTAAAAATCTCCATTCTCATCAGGTGCTATATCATGATTCGTAGCAAGTGGAGTCCCAGCAGCAGAAGCATCTCCATGTCAAAGCGACTGAGAATGTCTCCTACATACTTGGTCTATGTAGAAGATCCCATTAGGTGTTTGATCCACCTGTAACCCGAGAAAGAACTTCATCTCCCCCATAGCACTCATCTCAAACTCTTTCTTCATCACTGCTTCAAACTCTTTGCATAACTCTTCGTTCTTTGACCCGAAGATTATGTCATCAACATATATCTGCACAAGCAGTAGGTCGCCATCCTTTTCTTTAATACATGTACAATCAATGACTCCCCTGCGAAAGCCGTGTTTCACAAGATGAGTCGAGAGTTTCTCATACCAAGCTGGAGGAGCTTGATGAAGCCCATATAAGGCTTTGTCGAGCTTGTAAACTCTATCCCGATGATAAGGGTCTTCAAATCCCTCGGGTTGACTTACATAGACCGTTTCCCTGATTTCCCCATGAAGGAATGCACTCTTCACATCTAATTGGTAGACTTTAATCTTCATGTAAGATGCATAGGCAAGGAAGATACGAATAGCTTCCATCCTTGCCACGGTGCAAACACCTCATTATAGTCAATCCCCTCGACTTGGCGAAAACCTTGAACCACCAGTCGAGCTTTGTTCCTGATAATGACTCCTTGGTCATCCTTCTTGCATTTTAGTACCCATTTGGTGCCAATGACTTTAGCACCTTTAGGTCTATCAACTAGAGCCCATACACCTAACTTCTTAAACTGCAGAAGTTCTTCTTGCATGGCACTCACCCACGCCTCATCATTTAGTGCTTCACTGACATATTTTGGCTCAACCTGCGAAACAAAACATCGATAAGCACCATCATGAATGTAACCTTTCTCCATAACTGAGGCGTAATCAGCTGAGTATAGCTGATTTCGGGTTTGTACTCCTGATCGGACATCTCCAATAACATTGTCAAGGGGATGATAGACGTTTAGTCGTGATCCTGGAGTAGTGGGCACAGTCACCTCCGAACCAAGATTGTGAACATTTTGTTCTGCATCTGAGGAAGGTGGAGTTTGAGGTTCCGAAGTCGAGGGTGCATCACTTATGGATGCTTGTGGACTTTCAGGAACTGGAACCTGTTCCTCCTGACTGTTCTGGTCATCTGCTTCAGTTTCATCTTCAGAGGAGGAGTCACTGTCATCGACTACTCCTTCTGACTGAGTAGATGATTCTCCCTGTGTGCTAGATGGTGTATTTAGAATATCATACATCATCCTAGTAGCTAACTCATCATCCGAGGGAGAGAGAGGGATGTTGAAGGATTTGAAGAATCCATCATAATCGAAGAAGTATGCAGGTCCTTTGCCTGTAGGTGGTGTTGTATATCTCTGAACGTCGACATTACACCACACTTCTACAAGACCCTTGAGTTATTGTAAACTCGCTTGTTCGGTATGTTGTATCCTAGAAAAATTCCTTCAACTGCCTTCTCACTGAATTTTCCTTCTTGTGTCTTCTTCAGAAGTGTACACGGTGCGCCAAAAGGTTCAAGATACTCCAAATTCGGTTTGCGTCTTTGTAGAGCTCATAACATGTCTTTCCGTGGCGCTTGACTATTAGGACTCGATTCAGTGTATAACATGCATTTCCACTGCCTCATTCCAGAATTGGATAGGCAGTTTCGAGTCTGCCAGCATAGTCCGTGCTGTCTCTATCAAACTCCTGTTCTTTCTCTCAGCAACGCCATTCATCTGAGGTGTGTAGCAGAAGTGAATTGATGCACAATTCCTTTCCTTGCAGTATGCCTCCATCCCTTGATTCTTGAATTCTGTCCCGTTGTCTGAGCGTATTTGTTGAACTTTATCTTGTAGAGAGATTCCGTGTGGTTACTAATTCCTTGAATGTCTCTAATGTTTCTGATTTGGATTTCAGAAACATTACCCAAGTGACCTTGAGTAGTCATTAGTCACCACAAAACAGTACACGTCGCCTGCAATGCTCCTTGTACTAACTGGACCAACAGATCCATGTGAAGAAGCTCAAGAGGAAGTTCTATTGAATGAACTTTCTTTTCCTATGAGACTTCTTTGTCTGTTTGCCTTTCTTGCAAGCTACACAAAAGTCAGGAAGTTGGAAGTTTTGACATTCACTCCTCTCACTAAATCCTTCTGAATCAAATGATTCATCTTCCTTTGACTAATGTGTCCCATTCTCGATGACAGGAGATTGAATCCTTCTCAGTAGCTTAGATAAGAAACACTGAACCTCATGATCCGTTGTAGCAGCTGTTGACAGATCCAAGACATAAAGGTCTTTATATCTTGAAGCAGTCATCAGAACTTGGTCCTCTGGGATGATATATTCTTTCTTCAGCACGTAACACTTCTGGTTATCGAAGATGACTTTAAATCCTTTATCACAGATTTGGGAAACAGAAAGTAAGTTGTTCTGAAGTTGTTGAACGTAGTTCACCTTATCAAACTTAACTTTTTGATTCCACTTCTCCCTGAGCTGTGATATAGCCTCCTTTGTTTCCTGCAAAGGAAACATGCCCTCCTTTTATTTGTTTGACATCAGATAAAAGGTCTCTATTTCCTGTCATGTGCTGGATGCTCCACTGTCTACAATCCACGTGTTAGTCTCAGCACTGTATCGAACACCCTGCACATACACAGTAAATGAATTAGTTTAAGTTAGGAACCCAAGCTTTGATTGTCTTGGGTTCCCAGAGGCATCACACATCATAAACTCCACCCATTGACCCTTAGAGGGTGAGGGTAGCTCAGGTTCCTTCTTGTCATCAGTATTAGACACGTAGGTGGATTTTTCTTTCATAAGCCAGATTTTTGCAATGCCTGTTTATGATAACAGTCGTCTGGCTTACAGGTTGGACTTTAGGTTCACTAGCTCTTCTAGGTGGAGTTAGAGAACTCCGCTTAGAAGACCTAGGTCTAGAGTCCTGAAGATCAATCTTCTTCCTAGGTGTCTGATAGAAATGACAATAGGAAGCAATGTGTCCACATTCTCCACAGTTGTAGCAACTTTATGAGTAGACTTTCTTTGTGGAGAAGTGCGTGACACTTAGTAACATCAACCACTTTAGGTTTTGACTCTTGTATGTTTGATGTTTCTCTGGTTTAACAAAATTTACTGTTTTAACCTGTTTCACTTTTTGGTTAACTGGTTTTTGACTTGAAGCATGTGAAAAAGTAGCATTTGTAGTCCTTTTAGGTTCTGATTTGACTCTGTTTGAACTAACTTTAAGTTAACTTTTTCAAATTCATTTTCCAGGTTAACACAAAGCAATTTACCCTTTGCCTTTGAAGTGGCCTCCTTTTGTTTCTGACCAGATTCAGTAGATGAACATGAGGTGTCTGGATCAGTAACAAGAGGAGTAGTCACCACATGATCCTTGATGGGGTTATTATTTACTGGTCTAGACTTAGTGTTCATAAGGTCTCAGGTGGTGGTGGAAGCACTTTGTAGCCTAATCCCTCCCCGTTATTCCTTTCTCTCACTAAGTGTTGAACTATGTGTGAAGAACTAGTCCAACTATGCAGTTTCTGTTTTAATGAATTAACTTCGACTTCTGGAACTGCCTTTTGTTTCTAGTGTCTTCCGGGAGTTTAGATAGTACCTAATGTCATTTGCTTGGTTAAAAGCCACTACTTCGGTTTCCCTAAGTTGTTTAGTCAATAGGTCTATCTTTTCTTTATAACTATGCTCATTTTGTTTTAGTACTCTATTAGCCTCAGTGCACAGACGTAAATCTTTTACTAAGTTATCATTATGATCTAATAACCTAGTAAATTTTTCATCTATGCTATTCCTAAAAGTGTCACAATCAGAACAAGCATGGTTATTAAAAATTTGGTCAGTGGTACTTACCTGAGTTGATTCAGAAGAGTTAGCCATCAGTGCAGCATCAGATGATTCTGGTTCTGGTGATTCTGGGTTTTCTGTTTCTGATGTGGAAACTTCCTCAATTGGTTGTAAATGACCTCGGCTGCAGTTGTTTCTTCACTATGTGACATTGCTATCTCAACTGCTATATCACCTTCACTCGCAAAATCATCATCATATCCTCAACACTGGCAAAGTTAGATTCTCCTGGTGAGACAAACCTGAAAGTCCAATCCTGTCCTTCATCATCATGAGCAGTTAAGGCTTTTGGATCCTTGTTGTTGAAGTAGAACTAGAGGCTTGCTTGTCTTGGCGAGTAAAGGATGAGAACGGGTTCCCATTCCCCGTCTTCTTTGGCTTGACACATTCTCGTTTGAAGTGCCCCTTCTCACACAGTTAAGCAGGTCACTTTACTCTTGTCGAAGCCAATGGTGGTGTCCTTAGTAGCAACCAAGTTTTGTCCAGTCTTTTTCACAAACTTCTTCGCCCTCGGACAGCACTTGCTAAGGCCCACATTATATCCATTCTCTCAAGCTCCATCTCATCCACCTGCTCGTAGTCCTCATCTGCCAGATGGCAGTTTCCAATCTTCCCGGCAACAAGTCCATCATATGAATGAACCACTGCTGCTAAAAGATCCATATGCTCTCGAGCTACTTCCACGGTCACATTACCGAGGTTCTCGATCTTCAGTTTGGTAGCGCTCGTTCTAATCCAATATGATGGGTACATGATGACCCAGACGTGTCTGATCCAGAAGGAGAAGCATGTGAAGGACCTGATGAGCTAGACACAAAAGCAGTCTGGAGTGGTGCTCCAGATGTCTTAGCTTCAGGCGTGGCGTTGTATAAAGCTGGATTTTGTGTGTACGAAGACTTCTGAGCTCTATACTTCATCCTTAATGCTTCTTCTCGCAACTTAAGAATGAAGTCATTATATCCAGCTTTACAAGTATTCCATTCTGTCTCAGGTTAGACACGAATGTAGCCCACTTATCAGGCAATCCGTCTGCGAAGTTGCTTACTTTCTCTTCCATGGTAGTAGTCACTCCATGGGTATGCAATTAGCTCATCAAGTGGTAGAATCTGTCTATGATTTTGTCCAAACTTTCATTACCAATTGATGAGAAGTCATCGAATTCCTTCTTTAACTCCTTTGCCTTAATTGCCTTCAATGATGCATTACAATCATATCTTTTCTCTAGCTCATCGCACGGTTTCTTGGACTGCTTGTTCTCTGAATACTGGTGTAATATGTCTTTGGGGATAGATTGAGTGATCAATGCATAAACTCTTTTCTCTGCATTGTACTTTACTTTCTGTGCATCTGTCATCCCGCTTAATGTTAGCTTAACTCCATCAGCTCCCACCGGTGTACTATAACCAATCTCAATGGCTTCCCACAGATTAGGATCTACTCCATTAAGGTAGATCTCAAAACATTGTTTCCAGTGGGGAAACTCATCTAAAGTCAAAAGCTTTGGTGGTTTATTGTGATTCCCCACCTGACTCTCAAGCAGCAGCAGGTTCTGTATCCTTGAGTCCTTCCCAGCAGTAAAGGCTGACATCTGATCTTCCATGACTAATAACTTATAATCTAATAAAACAAACTTTCACTGATGCGACTGAAGGATGCGAATGAGCTAATCGTGTGTATAAACTCTGCGATTGGTTCAATCGTGCGGCTGAACTGGGCGATTGGTTCAGTCGTGCGAATGAATCTGGTGCGTATGAGCTATGCGAACGAACGGTTCAGTCGGCCGAATGAGGGTGTGACTAGGTCCAATCGTGCGTATGAGCAATGCGAATGGAGTCCAGTCGTGCGAATGAGTCACTCGTGTGACTGAAGCTGCTGTTTTGCGAAAATTCTAGGTTTGACGGGTTTCAGCCGTAAAAATTCGAAATTTCACAAGTTCTAATCGCCTAAGTCCGTAGAAACCAAACGTCGATGAGCAGGGAACTTCCAAGATCACTTTTGATGCCAAGATTGCGTTTTTAGTGCAAAAACACAAACTTTTATGCAATCTTGATTGAATCAACATGTAATCAAGAGCCAATAGCTCTGATACCACTTGTTAGGACCTGGTATTTGACCGAAATACCTGGAGATCACGTGTAAACCAGATCAAATAGTGCGGAATCCTATTTGATTGGCGATCCAATCAGTGAGAACACACGAAGAATCAATCAAGGATTGAAACTAACGTTAGAAATCGATTGGGAATCGATCTAATGTGTTCTATGAACTTGGAGAACGATTTAGAAGGTTTCTGGATGGCTAGGGTTCATCTGGAATCGTAATTGATCGAGAGTTATTATTTTCACGAATTGAGTTGTATTTATAGGTTGGTATTATTCAATCGTGCGACTTAACCATTAGTCTGGTTCAGTCGTGCGATTGAACCATGCGGTTGATTCATTCGTATGACTGAGTGTTCAGTCGTGCGACTGAGCCAATCTTATGTTACAGTCGTACGACTGATCCAGTCTCCTGGCTCAGTCGTGCGACTGAGTCAATCGTGTGAAGTTCTTCATGCTTATGGTTCATTCGCATGAGCCATTCGCATGGGAACTTCATTAAGTTAAGTTTGAATGTTTTAGTTAATTAATATAACATAATGTGCAACCATTCAAATAATCATAAACCCAATCAATTTAGTCACGACTCATTAATGAGCTATTAAACATTATAACTAACAGACTATCAATATCATTTCATTAATCATACCAAACAAGAACTATTACATCGCATATCATGATCTAGGGACATACATGTATCAACAGAAATGCCTTCCAGTTCTCTTAAAGAACTTCTTCGCTCTGTAAGTTAAACGATCCATATGCTGGACAATGTCCATGTACTCTACATTATCTGGACTAAAACACTCAAGATCATCAAAACAGTATTGAAAATCTCCTGAGTGTCCACTTCCTGAAACAAAGGCATAACTTTACTCGAAGGAGTTGTGTTGAGCCTGTTGAGACCTTGGAGTCTCAAGAAAAGTGATGTAAGGTCCAGAAGAGCAGGATGACTGCTGATAAGTCATGAAATGTTGAGGTTGAGGGGTTAATGAGCTTTAGCAACCATTAAAGCTTTGCTAGTAGGAAGACTCATGGGTCTGCTTGTTTGGTGGCCCTTCTTACTCTCCATCTCTAGGCGATATCCATCAAGGATGCCGTAGAGTTCAGTCATGGAAAGAGTGTTCAAGGGTTTTTGTTCTCTTGATAGAGACACAATATAATGTCCACTCATTTGGAAGAGCACTCATGAACTTTCTGGTGAGATCTCTAAGTTCAGGAGTGATCTTCATAGAGTGAAGGGAAGAGATAAGATCCATTTACTTGAAGTACTACTGGCTGAGGGTCTCTCCAGCAATATGAGTGAAGTTCTCGAACTGCTGCTTCAGTGAGTCCTTCTTTGAGTCGTGGAGCTTGAGTACATCTGAAGAAGTGCATCAAACAATTCTTTGGCAGTCTTGCAATGCTCGAACCCCACCGTAATAGAGTTCGGTATTGCAGTCATGAGAATAGTCATAGCATTCCTATTGATGTCCATCTTCTTTTTTTCTTCATCATAATAGTCCTCGACAACCTTCTCTATCATGGCACCGTTTCCAGCAGGTGATGCCACCTTTGGCTTGTACGGTCCATTGACAATGGAGTTCCATAGTCTGCTGTCTTGGTATCTAATGAAGCCTTCTATTCTTCTACTCCAAGACCTGAAGTTTCAGGGGTAATGATGGGAGCTTTTGTCATTGTTCCCATCACTACCTCAGATTTGTTAAGGGCCATTTGAGTGAGTGAATGGTAGGGAGGAGTAAAAACAGGTTGATTTGGATGGTAAGATCATGCAATCAAGAGCCTGAGAAGCTCTGATACCAATTGCAGGATTGGTGTTTGTCACTTAAACAGAATTTTTTTCCCTCAAACTCACCTAGAACACACTCGGTTATATGAAGACTCAGTAAGAGTTGATCATAATATAGAATGTAACTAAGAACACAGAAAGATAATTTTCAAGATACTTTTATATTTTGATTCTCAACTCAAAATACAAAACTCTTACAAGCAGATGATATCTTTTTTTCAATGGATTACAAGAAGAACCTATATATAATACTATCTACAGCCGGATATACTTTGATACCAGCTGGGATCCTATAGCTAAAGTCTATACTACAAGACTGAAGATTAAGGTATCTCGGATAAAGTCTTATATCAGATTTGGTAGTCAGGACATGTCCTGACTTACCTTTTGTCACCAAGTAAAGTTGGTAACATGTACTATCATGAAAAGGTGAACAGTGGAATAAAGTATGGTCAACAACATGACTCTTTAGGAAGAACCCATGTTGTATCAGAAGTCTGCAGCGGAGTGTTAGAGAACATACTTGGGTCCACTGGTTCATAGCAGTGTCTTCCGAAGGTTAAATGGCTTCGGAAGAGTAAGTACTTCTGAAGCCACTTATATTTCGGAAGAGGCTGCTTCTTCCAAGGCTTGGAGACTTCTTCTTTTCATCATACTTCGGAAGTGGTCTTTACTTTATTCTTCTAAGACTTGAACTTTGGAACTATGCACTTGTCTTTGGAAGTAGAGTTCTGTCTTCGGAAGTTAATCTTTCATTTTACCTTCAGAAGAACTCTACAACCTTTGGAAGTTCCATGCTAAGCTTCGAAAGCCTTTTCCATGCAGCACCAAAATAAGTTAAGTGACAAAGTTTTGGTTGCATTAGCTTCTTCTTGATCCAACACATGTGGCAAAGAACTGCAGTATGGGGAGGTGTTATTCCTGCGGTGAGGAAGGTCACATGAGCAGGGATTGCAAGAAGCCGAGGGCGGAAGGTTCGGGAGTGAAGAAGATCGGAGGAAGCTCCAGTACGAGGAAGGAGAACAGAGGGTGAAGGCTAGAGCCTTAGCTATGACCGGGAGAAGGCTAGGTCAGACTCCGAGGTAACGTCAGGTACGTTCTTGAAAGTTTAGATTTATGCATCTATGCTTTAATTGTGACGCTAGCTGTAGTTTTGTTGTCGTTATTTTCTGTGATGTTGCACGTTAGGGGTAGGAAGATCGATGAGCCCTTTGATGTAAGAATTGTTATTAGTAAGTCTACGAGGTTACCTAATGCCCTAGAGGATTGCGTGATAGAATCAAGAGAGAGCGCTTGTTCCTGCTAGGCTGTTCAAGATAGACAGAGGCAGGTAGACATGCATCTCCGGGTGAGCACAGTAATCTACGACTTAAACCCCAAGTGTTGCAAGAAGATGGATTGATCAACCGTGCACGACCAGAGTTTGGTGACGACTTACAACAATGATGTATGAGGAAGGCTTCAACCAGAAGAGCGGATTGCTTGATTTGAAATCGAGTAAAGCTAATATTAAAGTGTAGAGGGTCATTCTCAGTTGTTGCTCAGGTAGGAGAAGTGGCACATCGACTAGAGCTACCTGATGAGTTAAGTGGAATTCATCTGATATTCCATGCGTCTCGTCTAAGAAAGAGCTCAACCGATAAGAATATGATCATGCTACTAGAGAATACTAAGATGGACAGAGTATCCAACCAGGAGGAGCAACTGGTGACCATTACTAATAAGAAGAAGAGAATAGGCTAAGGAGGATGATGGTTTCACTTGTGCGGGTACAGTGAAGCCTAAAGGGATCTAAGTTTAAATGCAAGATCAAAGAAGAAGTGAGACAGTGTTACCTGTAACTGTTTGAGAAGCGACAGGTTTCGGGGACGAAACCTCTTAAAGGGGGGTAGACTTGTAAGACCCCGAATTTCTAATTAAACGAAAGGAAAAGAAAAGTAAATAGAAAGAATAGAAATTGTGCACAAGTGGAGGGGGAAGAAGTGTACAAAGTACAAAACCTTATTACTTTAAGGATTTAAGGGGCATGGTCGCCATATTAAAAGTAGAAACTTGCTTTTGCTCTTGGAGGAAGAAAGAAGAGAGGGAGAGCCCCGGTTCTAGAGAGAGAAAGAGGAAGAAGCAACTGCAAAGGTAAGTCTTCTCTTCTATGAGCTTGATTTTAGCTGGGTTTTGAGTTCTTGACAAAAGTTCTTGGTGTTTAGTGTTTGTTTTCGGGATTCAAGAGCTAAATCGAAGGCGGATCTTGACCGGAAGAGTGTTGCTCAAAGGCTGCTCAAGGTGAGTTTCTAGAACCCCTCTTTTACTGATTTTCAACTTGTTTGGGGCTATTATGCATACTAAGTAAACATTTTGAAAGAAACCATGGGTTTACAGCTTTATGTTCAAAATGATGTATGTATGTATGTATGTATGTTATAGTGATGATTATGGGTTAGTGATGATGTTTAGCATGCTTAGATGGCCTTAGTATGTTAGATGAGTGTTGGGTATGATTAGAATGATAATCGGATGATGTTGATAATATAGAAAACATTTTAGAATGTTTTGATGAATATGAACAATGGGTTCATGCGCCCAAACAGTGGCCCATGCATCCAACATGAGTGGCGAGACGTCTAAGTGTTGGCCATGCGCCCAAGAGTGGGTCATGCGCCTAAACAATGGCCCATGCACCCAGCATGTTGTCCATGTGTCTAAGTGTTGGCCATGCGCCCAGAGGGGGTCCATACGCCTACACAGTGGCCATGCGTCTAAGTGTTGGCCATGCGCCCAAGAGTGGGTCATGCGCCTAAACAGTGGCCCATGCGTCTAAGTGTTGGCCATGCACCCAAGAGTTGTCCATGCGCCTAAATAGTGCCCATGCGCCGAAGTGATTGAAACGACTAAGTGTTGATGCGCCTAAACAGGTGGCATGCGCCTGCCTAGTGGCCATGCGCCTGAACAGGGCAGAAACGCCCGAATAGTGCCCATGCGCCCAAACTGTTTTACACTTAGAATTTTTATGCCCATGCGCCCAATTTGGACTTGAGGTTTTCTAAGTGGATTTTAAGGGGTAATGTGGGGAGATAAGCCTGGTTATGATGTGATGGCTTATGTTTCATGTGTGTCACGTATGATGTGCTTGTATGGTGATGATGTATTTTATGATTGTGTATGTTCCTTATTATGTATGTATGTCTTCCCTTGGCTTTGCGTTGAATGTTAATGAATGTACTGAAAGTATTATGTAACGTAAAGTGGAAGATAATAAAAAGAGGAACATAATGATAGAATGCATGCATTAATAAAAGAGAAAGTATAGAAAGGCTTGCAAGCAATATGGGATCTTTGTCGCGTATCCCGGTACTATGTCAGTCTTCAGACATGAGCCGGGGGTTTGTGAGCAGGCCCCGGCACAACATCAGCTTTCGACCATGAGTTGGGGATATTGCATGAGACAATATTCGTGTAACAAAGAGTAATGAGCGAAAGATAATGTATGAAAGACGAAGAGATGAATGAACGTTAATGAATTATCGTAATAAAGTACTAAACAGGATCCTTGTCATTCGACCTCAGTAATCGTGGCTGAGTGCCACGAAGAGTGTAAAGTCTGACTGGATCTAGGAAGAGAAGTGAACGATAATGTAATATGTTGAACGAACAAAGCTAATGAACTTAATGATGAAGATAGTAATGATATTATCTGTATGTACGTATGATGCATGATCACGAACGATTGTAAAGTATAGTATGATTTAAATTAAAGTAAAGAACGGTTTCAACAAGGAAAAGTATGTTTTATTATAAAACTAGAACTCACTCAGCGTCGCTGACTTTTGTATGCATGATAGTTGGCAGGTACATGTTGATGCTGAGGAGTTGCAGGCATGGATGCATAAGCTAGTCAGAGCATTTTGAGGCTGGCATCCGTATTTTGACATGTCTTTGTATTTTGAGATGAAAACAAATATTGTAAATGAATGAAATGACATATTTTAGTTATTAATGAAAGTTTTAAATTCCGCTGCAAAATAAATGTACGTTTTAAAATGTTTTATGTGCATTGAATGACCAACTGTGAGGTGTTCGGGAACGGGGCCTTACAAATTATATTAAAAAAATTATGAATTATTTCAAACAATAAGAAAATATAAGTAATCTGATTATAGCAGTTTTAAAGCTTTAATGACTTAACTGGAACAAATAAAAGTATTAATGACCTAATTGGAACACTTCTAAAATTTTACTAACCTGATTGGAACAAATAAAAATATGAGTGACCTAATTGAAACGCTATTAAAACTTGTTTACTTTGCTGTGAATTTTTTCCTTTTTTTTAATTACTTATTTATAGTTATTTTATTAATTTTATTCTTTGCAACTAACTTCTTTAGTGAATTGATTCCCTCAATTTTAACTCTCATTTGTGTCAGAACATGCTAGACATAATACACTATAACTAAGCTGTAACAACTTCATATGTTTCTTTTATTTACTTAATCATGTCAATATTATCGTCGTAACACGAATAACGTAATTCGCAAATGCGACGCATCGCAGGTTTAGTTTCTAGTTTTTACTTAAACCTTGAATTTTTATATGTTCCCCCTTTAGGTTTAATAATATGTACACATTATACCTTTTAAATTATCAAATATCATATTTGGCATATTTTTAGTTTTTTATAATGTTCTTTTATTTTCTTACAAATGTTTTTGCTTTAAACCCCATCTTAAGAAAAATAATTTTTATAAGTTTCAAATTTATATATGATTATTTTTATGTAACACCAGGTTATTTTAAAAGTCTAGGAAGAGAAGAATAAAGTGGAAGAAAAGAAGGAAAATAAATAAAACCCAAGTCTAGGGGTAAAACCTTTCCAAAAGGACAAAATGTTTGAAAAGTGGGTGTAAAAGGTGGTATGGCCGCCCATATATCACATCCACCTATGATTTTTGGGTTTTAGAGATAGAAAGAGCAGCATGTTCTCGCTTTTGAAGGAAGAACAAGAAAGAGTTCGAATTCAAGGTAATAATTCATGCTTTTATGGTGTTCTTGGCTGGTCTTATCCTCGGGTTTATGCTTATGTGTGTTTGTATGTGTTTGGGGTATGTTTTTAGTGGTTTTCTAGCGGTTGAATTCAATTTGCAAACGAGTTTGGAGGAAGCCATACTCAAGAGCTACAAAGGTGAGTTCTAGGAGCCCTCTTTTACTAGTTTTAACTGATTTTGGGGCTAGAAATGCATGAATGTACGTTTTTATATAGCTGCGTTTCGGACCCGTGTGCTTGAACATGTGTATGATTGTGTTTCTAAGGCTTAGAGGGTAAGAATTAAACTTAGAACATGATGAATGGTGCATGGAAATTGAATCTGATGTTTTAGAACCACTTGATAAGTTGGTAAACCTGCCTAAGTGTTTGTAAGTAAATGCGGATGAGCATTTGATTAAGTACTGTAAATGCGGATGAACAAGTAAGTCAATGCGGATGAGCATTTGACTAAGTGCTGGAAATGCGGATGAGCAAGTAAGTCAATGCGGATGAGCATTTGACTAAGTGCTGGAAATGCGGATGAGCAAGTAAGTCAATGCGGATGAGCATTTGACTAAGTGTGAGAAATGCGGGTGAGCAAGTCAATGCGGATGAGCATTTGACTATGTATGGAAATGCGGATGAGCAAGAAAGTCAATGCGGATGAGCATTGACTAAGTATGGAAATGCGGATGAGTAAAGTAAGTAAATGGGGATGAACTATATTAAATGCGGACGAACTGTAGGAAATGCGGATGAGTACAGGAAATGTGGATGAACACTTAGAAAAATTATGACTTTTTTGAGTAATGAGGTAATGTACGCTTTGACCTAGGAGATTCCTAGGGGTTATGGAAGGTGACTTTTGGTGTCATAGATGGTATGTTGGGCATGTAATGATGTGTGCTTATACATGATGATGATGATGTGCATGATGCACGATGTATGTATGTATGATGCTCTGCATGATGATGTATGAATGATATGTTTATGTTCCTTGTGATGTTGTATGATTTCTTTCCTATGGCTTTACGTGTTATGAATGAATGAACGAAGTATTATGTAACGTAAAGTGAAAGATAATCAAAGAGGAACATGAAGATGAATGCATGCATTAATGAATGAATGTAAGAAAGTCTTGCAAGCACTATATGTCGGGACACACCATTAAAAGGTGTTAGCCCAACGGTGTGCGGGTTCGCTACCCCGGGAGGATGGACATCGGGGCCTTTCTTTGTGATTGACCATATGGATGAACCATTGT
Organism: Flaveria trinervia; assembly: GCA_025506515.1. Taxonomy (NCBI): domain Eukaryota; kingdom Viridiplantae; phylum Streptophyta; class Magnoliopsida; order Asterales; family Asteraceae; genus Flaveria; species Flaveria trinervia. Next base: position 24,367,108 of record CM046452.1, read on the forward strand.
CGCGTGTCTTAGGTACTGTGACCACCTGGTGCTGGGCACCACCGATGAAGGTCTTTTATAGGCTTAGGCATAGTATCACGAGAATGAAGGGTAAAGTTCATGGTGATGATGAAAGTAATAAAATGATGAATGAAAGTATGAACGAAATAATGACGAAGATAATAATGATATTATTTGTATATACGTATGATGTATGATCACATACACTTGAAATGAAGGGTTTTAATGAAAGAAAAGTATGTTATGCTATAAAACTAGAACTCACTCAGCAACGCTAACTTTTATGCATTTTCCAGTTAGCAGGTAAGGTTGCTGAGGATGGCACGAGGCAGCTGCTCAGTTCTTTTGGATGGCATCCATTTATTTAAAGGCTTTGTGATGTAATACAACAATAAAATTTTGTAACCGACAAACGATGCATTGTTTTGCAAAAGTTTTTACGATGAAATGACATGCCATTTGTTTTTTTTGTGTTTCCGCTGCAATGTTTTGATGATTAAACACAAAGTATAGTTTTATGTGTGATGAATTACCAGCTGTAAGCGTCCCGGGAAGTGGGCCTTACAAGTTGGTATCAGAGCCAAAGTTTAAGTGAAATGGGTAAATTTTCAAAATAAACCTTTACTTAAACTGAGAATGGGACGGAAAGGGAATGGGATGCCAGTCTGAGTTGCTGCGTGCCATCATGTATTTTCGTAAAGTTAACCGGTTTTATGTGCGCATGGTATGTGTTATGTGTTATGTGTTATATGTGGGTTTAAATACTGATGTAGTCAAGACAGGTAATGCTTGTGGTGTGAAGAGTAAAGTAAGTGACTAATTGCAACTGGCCACTGTAATTAGGGACTTACTATACTTGCCATAAACTGAGCTGTTCCCTTGAATGACCGTGTTGGTGTTTGAATCTTTCAGTGTGTGTGTGATGCGCGGAGGTAGATCTTCGAAGAACCAGAGATCCCTCATCTGGAGGGTGGCGACGAGAGCGCCAATCTGAGAGCCTCAGTAAAGGAGGCTGTGGTGGAAGAAGTTCATCAGGTCACGATCCTACCGTCTGTGGTGACCGAAGTGATCAAGGCGGTAAGAAAAGGGGAAAAGAAAGAAGAAGAACAGATCCGCTGGAGAACCGGAACAACCAGAGTCGGAAACGGTTCTATCTGATGACAAAGAGGAAGAAGAAGAGCTTGCGCTGGAAATGGCACGAGGCTGCAATTATGGGGCTTTTATGAGATGGAAGCCCCCTACTTTACCGCTGCAGCCGCTCACCGATGGGTGAGGGAAATGGAGGTCGTACTTGATATCAGTGAGTGCCGAGAGGACCAGAAGATGAAGTTTCCAACCCACTCTATTGTGGACTCGGCTTTGTGTTGGTGGGACAACATTGTCCAAGCCGAGGGTAGCAGGGCCATCGGGAGGATGAGATGGACTGAGCTAAGAAAGTTGGTGATCGAGGAGTTTTGTCCTCATCGAGAAATGGACAAGGTCGAAAGGGAGTTCTTGCAACTGGAGGCGGGAACTATGACGCACCAGCAGTACACCACGAAATTCAACGAGATGGCATGTTTGGTGCCGGATCAGGTGACACCTGTGTCACGAAAGATTAAACGATACATTCAGGGTTTGCTAGCGGATATTCACACGCACATGATCGCTGCCAGGCTTGGCACGTTTAGGTCGGCGGTGGATTTGGCAGGGAGACTGTACGATGAGAGAACGGTGGTGGTGACTGAGGGTGGCAAGAAGAGCGGTGGTGATTGAAACTGGCGGGGGAAGAGGTTTGGTCGGGGTGATGCCTTGATGGGTAATAAGAAGGCATGAGTGGAGGATCGCCGTGTGGTCACATCAAGTGCGGGGTCGAAAAGGTGTGGCAAGTGTGGAAGGGAGCACAGTGGGGAATGTAGGTTTGGGTCAAACTTGTGCTTCAAATGTGGGAAGGCGGGGCACCTGGCAAGGGACTGTCGTATAGTCCGGTGCTATAACTATGGTGAAGAGGGTCACATAAGTAAGGATTGTAAAAAGCCGAGTGCTGAGGGTTCCGGGACGAAGAAGATGGGAGGTGAAGGACCGAGGGCGAGTGCTAGGGCATTTACCATGACATAGGAGGAAGCTAGGATGGACCCTAATGTTATGTCCAGTACGTTTTCGGTGAACCAAACTTTAGCTTCTGTGGTATTTGATTCTGGTGCTAGTAAGAGTTTTATTTCTACTGCTTTCTGTGCTAAGTTGCCTGTTAGTAGTAGACGTATTGATGCGCCCTTCGATGTAGAAACTGCCATAGGTAAGTCTACCAGGAATTCTGAGGCAATAGAAAGCTGTGATGTGGAATTAGAAGGTCATAAGTTTCTTGTTAGGCCGTTCGTGATGACCTTGGGTGGTTTTGATTTGGTTCTTGGATGGATTGGTTGGCGGACTTCAAGGCAAAATTTATGTGTCACAAGAAGATAATTCGTTTGGCAGCGCCTGATGCCAGTTCAGTGATGGTTTATGGTGATCAGGTTACTACGATTCCGAAAGTGATTTCGATGGCGGTGGCGGGAAAGTGTATGAGGCGTGGATGTAGTGCCTACTTGGCCTACGTAAAGGATGTGGATACGCCAACACCATAACTATCCGATGTACCCGTTGTGTGTGACTTTCCAAACGTATTCCCAGAAGACTTTTCATGAGTGCCACCTCACCGTGAGATTGAGTTCCAGATTGACTTGATACCAGGTGCCCAACCCGTTGCCAAGGCACCATAGACAAGGGGTTTATTAGACCGAGTATCTCTCCTTGGGGTGCTCCGGTCCTGTTTGTGAAGAAGAAAGTCGGTAGTATGAGGATGTGTATTGACTACCATGAACTGAATAAATTGATGGTGAAGAACCGCTACCCCTTACCGAGAATAGATGATTTGTTCGATTAGCTTCAGGGTGCCAGTTGGTTTTCAAGGATAGATCTTCGATCTTGTTACCATCAGTTGAAGGTGAAGGAGAAAGATATCCGTAAAACAGATTTTCGCACACGCTATGGTCACTACAAGTTTCTTGTCATGTCTTTTGGTTTGACTAATGCGCGAGCTGCTTTTATGGATTTGATGAACCGTGTTTGTCGGCCGATGCTGGATAAATCGGTGATTGTGTTTATTGATCATATCCTGATTTATTCGAGGAGCGAGATTGAGCATGCCGGCCACATTCAGGAGGTTCTAGAGACGTTGAGGAGGGAGAAGTTGTATGCTAATTCTCCAAGTGTGCATTCTGGTTGCGCGAAGTTCAGTTATTGGGTCATGTGGTGAATCCCGACGGGATTATGGCGGATAAGCAAGTAAGTCAATGCGGATGAGCAGTTCACTAAGTGCTGGAAATGCGGATAAGCAAATAAGTCAATGCGGATGAGCATTTGACTAAGTATGGAACTGCGGATGAGTAAAGTAAGTCAATGCAGATGAACTATAGTAAATGCGGACGAACTGTAGGAAATGCGGATGAGTATAGGAAATGTGGATGAACACTTAGAAAAATTCTGACTTTTTGAGTAATGAGGTAATGTAGGCTTTGACCTAGGAGATTTTTAGGGGTTATCGAAGTTGACTTTTGGGGTCATAGATGGTATGTTGGGCATGTAATGATGTGTGCTTATACATGATGATGATGATGATGTTGCATGATGCATGATGTATGTATGTATGATGCTCTGCATGATGATGTATGAATGATATGTTTATGTTCCTTGTGATGTTGTATGATTATCTTTCCTATGGCTTTACGTGTTATGAATGAATGAACGAAGTATTATCTAACGTAAAGTGAAAGATAGTGAAAGAGGAACATGATGATGAATGCATGCATTAATGAATGAATTAAGAAAGTCTTGTAAGCACTATATGTCGGGACACACCATTAAAAGATGTTAGCCCAACGGTGTGCGGGTTCACTACCCCGGGAGGATGCACATCGGGGTCTTTCTTTGTGATTGACCATATGGATGAACCATTGTCGTGTGTCTTAGGTACTGTGACCACCTGGTGCTGGGCACCACCGATGAAGGTCTTTTATAGGCTTAGGCATAGTTTCACGAGCGTGAAGGGTAAAGTTCATGGTGATGATGAAAGTAATAAAATGATGAATGAAAGTATGAACGAAATAATGACGAAGATAATAATGATATTATCTGTATGTACGTATGATGTATGATCACATACACTTAAAATGAAGGGTTGTAATGAAAGAAAAGTATGTTTTTCTATAAAACTAGAACTCACTTAGCAACGCTTACTTTTATGCATTTTCTAGTTGGCAGGGAAGGTTGCTGAGCATGGCATGAGGCAGCTGCTCAGCTCTTTTGGATGGCATCCATTTATTTAAAGCCTTTGTGATGTAATACAACAATAAAATTTTGTAGCCGACAAACGATGCATTATTTTGCAAAAGTTTTTACGATGAAATAAAATGCCATTTGTTTTAGGTTTTCGCTGCAATGTTTTGATGATTAAACGCAAAGTATATGTTTTATGTGCGATGAATTACCAGCTGTAAGCATCCCGTGAACGGGGCCTTACATTTTATCAATGTTAATATTTTTATTATGTTTTTTAATGTTGCCACATGTCTATCTTATCAATGATTTTTCATTTTCTATAATGTATCAAATATTAATAATGGGTTCGTGCAATGTACGAGTTTGGGTGATTGTAGTGTTTTCGTATAACATTTTCGAATGTTTTTAATGATTGGGCTACTCCATGGCAACCTTCTCCAACCTCTAAACAACCAAGTTGGTCCCCAACTTAACCACTTAATTATATCTCAATCCTATGGAGTGTAATGTTCTCAGTTATGCTGTTGAGCCTCTTAATAGGCAAAGAGGAGATGATGACCAATCGTACATGGATATGGGTGCATCCGACCATCTCACTTCAAACCCATGTATAGTTCTACTTCCCTCATCATCATCTATCATATCTATTTTCATAGGAAATGGTTAATCGGTTTGTGTTTCAGGATATTAAATTCTAAAAGGATCATCAATGTCAATTCAAGTGGTGAATAGATGGTTGTTCTGGATGGAAAGAGTACAAGTGTTAAGAAATGCGATTAAACATAAAGAATTGTGTATGAAGAAGATGACTAAGTGTTTGTTCATCCGTATTAGTCTTATGTAGGTGACTTCGACAAATTTGAATGTGAAATTGTCTACCACATAAACTAATACGGGTGAAACAAAACAAATGCTTATGTCTGAACAAAAGAAATACAGCCAAGTTATTACACATCCTATAGACAAATGCAGATGTTGTACAAACAAATAATGCTAAAGAATAACTAATGCTTATACAATTATTTTGTATTGAGTACTTAGTGAATCGTAGATTTTGTGTCAGGTTGTTAAGTCATTATATAGGAACTATATATCCTAGACCTGTTTGAATCTAAATTTAAATAGTGGAAAATTAAATTTAGGAATTATCTTATTGGTGTTGATTCAGATTACGAGATCTCAATTTGCAAAGGCCCTCACATTCTAACTACATTGGATGTTGACCAATATAGGAATGTTAGGATTCCCGTTGAAGATCAAATCATGGTTCTTGATCATTAAGACTATGAGAAAATTAAGATTGTTATGAAGGCTTGCTTATTACTCACTCAAGCACTAAAGATGGATGTGCTAAAAAGGTTGAGAAATACATAACTACCAAAGGAGTGTGGGATGTACTTATTATCATGTGTGAGGATAATAGTGAAGTCACTAACATCAATAAGGATAAACTAATTAATCAATATGATACTTTTCATTATGTCAAGGGTGAATTAATATCCAAACAGCTACATGGATTTATATAGCAAGTGAATGATCTTGAGAGTATGAGTGTCACTCACAAGGAAAATAATCGAAACAAAAGATCCTTCATCCTCTACTTGAGAGTTGGAAATGGAGTGTGACAATGTTGAAGAACACTCTTGACCTAGATAGCAATAGTCTAGACACCATGGTTGCTAAGATTGAAGCTCTAGAATGGATGAAAGGTCAAGATCTAGGAGGTCCATAGGTCGTAAAGGCATATAAGTTTCCTTCTAAAACTCATATAGTGGAAAATACCTTTGTTACAGAAGAAGAAGACTTCATATCAGCTAGATAGCCTAATATCCATAGTGTTTGTGTGAGCACCACAATTCAAGATGAACAAGCCATCACCCTCTACTCCTCAATCCGCAAGTCAAACATTCACATCATGCAGTCAAACACAATGATGAACAAAAAGCTACTTATAATGCTTTTGTGTTATGTTTTGAAGCTTACCTTGGTGGAAGACTCACAGTTAGTCATGGGATTCAAGATTATCTAGAGGAGAGGATCCTGGTGATATTTAAAAAATGGATCTACAATGGAAAACGACCAGGATCACTCAAAGAGCAAACAAATTCTTTAGGAATGGGAAGAGGCTGAGCATGAATGAGGATACTAAACTTGGATTTGACAAAACCAAGGTTAAGTGTTATGATTGTGGTTTGAATGGGCACTTCTAAAGGGAATGCAATGCACCAAGGAGTATCAACAAGAATATTCAAAAGCTTCTTATCCATCATCAAATCAAAGCTCTTATTCACATTAAGGCAATCAAGGATCTTATCATCAATCATCTCACCATCAAGCAAACCATCATATTGCATATCTATCAACAAGCACCTTCATCATCTCAACAACTCTCTAATGCACTGTCATTAGTCAAGTTAAAGTATGTAACTGGAGCATGTATGCTAAGGAGGTCAAGCCAAAGTATCAAAACCATGCTCATATAGATCATATAAATTATCCTGCAACTCCAATGCGTGATGAGGTAAAGGCCAATCTACGTAGCCAAAAATGCATTAATGAGGTGCAAGGCTACAAAGAACATAATCATAAATTGGCCTTAATGGTAAAAGATGAAAATGTTAAGTCTAAAATGCTAAAGTAATAAATTAGAGGTTTTGAAACTAAAATTAATTCTTTTATGTAGACATAGAAAAACATCATGGAGAGATGAATACCCTTGAAGCTCATGTTGAGAATTTGACTGGATTGTTAACAAAGTCAAAAGCTGATCACCCAGCTACTGAATTCAAACCAGAGAAATTGCAATTCTAATCAACCAAGCTTCAAGAGTTACTTGACGCAAAAAAAGATCCAAAGTATATGACTAGAATAGGCTACAATGCATGTCATCCATCATACAATAACAACTACACTATCACGCCCAAGCATTTGATAAAACCAATTTAATAGACATTAAAGTTATTGAAACTAAATGTGCAACATTGTTTCAAAAAATAAATCCAAAAAATAAACATCAAGTTTATGTGGAAACTAATCTTGAAAAGATTAAAAATAATCAACCAATTAAGATCAAAGAATGCTTAGAAAAACCGGTGTATGTTGCAAAGCCTAAAAGTCCAATAAAAGCAATCATACCCTTTGTAAAATTACTCCAGCAAATATCATGACTGATTAGGATACTAAGCCTAAGATGAAGTAATCTGCTAAAAGCAAATCTAATCATGAGTTTATAAATTACAAAAATCCAAAAAAATTAGGTTATGATTCACCAAAGGCAAAGCATAAGTATCCACATCACTCAAAGTAGAAAGCAAAAGCTGAAACTTTATCGAAGTCAAAACCACAATTAAAATCACATTTGTCAAAAGGAATTTGATTAAAGATTGAAGAATTTTGAAGTGTTCTTGAGCTACGAATTTGATTTCCTTTTGATGATTACATGATTTCTACTATTTTTTATCTTAATTGAAGATCTCAAGAGCTTAAACTTGTGCGATTGTAGTAGTGATGGAGTTTACTTGGTTAATTGAGCTTAAATGAATCAACTAGAGATAACTAGGATCAAAATCAAACCTAAATCACTAATTTGAATCTTAATCACTTAATTTTGGACAAATTGGTGGTAAGATTGAGGTTGAACAGGCGAAATTGAGTTGAATTGATTGTGCGAAATTGTAGTTTTCGCACACGAGAAGTATCTATTTCGCAGGAGAAGTAAACCGTTCGCAAAATTTTGTTGGAAATAGATCCATTTCGCGTGATTAGTTCAACTATTCGCAAAAGTCAGTTACAAATATGTGGAAAAGTTTGTGCGACAAGTTCACATGAAAAGTTAAGTTGAATACTGTTCACACGAGAACTTCAATTTTCAAGAATTTTTGAAAAGCTTATCTTGTGAGTTTCAAAATTGGCAAATCTCAAGAACATTACTATTACACTAAATCTTGATAGATTAGCACAACCACCAAACCTCTAAGACTTTTTAGTAAAGATGACTATCCATATTGGGTTAACGATTCAAGAACTATGTCATATACATCGAACCCTTGATGGTGTTGTTTATCAAGTATGAACCGTACATTCTTGTGTATTACAATGACAAGGGAGAACTGGTACCTAGTGGTAAACATCTATGGGATGAAAAGGATATGAAGAAACTTGAACTCGATGACAAAGCCTATGCAACAATCACCATACGACTCACTACTAAGATATCATAGAAATCAGAGAGTTTAGAGGAGCTAATGTTTTATAGGATGCGTTGGAGGAATAGATCATGGGAAACAAAGACATAAGGGAAGCTATAAAGATATGTTAAACCAAGTGTTCAACATGTTCAACCATGTGCTAAGCATGACATTGGAGACTCAAATGTCTATATTTGTAAAGTTGGTCACTAAAATGAAGAGTGTAGGAATTACATTGGAAAATATAGTTGTTAACAAGAAGCTGTTGAATTCTATACCTTATAGCTGGAATAACAACTTTACTACAATCAGAGAACAAAATATATGTTTAATCTGTCTCTTAGTAACCTAATTTCTACAATCAAATCATATGAGATAGATAACAAACACAATGTTGCAAATCATTTAAACAACATGAGAGCTGAAGCCTCTACTCTTTATGCCAAGATGACAAGTAATCCCAATTAACATGCAAGTTTCTCTCAAATGTGTCAACAATAGCAATCAACACACAGTCTACCCAAACATTAACTTCTCAGTTCCATGTTCCTAATTTGTACAATTTTTCTCTAAGTCTCAATAGTCAACCCATACAACCCACTTAATAATACTTTGTTGTCAACTACAACCCAACCAAGCAAACAATCAAAATTGCTAAAGAGCAACTGGCTATATTCTCAACATTTATGAATAGCTATGAAGCATTCATGGGCGGTAGAGTAACTACACCCAACATCTTGGTTGACGATGCCATATGGAAATGGTGGTGTACAGGGCTAAAAATTTTGCTAGGAGAATAAGGAGAAAAATGTTTTGTGTAAAAACTTAAGCAAGATGAAGTTTGACAAAACAAACATAAGATGCTACAACTGTGATAAACCAGATCACTTTGCAAGGAATGTACCAAAGGAAACACAAATCAAGATGACAGTGGCAAGAAGATAGTGATAGTCGAGGTTGAAATAAAAGGAGATAAGGCAAGTTCTTCAAACAACAAAGCATTAGTTTCTCAGACAAATGGAGAGTATGAAGATATTGGATATAAATTGTATACAACATTGTTAGCCGAGATTCAAGATGGTGAAGAAAGTGTTAAGAAAAATTTGTTGTTGAGTTTGTCTATAAAGATTTACTTGCTGGTGTTTTTGCTGAAAAGTAGATCAAGAATGATGAAAAGGTGCTTAATGAATCTGTTGCTGAGATTACTCCAACACAAGAAATGAAAGTGAAGAAGGAAAAGAATGAAGCAAAGAAGAAGTTGTTGAGACTACTCCAGCTATGATTAAAGAGAAAGGTAACAATGTTGAGGGAACTTCAACACCTATTCATTCTGATATTGTCAATGCTATTGAGATCACTCTAGCAACTAAAGCGGAAAAGGAAGATGTTCTCAAGGTGTTTATGATGAAAGTAATGCCTGAAGAATCTGCAAAAACAAAAGATACGAATGAGGTATCGACCAATCTTTTTACTAATGCATGTGTAGAAAAGATTCAAAGATATAGAGTTCATATCGAGCACTTGATTTTAGAAGTTGAAAAACTTCAATATCAAGCTGTTAAATACAAAAAGAATGAGAAAATTAGTAAAGAAAAGGTATAGGTTTAAATAAATCAATTTATCAATCAAAATTTAATCTTCATGATAAGATTGTAAAATCAATGATTTGACTTCATGTAATAATAATCTAACTTTTGAAATTAACAAGCTTTACGGTGAACTCTTATCTACAAAACTAACTGGTGAAAAGTGTCACACCCTCAAAATCCACGTGTGGAGTTTTACCGCGAGGCGTGTGAACAAACTAGGATCATAGTCACTAGTTACTCAGAACGACACTATATGCCATATTCAAAACAAAACCAACCAAAGCTCAAACGTTTAAAGCCATGCGGAAACGTTTTGTAAATAAGACAAACCCAAAGTAGTAAAAATGCATGATACGGCAAAACACGCACCAACCCAAATGATTACACACTCATAAATAAAAGCCAATACAAATGTCTTTAAAATAGAGTCTTAGAATGCATGTTGGACCCGTGTAGTGCTCCTATTGGCAAGCAGAGCTAACGACCTGAGAATGTCGTAAAAAATGTCAACACAATGGTTGGTGAGATCAAAAGTTTGCGTTTATCATAAATATTAATAGTTGTATAGCATAAAAAGTGTTGAAATAGATAGCTAGTCTATATTCACAAGTAATAACCATAGTGATTTCACGATCGAAGCGGACTGTGTTTCGTTTATTGCCGCCCGTCACGACTTACCAGGTCGTGATGATGTTTTTGTTTAGGACAAAATTGCACCGTTTGACCTCGAGTGGCATAGGTGGGGCTCGTCAGACCCAGTAGTAATACCCAAGATTTCCTGCTAGTTACCATTATTAATGATCTGAAAGTATGAGGACTTTCAAGGTATTAAGCACTATGTTAAAACATACACGACTTATAATAATAAAATAGCGTTTGAGTACAAGTATGCTACCTCCCTAGAAGAAGATTTATAAAAATAGAGGGGCATGAACTCACCTGGTGTATAATGATAATGAATAAAGAGACTCATGATAGGTGCAAAGACAACCCTTCAAAGGTTACCTAGAACACCAAATACATATGTACGTGAACACAGAAAACTTAACAACCCTAGGTTAACCTAGTTGACCCATTGACCAGTTGGTGACATATTAGATGGAATATTGTATAATCATGCAAATCAACTTATCATACACGACTATCATGTAAGTTATCCACGTGCATCACACCATCAAACCAAGTGGTACCTAGGTCATCATACCATATTAGATCATCATACACTCATGAAAATCTCAAATAACCATCATGCTCAATAAATATAAATACATCACATCAAACAATTCATACGTGAAGTCGAATCATGCACTACATGCCATGTGAAGCCACCCACAACCTCAAATCCTAAACCCTGTCAATCATACTAAGTAGGGGCCTTAGATTCGCATGCCTGTATGACAATCATAATCACATTACTAGCATACATAGTGACAACCAATTCAAAACCCAATCATGATTCTCTAACACTAACTACTATTCATTACGTATATGATCATCAAACCTAAATTTCTTACATGATCTACCAAGCATCCATATAACTCAATATTCACATTCAATCACATTAAACATCATCAACAATCATTCTAACATGATCTTAAAATCATAAGCATGCCCAAATCATCACATCCAAAGTTCTACAAACATAAAGTTTCCTTTTTGGGAAAGTAGTACCTAATAGTGATCTAGCATCCAATTCAATCATAATTTCAACAATTATATATCTAATCAAGTTCATAGCGATCATTCTAACATGTTAATCACCTCCAAAACATCCAAATCCCCAAACATCATACACAAAAGTTTCTACTTTTAGTAAGTCATGATCAACATCTCAATTTCATGGATTTCTTGCATTACATCTAACATTTTAGAATCATCAAATCATGAATTCCAAGAACAAAAGTTTCCTCTTATGGTAATGTATGAACTGGATGATCAAACTCTAGATTTCTTGCATAATCAACATCATTCAACATTCATACAACCTAACTAACATCATATTAACATCTAACAATCATCAATTTCATATTATCATCAACAATTTCGAACTAGGGTTTATCAAGAATCAAAAACTATGAACAACTTGATAAAACATACCTTTAGACGTGTAGAATCAAGAATTGGACTTGCTAGCACTATGGAACACTTGAAACTAGATCAAAATCGATTGTTTTGTGCTTGTTGTTGATCAAATTCAAAAGGTGGGAGGTGGGAGAGGGGTTCGGCCATAATGAGGGGGGTTTGGGTGGGATTAAGGTTTGACTTTTGTTTAATTATGGTAACTTTTAGTTAAAAGGTAATTACAATTTAAACTCCTTGACTTTTATTTTATAAAACCAATCTTTCTAATACTTTTTAAATAGTTTTTAACTACAAAACACAAGTATTATTAACCAATAATAATAATCCTAGACAATTACAATAAGTCACACAACACACGAAATATATATTACATGTTGTCACGTTATCGCGTAAAATTCACAATATAAATATTTAAAATTCTATAAATTCATGAACCACATAAGCACAACTAATAATCAACATTATTAATTAGACTATTATTGTTTATCATAGATTATTATTATTAAGTCACCAATGTTCAACGACAACTAGTGTGTGCTCACGACACGTGTATGCAAGACTTAACGGAACTAACGGAGTTTGGTAACGGAAAATTACCATATGTTACATTATCCCCATGTTGAAATAACTTTTTTCCCGAAAATTACGTTACATGGTTGTGCTACATCCCTGGTTTACTGCATTGGCATAACGAAATCGAGTGAGTTGTCACATCATCCCCATGTTGAAATAAACTTCGTCCCGAAATTACTTAGTACCTTCTCCTGCTATTGCCGTCGTTTCGAACAGATGAGGATACTTGAGCTTCATCTAGTCCTCGCGTTCCCACATGAATTCCGGTCCATGTTTTGAGTTCCAACGAACTTTGAATATGGGTATATTGCTTTGCTTAAGGGTCTTGACCTCACGATCCCTTACTTCAACGGGCTCTTCCACAAATCATAATTGGTCATCTACTTGTATTTCCTCGAGTGGTACAATCAGTGTCTCGTCAGATAGGCACTTCTTCAGAATTAAGACGTGAAATACATTGTGAACGCCACTCGGTGAATTAGGCAAGTCCAATCGATACGCCACCGGACCTATTCTTTCTAGAATCTTAAATGGTCCAACATGTCTTGGATTAAGCTTGCCTCTCTTGCCAAACCGAATTACACCTTTCCACGGCAAAACTTTGAGAAAAACTTTGTCACCGATTTGAAACTCCAAAGGTTTCCATCGTTTCTCTGCGCAACTCTTCTGTCTGTCTCGCGCCACAGCCATGCAGTTTCGTATCTACACTATCTTCTCTAAGGTCTCATGTACCAGTTCAAGGCCAGTCAATTGACTATCACCAACTTCCGCCCAACAAACTGGTAATCTACACTTTCACCCATATAAGGCCTCAAACGGTGATGCTTTGGTGCTAGTATGATAACTATTGTTGTAAGAAAACACAACCAACGGTAAATGAGCTTCCCAATTATTCCAAAACTCGATTACACAAGCACACAACATGTCTTCCAAAGTTTAAATAGTATGTTCACTTTGACCATCGGTCTGCGGATGATGGGCAATACTCATGTCATGTCGCGTACCCAAGATTTGTGTAACGATTGCATTGAGATGTGAAACGAGCATCACGATCGTAAATAATCGAGATCGGCCCACACCATGACTCGACACTACCTCCTTCAGGTCAATTCGAGTTAACTTGTCCATTTTGTTAGTCTCCTTTATAGCCAAGAAGTGAGTTGACTTAGTGAGTCGATCCACAATCACCCATATCGTGTCACAACCACTAGGAGTCCTTGGCAACTTAGTAATGAAGTCCATAGAGAGTTGTTCCTACTTCCACAAGGGGATTTCAGGTTGTTGTAGTAACCCAGATGGTTTTTGATATTCCACTTTAACCTTAGAGCATGTCAGACATTTGCTCACGTATGTAGCTTCATTTGCCTTCATGTTAGGCCACCAGTAGTGCGCCTTCAGATCATGGTACATTTTGTTAGAGCGGGATATATGGAATACTTAGACTTGTGCGCTTCACTCATAACCAAGTCTCCTAGATTCCCATATAAAGGTACCCAAAGTCTATCCATGAAATATCGTATTCCATCAGATTGGACTTCTAACTGTTTATCCGTACTGCGTAAAGATTCGGATCTAACGTTCTCACCTTTCAAGGCTTCCGTTAGGGCTTCCTTAATTTGGTCGGGCAAGTGAGTGCTAATCATCAATCGTAGGGCACACACTCGTCGGGGTTTAGCAGTTTCCTTTCTACTCAAGGCATCGGCGACTACATTCGCCTTTCCCAGGTGGTATTTAATAGCATAGTCATAATCGTTTAATAATTCCACCCAGCGTCATTGCCTCATGTTAAGCTCCTTCTGCTCAAAGATATGCTCAAGACTCTTGTGATCTGTGTAAATTGTGCACTTGGTACCGTACAAGTAATGTCACCACATCTTTAATGAAAAGGCCACTGCTCCTAACTCCAAGTTATGAGTAGTGTATTTCTTTTCATGCACCTTTAGTTGTCTCGAGGCATAAGCTATTACTTTGTCAGGTTGCATAAAAAACAACCAAGTCCATGGATAGAAGCATCACAATAAACCATAAAATCATCACTTCCTTCAAGTAACGCTAATATCAGTGCACTACAAAGTTTCTGCTTCAACAACTAAAAAGCTTCTTCTTGAGTCTCACTCCATTTGTAGGTTGTTCCTTTATGGGTCAAAGCTATGAGAGGTTGAGCGATCTTTGAGAATCCCTCAATGAAATGCCGATAGTATCTGGCCAGACCAAGAAATTGCCTTATCTTACTAGGCGTCTTGGGTACCAACCAGTTCTTTATAGCCTCAATCTTTGCACGATCCACATGTATTCCCTTCTCGTTTACAATGTGACCCAAAAATACCACCTCATGAATCCAGAAGTGGCACTTATAAAATTTGGTGTACAACTATTCCTTTCTAAGTAATTCTAGGATTAAACGTAGGTGTTCCTCATGTTCCTCCTTGGTTCTAGAATAAATCAATATGTCACTAAGAAACATGATAACAAACTACTCAAGATAGGGTTTGCACACACGGTTCATAAGATCCATGAACACTGCTAGTGCATTTGTCAACCCAAAAGGCATGACTAAGAACACATAATGATCATAACGAGTACGGAATGATATTTTAGAGATGTCTTCTTCACGAACTCTCAGTTGATGATAACCAGATCTAAAGTCAATCTTTGAATAATAGCTTGATCCCTTAAGCTGATCAAACAAGTTGTCGATACCAGGTAAAGGGTATCGGTTCTTAATCGTAACTTTGTTTAACTCTCTATAGTCAATGCACATTGGAATGTGCCATTTTTTCTTAACAAAAAGAACAGGTGCTCCCCACGTCAATGAGCTTGGTCGAATAAGCCCTTTATCAAACAGCTCCTGGAGTTGCATAGATAATTCCTACAGTTCGTTCAGTTCCAATCGGTAAGGTGCTCTTGCAATCGGAGCAGCTCGGGTGTCAAATCGATCTAAAACTCAACTTGACGATGAGGTGGTAGTCTAGGCAGATCCTCTGGAAACACCTCCGGAAAGTCACGAACCACCAGAATATCTTTTATCTTCTTTTCCTCTTGCTGCTGGTTAGAGACGAGAGCTAATATGGCCAAGTGGCCATTGCGTAGGCACTTTTGAGCCTTCATGAACGATATGATGCCTATCAAAGTACCACTCTTCTCACCTTTAAACGAAATCATTTCCACATCTACCATGGGAATACGAATGACTTCTCATGACTAATCACCTCTGCCTGCTTCCATGATACCCAATCTATGCATACAACCACATCAAAGCTTCCAAGAGTAACGAGCATAAGATCAATGTCAAAGGTATGACCGGCGAGTTCTATCTTGCAATTCTTAAGGATATGCGTAGTAGAGATTTGCTTACCATCAACCAACTCTACAACATACTTAGAATCCAATACAAAAGGCATATCCCTTAAGAGACTACAAAACTTTGTAGAGATAAAACTCCTATCGGCTCTAGTGTCAAACAGTACATAAGCAAAACGACCATTAACAGGAAATTTAGTAGTAAAAGTAATAGGATCGTTGAGAGCCTCACCTGAACCCATGAAAAAGGCTCTCCCTCTGGCTCCACCATTATTGCCACCATTGTTGTCACCATTACCACCATTGTTATTATTGCCACCATTATCGTTGCCATTCCCATTTCTTCTCAGTTGAGGACAGTTTTTCTTGAAATGCTTTTCCTTCCCATACTCAAAGCAACCTTTGATTTTTCATGGGGTTGTTGAGGCTAATGAGGTTGTTGAGGCTCCTTCATCAGTTATCCACGACAATCCTTTGCCACGTGTCAACCTTCCCACAACGCTCGCATCAGAAACTATCACACATGCCAGTGTGGTGATAGTTGCATTGGTTGCACATGGGATTCTTTCCCACCTATCCAACTAGTCCTTAGGATGATGAAGATGATTGGTTGAAGTTACGATTGTTATGAAACCGCCTGTATTGTGTTGTTGCTGCTGCTGAGGTTGATGTTGCTGAGATTGGTTACTAGATGCCAATCCCTTGCTAGCATTGTTCTCCCACTTGCATTTGTTGTCGGGCACGCTTGCTACCGTGCCCCACTTGGGTAACTTTCCTTGCTCCATAGCTTGGTCAGTGAGCTTGTGAGTCAGTCAAATAACTTGCTGAATAGTAGGGAGATTTGTAGCAGTAACCATGCTTTGTATCTCGGGCACCAAGCCACATAGATAAAGCTCAATTCGCCTACTCGGCACGTCAATCATGCCCGGGCAAAGTGTCGCCAACTCATGAGACCTCATAGTGTAATCTACAATCTCAGACCCTTCCAATTCAACTGCCAGAACTCAGCTTCCACCTACTAGACTTCATTATGTGAACAATGTTCCTCTATCATCATTGCTTTGAACTCACCCTATGACAAAGCATTAGCCATCTCTTGGCCATGCATCTAGGATTGAGCATTCCACCACGAGAGCGCTACACGTTAAGTGTTCTTTTGGCTCCTCCTCAGGCTCCCTCCACGGGGCCAACCGAGGCTCGAGCTATGTTTACAACTCATGTATATGAACTATATCCTCGTGATGTGTGGCCACTAAAGCTACAATAGGCATATGAGGTGTGCTGGGTAGGGGTATAATATGGCATCTCTAGTTAGGGTAGGGATCGTACATGGAACATTTTTTTTCTTTTCTAGCATCCTAATCAGTGTGTTGCGATACCAGTCCCAATTGTCAGAATTAGCAATGTCTCGCTAAAAATTTGATTCGTCTCGAAAGTACACATCAGATATAAATATGGGGTCTAGAACCATAACTCATAGACAACAAAGGAAGAATAGGAACCTCGGGTTCCTTTCCTTGTGTGTGTCAAGTAGGGGATGAAGATGGTGAAGATGCCATATTGCAGTGTATGAGATCCATATACAAATGAGTATACAGTAAGAGGATAAGCAATGAGTAACTAACTAACTATGTGCGGTTATAGACTAGTGTGTATGCAACCTAGTTTCCTATAACTAATGGCTCTGATACCAATCTGACACACCCTCAAAATCCACGTGCAGAGTTTTACCACGACGCATGTGAACAAACTAGGATCACAGTCACTAGTTACTCAGAACGACACTATATGCCATATTCAAAACAAAACCAACCAAAGTTCAAACATTTAAAACCATGCGGAATTGTTTTGTAAATAAGACAAACCCAAAGTAATAAAAATGCATGATATGGAAAAACATGTGCCAACCCAAATGATTACACACTCATAAATAATACTGCCAAAGACGTCTTTAAAATAGAGTCTTAGAATGCATGCTGGACCCATGTAGTGCTCCTAATGGCAAGCAGAGCTAACAACATGAGAATAGCATAAAAATGTCAACACAATGGTTGGTGAGATCAAGAGTTTGCGTTTACCGTAAATATTAGCAATTGTATTGCATAAGAGGTGTTGAAATAGATAGCTAGTCTATATTCACAAGTAATAACCATAGTGATTTTGCGATTAAAGCTGAATGTGTTTCGTTCGTTACCGCCCATCACGACTTAGCAGGTCGTCATGATGTTTGTGTTTAGGAAAACATTGCACCCGTTTGACCTCGAGTCGCACAAGTGTGGCTCGTCAGACCCAGTAGTACTTACATGATCAACCAAGCATCCATATGACTCAATATTCACATTCCTTCACATTAAAAAATCATCAACAATCATTCTAACATGATCCTAGCATCATAAGCATGCCTAAATCATCACATCTAAAGTTCTACAAAAATAAAGTTTCCCTTTTGGGAAAGTAATACCCAAAAGTGATCTAGCATCCAATTCAATCTTAATTTCAACAATTATATACCTAATAAAGTTCATAGCATTCATTCTAACATGTTAATCACTTCCAAAACATCCAAATTCCCAACATCATACCAAAAGTTTCTACTTTTAGTAAGTCATGATCAACATCTCAATTTCATGGATTTCTTGCATAATTCAATTAACTAACATCTAAGCATTACATATAACATCTTAGCATCATCAAATCATGAATTCCAAGAACAAAAGGTTTCCTCTTCTCGCTATGTATGAACCAGATGATCAAACCCTAGATTTCTTGCATATATAACATCATTCAACATTTATACAATCTAACTAACATCATATTAACATATAAAAATCATCAATTTCATATATCATAAAAAATTTAACTATGGTTATCAAGAATCAAAAACTATGAAAAACTTGATAAAACATACCTTCAAACGTGTAGAATCAAGAATTGGACTTTCTAGCACTATGGAACACTTGAAACTAGATCAGAATCGATTGTTTTGTGCTTGTTGTTGATCGAATTCGAAAGGTGGGAGGTGGGAGAGGGGTTCGGCCGCAATGAGGGGGGTTTGGGTGGGATTAGGGTTTAATTTTTTTTATTAATTATGGTAACTTTTAGTTGAAAGCTAATTACAATTTAAACCCCTAACTTTTATTTTATAAAACCAATCTTTCTAATACTTTTTAAATAGTTTTTAACTACAAAACACAAGTATTATTAACCAATAATAATAGTCCTAGACATTTACAATAAGTCACACAACATACGAAATATATATATATTACACGTTGTCACGTTATCACGTAAAATTCACAAAATAAATATTTAAAATTCTGCAAATTCATGAGCCACATAATCACAATCAATAATCAACATTATTAATTAGATTATTATTGTTTATCGTTGATTATTATTATTAAGTTACCAACGTTCAATGACAACTAGTGTGTGCTCACGACATGTGTATGCAAAACTTAACGAAACTAACG
The DNA here is from genome assembly GCA_025506515.1 of Flaveria trinervia. NCBI lineage: Eukaryota > Viridiplantae > Streptophyta > Magnoliopsida > Asterales > Asteraceae > Flaveria > Flaveria trinervia. Next base: position 24,386,608 of record CM046452.1, read on the forward strand.
GAGTTTGGTAACGGAAAATTACCGGTTGTCACATTATCCCCATGTTGAAAGAATTTTCATCCCGAAAATTGCATTACATGATTGTGCTACATCCCTGGTTTACTGCATTGGCATAACCAAATCGATGAGTTGTCACAAAAAGTTTGAGTTATCTTCAAACATGGTTGAAGGTATAATCAAGTCTCAAATGACTTAGAAGATTAATAGTGGTAGAAGTAACGCTGGATATTCTAATATTGCACCACCAATTAATCATGAATATACATGTTTGCCCTCATCCATTACCATAACGGATGAGGAACTGAACTATGGATTGGGTTTTCAACCAACTTCTGACTTAAAACCGTCACTCAACATTTCACTGACCATTGACCCTATCACAAAAACTAAAAGTAAATTTAATGATGATCATTCATTTGTAGAATGTGTGAAGAATGAAGGTTTGGTTGAAGAGTGGGAAAGTGATTATTAAGTACTTTTTACAGATAAATATAATAAAATTTGTACTGAAAAATCTTCTTATAAATCATCATTTGTTATTAATGAAAATTCTAATCTTTCTATTTCTACAAATGCTTCTTCAAATATGTCTAACAAACAATAGAAATTAAAATTAGAGATCATTCATAAAGAAAATGAAAGAAAACATGTTACATATCAGTATCCAACTTGAAAATTGGTTTCAAGAACAAATTATTTAAAAGGCAACGTCCATAAAGAAGATTATATTTTTAAAGAAACAAATGCTGTTTCTTTAAAAATAAAACTCTTATTGTTGCTAATTCTGTGAAACAAGATGTGTGTAGTTTAGGTATCAAGGAATCTGGTCCATTCCAGTAACTAGGATTCAAAAGGTTAAAGCTACTTTGGATGCCTCATCGGCTTGAGGAAAGAATCAAATCTGTTATAAAAGTTACCTCAATTCTTTCAGATTTAGCTATGAATGTTCTTAATGAAAGAAAGAAAATAGAGACAATTAAAAAATCAAAAGGCCAAGGAAATACTAAGTGCCAAATTCTATGCTAACTTTGGTAGTTATCATAATTAGTTGGAGGGAAATACATGAGTGCAAAATGCATATCATAAATCGTGTGGTTATGTTTATGGAAAACCAAATCATACGGATAGAAATTGCATTCATCAACATCAATTAACAACCAAAAAAAGATTTCATAACTTGAATTCACATAATAGAAAAACAATTCTTTTTAAATGCAAGATTTAATAAGAATACAAATCATTCAAATTTTTTGCTGATAAAAGAAGTGTTTAAATAAAATTGAATTGAACAAAGGAAATTCAATTAAGAAATCTTCACATGTTGATGTAATCAATCTGATTTCAAGGCAAAATACATTAAAGAAAATTGTTAAAACTTTGATTAAACCAATAAAAAATAAAGGTTAAAGAAAAACAATTAGATACTGATATTGTTGAAGATTATGTTTTTAATGATAAAAGAGATATGATCTTGAAGCCAATATCATATTTGGATGACAAAAATGTGTTCAAGTTAATGATGTCGTGGGTTTGTAAATTTGAATAAAATCATTCATATGTGCAGGAACAACCAAGGCAAGTAATTAATAGTGTATGGCACATTGATAGCGGTTGTTCTAGGCACATGAAGGATAGCATATCTATGTTAAACAATATGAAACCTTACAACAAAGGGTATGTTATTTTTGCCAGAGACAAAGGAGGTAAAATTATAAAGAAAGGTATAGTGTCTAGTGGTGTGTTAAGTTTTAAAGATGTTAGTTTTGTTGAGGAACTAAAGCATAATTTGTTAAGTGTTTTTCAAATTTGTGAAAAAATAGTATTCAACACACTCTATTGATAATGAATGTCTTATTCTAAAATCTAGCTTTGTAATCCTTGATGAGTGGATTTTGTTAAGAATTTCAAGATGACCGGGTAAGTAAGATTGAGATTCTTACTGAGAATCGAATATGGTAATCAAGTCAATGATTGAATGGCGGAAACAAACAATCAAAGAACATTCAATGCAAGAATTATACTCATAAGTGCTTTTGTATTATATATATGAAAGTTGATTGATTACAGAGAACAAATGACAACAAAAGTTCTCTATGTCTATCAGCCTTCACCTCATGTACAAGGTTATCTATTCTATTTATAGGAAGACAAGATGCCATTTACAATATGACTAAACTACCACTGACCTATTACATTAAGTCTAGTCAAAGTCTTCATGAGCATCTTTGCTTGTTCATCCGCATTGACAAATGCGGATGAGTTAACTTGATTAGCATTTCTTCACTTGATCATCCGCATTAGTATGTTGATCATCCGCATTGGTTAATGTGAATGAACAAATACTTATGCGCATTTGTTCGGTCATCCGCATTTGTCATATGTGGATGAGCAAAGTCTTGTCCGCATTGTTTCTTGGTCTTCCACATTTGTCAATGCGGAAGAACAAATACTTTTCCATATTTGTTTTATGTCTTTTGCATTGACAAATGCGGAAGACAACACTTGGTTTTTCTGAGTAGGATCTTCATCCGCATTCTTCTTGGACTTGTGGGATTCCAGCGAAGCAATCATCAAATCACCCATTGAATTGGCATGTATGATCCTTTTAGGGTGCAACAATACTCCCTAGGGATTATACAACCCATGTTCTTTAATGTTTGGGAGGTGATTGATGTTGTGAGGATTCTGCTAGGTCTTGTGGAGGTAGTAAAAATATAGCTTTAGTTGGATCCAAAATATCTTTGATCATGTTGACAAAATCTGTTGCTTCTGACATTCTGTCCCTACTCAGCACATGTATCTTCATTTTGCTCATATTGTAGATGGCTTCTATTGGTAACTTCTTCAGTGAAATAGGTTCCCAAATAGAATAGTAGAGTGACCATCTCTGTGAATTAGTAAGCTTCCACCCACATCTACCTCATGTTTGATAATGTTCCCAAGTTGCAAGGGTGTCTTCTTTTCTTTCTTTTATCTCTTTTGGTATTGATATGATCATAAGCCAATTTTAGCAACTTGATGCACTTTAGGAAGAAGCGCATATCTTCTTCACCCAGCTTATTGTTTATTTCCCTGAAGTGTCTAGTATACATATAGTGAATGTAGGATTCATCAAGCAATCTTACTTCATATCCACTAAATAATCGTATTTCAGCACCCTCCTTTCCTCCTCACTTTCTTTCAATCACCATCTCATAACTTTTTTCATCATAGTACATATTTGAGATGGGTGTGGAGGAATGAGTACAGACACTATTTTTTTCTTCAAAGATTCTATTGGTTCACCTTTAACTCAAGAAACACAACTTCTTCTGCTTGCTTTGTCTTCTTCTACTCAAGGGGATTAATAAATGACTTATCTTTTCTCATGCATAATGTCTTTAATGAATTGAAATGTCAGTTCTTCTAAACATTTTGAGTATGTTTTCAAATTCACATCCCCTAAACATAGCTGAGTGATTGATCAGTTCCAGTTGAGCTAGTTCTTTTAAGTCATGGATCTCCAGGGCATTTACAAGAGCTGAGTACTCAGTAAAGAATTGGACTAGCCCGGAGATCCTTTCACCATGAACATGTTCCACATGCTGTCATACTTCCAAGCAATTATTTTCTGATCAACTTTGCATTTGGGAGTAGACACCCCTCTGATTAACTTAGCAGTTGTTAATCCTTCTTGTAGTTTTAACTGAGAGGGTTCTACAAACCATTCTGGGTATTTATGAACTATAGTAGCCAACAGTTCTTGATCTTTCTGGTTTAGCTTCATGTCTTGAGCAGTTACCATAGATCTTGGCTTCTTGTTTAGGATTTCTTCTTCTAACTGTTTGAGCATATCTTTCTTTTCATTAATCATTTGAAGAGTAGTAGCCTTAATGAGTTTGTGTTCATATTCCCAATCTTTTTTCTTGTGAATCATTGACTTGAAAGATAATGTTTCATTTCCTTATCTAACATGCTATAAGGATCAGGAAATAGTGGATGAGGAGTTGGGGTTGATTTCTTCATCGTTGATAGATTAGGCAAAGGAAACTTTCTGGAAAATGATCTTTCATACTCAGTTGTGGTTGATTTCCTCATTGCAGACACTTTTGGCACATGAACCTCTTTGGTGACTAATTTTCATACTCAGTTTCGAAGTTTGGATCCAGTAGCTTATTCACCTTTTCTTCTTCTTCCTTCATTCTTTCATATGTCATGCCAAAGACTTCATCTAGATCATACCCATGATTGATCAAAAACATTGCTTTTATCATCAGATCATTAGTCTGAGCCTTTGACACCATTTCTTCCACACATCTCTCTTTTGCCACAGGGCTGTCAACATCTTCCTGCTCATCAGCATTATATCCTCCCTCAATCTCTCCTTCTTCTAAATCAATGACTACAGCTAGTTTCTTCAATTGTGCCTCAGCTTTTTCATGTTCTTCTGGAATTCTGCAATTGTAGCATGACTTCTTGGGTCATCTAGTTTGGCTTTCTTTGCTGGTTCTTCTTCTTTCACGGGTCTTTTTCCTTTAGCTTTCTCAGATAACTATTTCCTCTTTCTGGTATGAGTTTGAAGTGGAGGACCAAAAGAGGATTCAGCTTGTTTCATTTCCTCAAGCAATTTTTCAGCCTCTTCTTGTATGTTTTCTTGATCATCATCCGCTTTTTTGTTTCTTTTTTATTCCTTTCCTTTTCTTTTTCACATAATTCTCTTATCATTTCTTTTGTTCCTCAAACAGTGCCATAGCAGGTACAATCTACATACTCAACTCTTTCTCCAATGGAACTGGAGATTTAGGAATAACTATAATAGGTTCAGAGTTGGTCCTTTGTTCTGCAACAAAGTCCCAAAAATCTTCATCTATTGTGAATTCTACTGATGTAAAGCTATTCATAGCACTAATTAATTCTTCAAATTCATCTTTCTCAGTTTGAGTAGCCTCTGATTGTCCAGAATAAACCACCATTTCTAAGCTTTGTTCCTCATTCTTTGTTTGGCTTTCATCTTCTCCTTGTTCATCATTATCAGAGGAAGATTGTTTCTCATCATCAATAACTTTTTCTTCATCATTTTTGTTTTCTCCAGTCACAACACTTCTTTGAATTTCAATTAACAATTCAAGTTTAGAGATCCTTTTAGTTTGAGTTTCAACTTGACTTTGGAGATTGGAGATGATTTTAGCTTGTTCTTTAATAATGTTCTCTTGCTCTCCATAGCTATGGTTTGAATGGCAAGAGTATCAACATCATCACTCACTTCTTCTCTAGAATGGTTTAGGGCAGCTTTCAAGTAGTCAATTTCATTCTCTTTCTCTTTCTTTTCAGCTTTATACTTTTCTTTTAGTTCTTTTAATTCATGCTCCTTTTCATCAAGCTTTAGAATCCTATCATCAATGATTCTAGCTCTCCTATTAGTATTCTTTCAATCCTTTCCACCTTTTGTAGGAGCTCAGATATCAACTCATCCTTTTCATCAGGCATGTTTATATTGGATTCAGCAAAGCTCAGTCTCAGAATTTGCTCTCTTTACCGGCATTTGTGCATGTTGATCCTCCTCAACTAAAAATGATTTGGATGCTTTAGATAATTGATCTGATTGTGGAGATGTGATAAAAAAAGATGTTAAATAACCGGTCTTAGCTACCTTTATTGAGTAAGGGTAAGTAAGGTCGTCTCCTCAGAGAATATGTGGAAAGTGTTTAATCAACCGACTCAATTAACGAAAAGTCACGAACTTTATAATTAAAAATTGGTACTTTAAATGAATTAGTGCTCACAATTGCATAAAGCAAGAAACTTTAAAACAAATTTGATTGAATATTAGGAAACAATCACTTCTAGTTTCAAGTTCTACAAGCTCAATGGTTTTCTCATGTATTTTAGGATTTCATAACACGATTCAAGATCTTGGCTTTTGATTGATGTAATAACCAAGGAATAATCATTAAGACTTGTTCATTCCCAAAGTTGTCAATTCATCTATATCAAGTTATGTACTTTTCTCAATAAGCTAACAATGTAAGGAAACTAAAAACAAATGATAAAGCAAATAACTTTGTTTATAAACAAATTGTTTAACTCAATCAAAACCAAAATTCCATTCAATCATAAATTCTACAACATAAAAACCCTAAATACAACTAACCATCTCAATTGTTAAGAACTCTCCACCTGAAAGCAATCAAAAGAATCCTAGCCACACATCATCTTCATTAAATCTTCAATCTAGACTCGATGATAATCAATGATGATGATTTGAATGATACTGGGAAGCTTGGAACACCAAAAAGACACCTAGAAAGCACTTAAAATCGTCTAGGAAAAGTTTTCCTACGAGTTGGGTTTTATGTAGGTCAATCAAGGTTGGAGATCCATAAAATCCGCATATTTCTTTGAGGCCGGTTTATGATACGCTGGCATGGGCGTATCATACACACAAGTCCATACACCCAACTTTCTTCTTTTTCCTTCATATACGCCCATCATATGCCGCCTATACGCCGCTCGACATATTATACGCCAAAATCCGCCGTATTATATGCCAGTACACCTAAATTTGTGTCTTGTCTTGTTACTTTTAATATTTACATCTTCATTACTTGTAGTTGCATGTTTTGGTTCTTTCATTTAAAATAAGCCTCCTTTAGCTCCAAACACCTATAATTCAAAATACAAACAACTTGAACTCATTCCACCATAATCATGATGTAAAATCAAGAAATTATATCAATTAAACACCAAAATTTTGACAAGTGATCACATCCCCACACTTAACGTGTTGCTTGTCCCTAAGCAAAGCATTCAATTAGTTTCAAACTTTTATTATCAAGTACATTATCCCATCCCTTACTCACTCTCAGTTCTGGTTCAAGGTCATACCCACACTTTCTCTTTTAAATACATTTGTCAATTTTCTTCTTTCAAACAATATCATGTCAATTTAAATTCACCTAACTAAGCCTAATTGTCACACCCCGAAAAGTGCACCGAAAGGGAACACGTGCAAAGTAGATAACGGAACTTAGATAATTCCAACAAATATCAAGCAAACATATTATGAATACCATTGTTAAATATTAATACTAACATGTCATTATATCAAGTGAGTAGAAGTCCTAAATTTAAAACTTTAGTGGTAATAGCATAACTTTGATTTTAACATAAACAAATGATTTTAATCAGCAATGGAATTTGTCCCAATGGTGGTATCCAAAATTGATAGATTTCCCGTTAAAAGAATTTTTCGTTCCCATACATGCCTAATCTCTTTGAAAACATGTCCAAAAGTGTTATCAACAAAAAGTTGGTGAGTTCACAAGTTTATACAAAAGGTTATTATAATTTCCTTTTATAAAAGAC
>CM046452.1:25014051-25215913 GCA_025506515.1 Flaveria trinervia
TGTATATGTATATGTATATCTATATTGTATATGTATATGTATATGTATATGTATATGATGTATATGTATATGTATATGTATATGTATATGTATATGTATATGATATGATCTGTATATGTATATGTATATGTATATGTATATGTTATGTATATGTATATGTATATGTTTGTATATGTATATGTATATGTATATGTATATGTATATGTATATGTATATGTATTGTATATGATATGTATTTGTATTGTATATGTATATGTCGATGTATATGTATATGTATGTATATGTATATGTATATGTATATGTATATGTATATTTGATGTATATGTCTAAGTATATGTATATGTATATGTATAGATGTATGTATATGTAGCTAGGTATATGTATATGTATATGTATATGTATATTGTGATCTCTTTCCCTGAAGCCTCCTATAAAGTAAGGCGTGAAATGATTAGTACCGTAGAGTTCACAAATAATCCGTATCCATGTGAAAATTGATGGCATTTGTGTGTTTAACTTGATTACTTTTGGCACCTTTGCAAACGAAAATAACACACATCGTTTTGATATAAATAAATCACAAGTAATGAAACATAAACTACCTTGGGGTCGATAGTCATCCTCATGTCATAAGTAGGTCTTTGTGGAAAGGTTTGTAATTGACTAGATACAATATGACTCTAATCCATTCTTGAGACTTTGTACACATGTGTGGTGCGTGGCAATTCCCGACCTGCTTATGACATGATTAAATCTGTTTAATAAAAATATTTTATTATTTCTAATATTAGTTAAAATAAATAAACTCTAAGGTTAGACTCTATTATTTTACGTTAGTGGTTCATAAATACATATAAAAATTATAGGCGTAATATATAAGTAGTTAAACAAGTCTTTTGTATGTTTGATACGTGAGTTCTACGCGCTTATCTCTAACCTGTGAAACATGATAAGACCATTTTCCAGCATCAAAAATCTACAAATAAAAAAAATATTATAGTCACATAAGAAAAACTAAGTCATATATAATTTTATGATTAACCAAATATACATTTATTGCGTATTTGGTCATTGAATAAACACATCCAACGTATCCTCCATTACAAATACTCTTCGGTGCAGGTCTCTGTTCGGACAATCATTCTCTTAAAATTTAGCATGACGGTATGCACTTGTACTTTCAAAAAACCCATTGGATATGCGTTTTGTATGTAACATTCTTTCAAAATTCGGATATGCCAGCACTATGTGTATCGCTTGAGTAAGTCAAATCATATGACCATAGTAGTTGACATGTATAGATATTCTACAAAACCACTGTGACATCCGGTAAATTTCCGTTACCAAACTCCGTTAGTTCCGTTAAGTCTTGCATACACGTGTTGTGAACACACACTAGTTGCGTTTAACGTTGGTGACCTAATAATAATGAATAATGTTAAATAATGAGAATCTAATTGATTAGTGATTATTGTGTTATGTTTATGTGTTCGCATGTTTTTAAAATGCTAATTAGAAAATAATCGTGTAACGCGGAAACGTGCCTATTTATTCGTATGTCTGGTGTTTTTATAAAGATAAGCTATATATGATTTCATTAGTTTATATCTTTATATTATTAAGTTAAAAACACTTTACAAAGAGGTAAGCCTAGTTTTTATAAAATACAAATTACAAGGGTTAAAAAGGGTAAATATGTAAATTAAATTAAACAAAACACATTAACCCTAATCCCCACCCCCCATCGGCCGCGAACCACCCACACACACCCTCCCCACTTCGAATTCGACCAACATCAAGTTCCTAAACCTCGATTTTGTTCGATTACAAGGCGCACAACTGTGGAATCATCAATTGCAAGCTATAACACGCTTAAAGGTTAGATTTTTCATGTTTTTGTGGTTTGTGAGGGCCGAACCCTAGTGCGACTTTGGGTCTTCATGGAGTCAATTGATGTTATTTGTGGTGTAGTATGTTAGTTGGATTGATTACTGTTGTTTAATGTTGATTATGCATGAATTGTATGTTTTTAGTGGATTGATCATGAACTTTGATTATAAGCAAACCCTAATTCGAAAATTGGTAGGATTATGGATGAATAATGATTGTTTGATGAATGTTTGATGATTAATAGGTTGTATGAATGCTAGGTTACATTGATTTTGCAAGAAATTGATGAATTGATGTTGATGTTCATAGCTTACTAATAATAGTAACTTTATTTTGCATGTAATGTTGAATTATTAATGAATTGATGTTATGGATGTGTTCATGATGATGATTAGATGCTAGATTGTTGTTATGAATGCTAAAATATTTGAATGGATGTTGTTGTTCATAGCTTGCCAAAAGTAGAAACTTTTGTTCATGAAGATTGATGAGTTGATGTTTGGATGTGTTGATCATGCTTAGATGATGATATGAGCTTGAATTGGTATATTGTTAATGAATTCATGAATTCATAGGATTTTGATGAAGTTGGGATGTACTTTCCCAAAAGGGAAACTTTAATTGCATAAAGTCTAAAAATGATAGTTTGAACATGTTTGGGATGTTAGGAGCATGTAGTATGATCATGGATGAATTCTAATGTGGTAGAACATGGTAATTTGGTTGTATGTGATGCTGGGGTAATCATGAATGATATTTGGACATTTATGATCATGTATGATTTGGATGTTGATTAGTAGTAGGACATCATGTTTGGGACTGGAAATTGATTGTTGTGATGTTGTTGAATGCAATGCACATGGCTAATGAATATGATTATGATCATCATACACGCGTGCGAATCTGAGGCCCCTACTTAGTAGGATTGGCAGGGTTAGGATGTGAAGTCATGAGTGGCTTCACATGGCATGTGGTGCGTGATTTGATCTTTGTGTGGCATGTTAGTTATGTTATGACTAGTAGACATGTTAATGTTCTAGATTCGCATGACTTGTATGATACTTGGTTGTATGATGATCTAAGTGATACACCTAGATAGTATAGCAACATATGATCCATTTGAATGTTAACCATGTATGATATATGTGTTTGAATTGCTAAATGGTTTACACACCTGAAGTCACCAACAGGTCAAACGGTCAACTAGGTCAAACTGTCTGTTTTGTTTGAAATCTTGAGTCCTTGGTTGTAGTGTACTTAGGGTTTCACATGTTCTTTGATTACACGTACTCATGAACTTATATGATCTAGGTAACCTCTGAAGGTTGTTTGTCTATTCTGTTTGACAAGTCAAACTCTAAGTATCTATACGCATATCAGGTGAGTTCATGCCCCACTCTTTATTTAATCTCTTTTGGGGGAGATAACATACTAGTAAATCACAAACGCATTATATATTCAAGTTGTGTATAATATTATATAGCGCTGATATCATGGAAAAGTCCTCACACTTTCGAATTGTTAATATTGAATAGCGGGGAAATTTGGGTAGTACTACTGGGTCTGACGAGCCCCACTTGTGTGACTCGAGGTCAACCGGGTGCAATTTGTCCTAATAAACATTGTCACAACCTGTTAAGTCGTGACAGGAGGCAACAACGCAACACAGTCAGCTTCAATTGCGAAATCACTATAAAATAATATTTATTGTTAATGGACTAGCTATCTGTTACAATGCACTACTTTTATATCTCTATTGTTAAACTGTTTATGTTTGAATATCTCTTGAACTCACCAGCCATTGTGTTGACATTTTAGTATGCTATTCTCAAGTCATTAGCTTGCTTGCCATAGGAGCACTGGATGGTTCACTTGCATTCTAAGACTCGGTTCCCAAGACATTTTCAGTATTTTAATGAGTATTGTTACTCTTTTGGTTGGCACATGTTTTGCCATAGTTATACTTTTATTTCTTGGGTTGTTTTCAAAACGCTTCCGCACAGTTTAAAGTTTGTACTTTGGTTGATTTTATTTAAATTATGGCATATAGAGTCGTTCTGAGTAACTATTGACTGTGATTCTGGTTTGTTCACACGCCTCGCGGTAAAGCTCCGCAAGTGGATTTTGAGGGTGTGACAACCACATCACATTTTAATAAACAAATATGTGTGTATACATATACGTGTGTACACATATATTACCTTAATATATGTGTATACATATATATACATATTATAACATCTCTCTCTTATATGTTTGTGTATTACCTAAATATCTTGATACTGGGTAATGATCCATTTAATATATAACTTGATATGTAGAAACCATCGCTCTGTCTACCCTTTGTCTTTTTCGATTCACGTCACCCCCACACCCACCTTATATAATTCGCTGTGAAATGTAAAACCTGTAAACTCAATATTCAAAATTAATATATATCAATTTGATTGTTTTTAAGTTAAGACAGTCCAACTTATATATATATACATACATATATACATATATACATATATACATATACATATACATATACACACACACACATATGTATATATATATATATATATATATATTATATATATATATATAATATATATATATATATATATATACATACATATACATGCATATATATATATACATATATATACATATATATATACATATATATATATATATATATATACATATATATACATATATATATATATATACATATAATATATATATATATATATATATGTATATTTATGTATGTATATATGTATAAGTATATATATATAGATTTATGTATGTATATATGTATAAGTATATATAAATACATATATAAACATATATATGGGTTTTGTGCTCATGTTCAATCAATTTATCAACCTAACATGGCTATCACCCAATGACACAACTAGGAATTTTTCTTACGGGGACACTTTTTTGGTGTTTGGATTTCTACTAACTCGACTTTAGAGATTCCCGTCGAGTTTTAACTAAGTTTCCTATGAGTTTTCAGTAATCATATTTTTATACGTTTCAAGAACCAATTCAAACCAAGGAAAATCATTAAAGTTTCAACTAACTAAAAATAAAATCAACAAAAAAAATCTAAAATCACTAAAGTTTTAAGTTTTATTTTTGACAAATAATTTTAATTAAGTGTAAGGTTTTATGTAAGGCTATGTATCTAAAACATTCAAAGTCTTTCCTGCATGCATGCATTGAAGTACAGAGTACAGATGCTTGGAAGTTTTACACCATTTACTTGAAATATTCTAAGTATAAAATCTTCCAAGACCCAAATCTTTCGAAGCCAAAAGTGAAGTCTTCCGAAGCTTCAAAGACAAAGTCTTTAGAAGCTAAGAAGTGAAGATAGATTTCTTCCGAAGAGTTTTTAACATGCTTTATCTGATGTACTTTACCATAAAGCTAGACCACTTTCCACTGAAACTCTGTTGACTCACCAAGTTTCACAAGTTGGTGAAAGGTCCATGCTTTTGGTAACTGTAAATTGAGGTCTTGACTCTGTTGTTGTCTACTTGATGTACTTTTATCCTTTTTGTAATATATTAGGATATGAGCTATGACATGTCATATCACTAGTTAAAAGGGAATCTGGCTTTTGACTCTACATTTGATTTTGTTGTCTAGTTCAAATGTTTTCAGCTGGCCTTCTAAGTATGTCCGACTGTAGGATGTAGTATAAAGTATCTCAGGTCCTTGTAAATTTCTCTATGCTTTTGTAACACTTGTAAAAGAACTTGAGATCAATATACAACATCCTTGAAAACAAATACTTGTGTTGTTCTGTCTCATATTTGCTTGGGTTCTAAGTATCTAACCTTTGTGTTATCAGTTCCCTATTTGATCTGTTATGATCTTAAACACCTCTCCTCGTTGTGTGTTGTATTGTAAGTGACCATCCTTTAAATGGTCCTGCAATTGGTATTAGAGCATTCCAGGCTCTTGATTGTAAGATCTCACCATCTTAAGATCCCTCACACACACAAAACACTTAACATCTCAAATGGCAGCTCTCACTAAAGCTCATATGGAATCTGGAACCATGATAGACTCCCCACTGATCACTCTTGAAAACTTTGACACTTGGTGCCAATAAATGGAAGGGTTCATCAAGTCACAAAGAGTTTAGGATGTGGGAATCTATTGTCTTAGGGCCTCATATATCAAGCACCACTTTAGCTACTACTAGGGGTGGTATGATTTCAAAGGCTGTGATTGACTATTCTAAAGAAGACAGGAATACAATTGAGATTGATCAGAAAGCCATGACAACCCTTCAAATTGCTCTTCCCAATTCCGTATACAAATGCTTTAGAAGTGCGAATCAGCTAAACAACTATGGATGCACTGAAGCTGATGTATGAGGGGTCAAATGAAGCCACGGAGAACAAGAAGGATTTTTTGAAGAAGTACTTGAAAACTTTACCTTTAAAACAGGTGAAACATGACTCAACAATACTTCAGGTATGTTGAGATTGTGGACACTCTAATGGATGTTGGAGTGACTCTTGAGAACAGGGATATTGTAAGGAAGTCCATGTCCTCTCTTCCTAGACAAAGGACATTATTGTATTGTTATCAAGAGAACTGAGAACCTTAAGACTCTCACTTTGACAAAGATGGAGATGAATATGCAAAGTTCATCCGGTAACTCTAGCAATCAACTAAGTTCAGCCCTCCATGTGGTTGAAATGGATAGTAGAGAACCATAACATCATCTTATCTGCTATGCTGACAACTCACAACTAGGTTCTTTCATCACCTTCTCGGAGACACCAAGAGAAAGCTACACTCAAGGAAAACCATTCCAAAAGACAAGTTCTTCACAATCCTTTGTGTCTTCTAATGAAAGCACATGCAACTTTCTCTTCACCCTTGAAGATCTAGACTGGATCCATCCAGATGATATGGAATAAATGGAGATAGTTCAGCAAATAGCTCTTCTCACTCATAGAGCTAAGAAGTTCTACAATAGGACAGGGAGGAAGTTTCTATGCAACGCAACCAGTGGAAAGTTTGGGCTAGACAAAAGTAAAGTGTTACAACTGTAACCAAATGGGTCACTTTGCAAGAGAGTGTAAGGCACCAAGGACAAATGGTGGCGAAGCACAAGCCAGACCAAACTACACTAAGAGAGCCACCCAGAATGAGAAGCCAAAGCAGCAAGCTACAGTTGTTGTTGAAGAAGAAGGCTTTGATTGGAGCTTTTAGGTGGAAGATGCTTCTCCAAACTAAGCACTTATGGCAGATCATGATGAAGCTAAGGTATTGGAACATTTTTGTACACATGAATGCATTGCTAAAGTTAATAGATACATGTCCTACAACATAGAGATGAGATCTCATCTTGAGTCTTTAAATATCGTAAAATCTGATTTCAAAAGAGCTGAAAATGATTATAAGCTAAAGATAGATGACTTAGAGAAAACCATTTTAACTTTTCAACATAAACATACCAACTACAAGACTCAAATCAAAGTTCTCATATCTAAGTTGACTGAATGCCAAGCTGAGCTCATGATCACCAAAGCCAAAGAAGAAACTGTGTTCTTGAAGAAGAGACCTTCAAGAACATTATATCCTTATCCTTGCATGCAAAAGTCTGTTATCAAAATAAGCAGGGACTGTGATCTAATGAGATAGCTCCTCCAGACACAATCTTGTCTGTAAGATCTCTTAGGTGTGGAACTTGTAAAGATGAGCTTCCTTTCATAGACCCAATGACTGAAGAGGATGAAGAATGAAGAAGAGCATTTTAAGAAGTGTCACTATCCTTCTAAGGATAATGAGAAGTTGGGATGACAAAGTTAAGGAGGAATGACTGATCAGGAAAGCTAAGAGGAAGTATAAAAAGGCTCAAGAGATCAAGGCCACTTTTAACTCTAAGCAGAAATAAGTTTTCATCTTTGTAGGATTTGAGGTGGTTAATGTTGGGTTCAACAATGTAATAAATTGAAGCTTACCAAATGATAATCACAACCAACTGAAGATCTCATTAGACAAGTTCAGAGACCAAGTTGATAAACAGAAGAAAGCAAATACAAGACAAAGACAACATCAAGACTAAATGAAAAGTCAAAATTAGGTCATAATGTAATATTAGTATAAATAGACCCACTAGTGCATTTTTGTAAGTGTGGCTCTTTTGTGAGTGTTTGTAATGGTGTGAATCACCACCCAAGGAGAAATCCTCTCCTTTGGGTGGGTTTGATTTCATTAACCATCTATGATGTTCATTGTAACTTGTTTATCAACATTAATGAAATCATAACGTTATTATTATTATCAATCTCTTTGTTCTTTGATTCACACATATACACCCATCTTAATCTTTGTTTCTAGATCTAAACATGATCAATCCTAAGATCCAAGCTCAATGAATTTAAAATATTGATTTAGCAAAATGGTATCAAAGCTGTTGGTTGCTAGATTTATCTTGTTTCAGGTCCGAATTTCAACTTTAATGATGTCAAGAACAAAGAACATAACAACAAAAATGAAGAAAAAGTCACTGTTCATCGAAACCCCATTTGTTCATCACAAAACACAAAAGAAAAAACAACAAGATCTGTTCAAACTTGGTACGATTTGAAGAATCGTGAACATGTTCATGATTATTGTTTCAAAATTCGATGCAAATAAACAAAATTATCATCAAAAATGAAGAAAACCCATGTGTTCATCTCAAAATCAAGAAGAAAAATCATTAGATCTGTTCTAATAGGATATGATTATTATCAAAAATTTGATGCAATTGAACATACTTATCATCAAAAATGAAGAAAAGATAGAAATATAATCTATTGTTGATTGCTCGACCTACACTACAGTGTGACATCGAATTTTGTTTAAGTCTCAAACAAATGCTAATGTGCTAGAACAAATGCTTATGAAGCTTGAACAAGTGCGGATGAGTTAATCATATATGCGGATGAATGAATCACAATGCGTACGAGTTAATCACAAATATGTATGAGTTAATCACAAATACAGATGAGTTAATCACAAATGCAGATAATTAGTTGCAAATGCAGATGACTTTCAAGGAAATGCAGATGACTTATAAGGAATGTGGATGACTTACAAGGAAATGCGGATGCCTTATAAAGAAATGCTAATGAATTATAAGGACATGTGGATGTGCTATCCACAAATGTGGATCCTTGTCAACAAATGCGGAAGCATTGTTAACAAATATGACTACATTGTTAACAAATACTGATGAATGATCACAATGCGGATGCATAAGATTGACCAAACAAATTTATTAATATACAAAGAAAAACAAAGAAATACGGATGAGCATATGCGAACAACAACAAAAAGGACAATATCATGAATGCGGACGAATGCAACCAACATGCACATCCATTTTGATCATGAAACCAAAATATATAAATAAAAAGAGTATAGAAATCAATTTTTGTCACTTTTTCACAAATTTATTGTCACACCCCGGGCCCAGGTAGGGTGGAACGTCACAGACTAGCAAAAACATGTGGCAGCGGAAACAAACCATTACAAGAGCTCAAAGGAGAGAATATCACATGAAATTAAAAGTTTTCAAAAGATACCGGGGCTAGAAACAGATCCAGCCCCCAAATGAGTTATACAACTAACATAGAAACAAATTGTATTTGCTCAACAGAAATGTAAAATTGTTCAAATTGTTCATTAAGTAAAATAAGGCAATGCCATGGTCACGGGGATAAGTCTAGGTCTTCACAACAGCTAGGATCTCTTCATAAATTACCTGAAACATGCTCAAAAAGAAATTTGTCTCAACTAAAAAGTTGGTGAATTCAAGTGCTTAAAGTTAAAAAACAAAAAGGACTTAAAAAAATCCTCATTTTATTAAAAGAAATGAATCATAGTTTCAACATCACGGGAGAATCATAATCAACCCTGCACTTAGTCCCGGTTGGCCTCTTCTAAAGTTGTGTTTAACCGGTTATTTCCGAAGGAAGAGCTGAGCCCAAAACCAGTGTACCATACCTGCCCGGATGGTTCACCATAGTTTCTTAACAAAACCTGTCACATGCCACAAATGACCCCTCAGGATCTCAGTGGGGTACCCTTCATAGAACGGAGGGGGATTCCCCAAATAGATCTATCCATATAAAACAAGCGGTACACGAAAGAATTAATGATTATGATATAATTATCAGTAGGTAACCATAAATCTCACATACAATCACCAAGTAAAGCACAAATATAGTTCATAAATAACAGAGAATGTCTCAAGTCTAGCACCCTAACATGAATATATCAAGTGATAAGCTACTGCTCTAAACTTATTTAAGGTGCAACAAGTGTGTCAAAAAAATTAGTTGTCAGATAAGACTTTGATTCCGTGAGGGTTTGTATGAAAAGTTTCCCATATAATTTAGGATCTTACACCATTAAGTTAAGTATATAGAGTCAATATGCTGTCCAAGTGATTATTAGTCTCATATGAGTCGGTTATAAAGTTTGGTATAATTTACAGCTTAGCCCCTCAAGTTTCAAAATTGACAATTTCTACCCTCAAGTTTGGTTTCTTACTCTTTATGACTATTAAGACCAAAATCTGGTTCTTAGAGTAAAAATTGACTTATTATTGGGTAAGTGTTCCAAATTTTCAAAATATGGATCCGGTTTAAAACCTATGCGTTTAACATTCCCGGTTGCGGTAAAACCGGAGAGTTTTAACAGTTAATTAAGGATTTTCCTAAATTGAGTCTTGGACCAGTAGGTATCATCTTAAGGAAATTTTTATAAGTTTCAAGTCCTTTAATTGTGAACTTTTGCCTCTAATAATTGAAAGCCTCGTTTTAACGTTTAACCCCCCGTAAAACAAATTTTCAATCGAAGTTGACCATTTAAAAGCTTATTTGACCAATATTTCAAATCCTTTAGGTCTTTTAATACTTAAATTACTGAAATGACATGGCTTTTATAAATCTTATTAAGCCTGGAATACTTTTTAAGATGGTTAAAATCCATGTTTTATTATTTTTAAAGTTGTTTTACCATGTTTCGAGTCCCGAAAATGACTAAAGTGGGTCTAATCTTACATGTCTTTAATTTCCAGAGATTAACCATTTATTACATACTTAATATTCATCAAAACGTTCTGAAATCATGTCCCAACTCACGGCTAGGTCACCCAATACAACAATGAACCGTCAACTTAGTGATTTAGCCATAACCGACCATAACACATGTGTAAATCATTATAACTTGAGCTTAAACATTACCAAAACCTTATTTAACTTTAATATCAGATTATTAAGGTGTTCCAAAGTTGTTTATGTGCAGGTTATGAACCTTGGTTGAGAGGGTTTTCAAACAAGTGCTTAAATAGTGTTATTTCATGTAAAAAGAAGGTTTTTAGGTGTAACTCGTGCTATAACCACATGTTCATGGTATATACCCTTTTGTAACTTTCATAACAGGTTATTAGGAGTATTTTGAACCATTAGCAAGCAGATTAAAAGTTTTTCTTTCAAGGGTTACAAGATTTACAAGTTAGATGGTGCAAAACACCCAAAAAGAGAGTTTTCATGGTGGAAATCGGTTCCACCTTAAGAATGACCAATATAACGTGTGAGATACCTTTTGTGAAGTTGAAAGCTCCTCAAGAACATATGATGGTGTCAGGTTTCTGGTACAACAAAGAGAGGAGGTGTTTTTAAAAGAAAAGTGAAGAAAACACATGAAATGACTATCTTTGGGTGACATGAAGCTTACACTTGGTATTGTTCACGTTTTGGAGAGTGTAGATGGTTGGGAGTGGTCTGGGAATCCTTGGAAAAGGCTGGAGAACTCTAACAAGTGTTGTAGGATCTTGGACTTGCAAGAATCAAGCACCAATCTTCCCAAAATGGCACCTTCTCGCTTGTTTGACCTTGGCTGATGGATGTATGGTGTTGTTCTTCAAATATGGGGCTGCAATGGTTTTAAAACCATGGTGTGTGTGTGTTTTCTGGAGAGAAACCGAGAGAAGAGAGTGAGAGAGTGAGAGAGGTGGAAATGCTTGCATGAATGAGGAGTGGAGGGTTGAAGGTGGTGTGTGTAGTGGTGTAGAAGTGTGGTGATTGGGAAGAGGGGGGCGGCCGAGATTTGGCTTTTTGTGGGGGTTAATATTTGAATTTTAATTGTAAAATAATTATTAAGTGGTATAATTTTGTAGTGTAGTATAGAATATTATTTGGTAGATGTTGTTAGTGGTGGTGTCTTGTGCTTGTCCATGCATGCATGAACTGAGAATTTACAAGTGTGTATGTATGCACACATTTTAATTTTTTCGCTAATAAATTGATTTCGTAGTAAGGGTGACTAATTGACTTTCCCGGAACACTAAGTTCAAAAAGGTAAAACTAAAATTACTACAAGTCACTAAAATCACATAAATTCATAAATGGAACAAAGCAAAAGATCATTCCAAGTTCACTAATAGAGTTAGATTGTTTCTATTACTAGTACTCATAAGGCGGGTAATGATACAAGTTGATTAGGGTTAGAATAAGGACCTGGAGGCTGGTTGTCACATTCTCCCACCGTTTAGGAAATTTCGTCCGGAAATTTTAGCTTCGATTAGAATCTGAATGGGTGGGTTTGAAGAGGTGTGGATAATTCTTCCTCATCTCATCTTCACGTTCCCAAGTGAATTTAGGTCCTCGTTTTGAGTTCCATCTAACCTTGACCTTGGGTATGCGGCTCCGCCTGAGTTGCTTGACCAAGCGGTCCGTGATCTCCATGGGCTCCTCCACGAAGTTCAGCTTGTCATTGATTCTTGCTTCATTTAGCGATATCTCTAGGGTTTTGTATACCATGTACTTCTTCAAGTTTGACACATGGAAGGTGTCGTGTATTTAGCTCAACCTCTGAGGTAGTTTCAATTTGTAAGCCACGGGGCCAATTCTTGCCAGTATTTCGAATGGTCCAATGTATCTCGGGCTTAACTTTCCTCTCTTTCCGAACCTCATGGTTCCCTTCCATGGTGCTACCTTTAGCATTACTTTGTCACCCACTTGAAACTCTAAAGGGTTCCGTCTCCTATCAGCTACTTCTTCTTCTGCTAGTCTCTAGCTGCTCTTAGTTGTTCCTTAATTTTAAAAATCTTGTCAGTGGTCTCCAACACGATGTCGGGTCCCATTACATAGCTATCACCAATCTCATTCCAGCTCAACGGTGATCGGCATTTCCTACCGTATAGAGCCTCATACGGAGCTGCCTTGATACTTGCATGGTAACTATTATTATAGGTGAATTCCACCAAAGGGAGATGGTTGTCCTAGTTTCCACCAAAGTCAATCACGTAAGCTCTTAACATATCCTCCAAAGTTTGAATGGTTCTCTCACTCTGACCGTCAGTTTGTGGGTGTACGTGGTGCTTAGATCCAAACAGGTTCCTAAAGCCTGCTGGAATGATTTCCAGAAATGAGAAATGAAACGACTGTCACGGTCAGAGATGATCGATAGAGGCTTTCCATGCCTAGATACTATCTCATCAACATATAGTTGGGCTAATTTCGTCAAGTTGTAGTCTTCTCGAATTGGCAAAAAGTGAGCTGACTTCGTTAGCCTATCCACTATCACCCAAATAGCATCATGGCTTATAAATGTTCTTGGTAACTTTGTAACAAAATCCATCGTGACGTTATCCCATTTCCATTCTGGGATTTCGGGTTGTTGTAACGTTCCTGACAGTTTTGATTTTCAGCCTTTACCATGGCACATGTTAGGCATTTCCCAACATAAATAGCGATTGATTTCTTGATTCCAGGCCACCAGAAAAGTGCCTTTAGATCCTCGTACATTTTATCACTTCTAGGGTGAACCGAGTACCTAGACTTGTGGGCTTCGTCAAGGATTACCTCTCGAATTCCTCCGTGCTTCATCACCCATGTTTCCCCTTGTACTTGTATGTACCATCATCCCTTGTCTCAAATCACTTTTTCATTCCCATTAACTCTTCTTCTTTTAACCTTTCTTCCTTTAATGCTTCGTTTTGAGCTTCTTTAAGTTTTGCGATAAGGTTGGTATACACACTCATCCTTAAGGCTCATACACGAAGAGGCTTTTCTCTCACCTTTCTGGTCAAAACATCTGCCACAACATTGTCCTTACGGGATGGTAACGGATTTCGCACTCATAGTCGTTTAACAGCTCGACCCATCTTCTCAGACACATGTTTAGCATCTTTTGGTCGAGGTGCTAACTTCTATGGTCAGTGTAGATGATGTATTTCGTGCCATAGAGGTAGTGCCTCCACATTTTGAGAGCAAACACCACAGCACCCAATTCCAGTTCGTGCGTCGTATAGTTCTTCTCATGATCGTTAAGTAGTCTAGATGCATAAGCAATCACCTTGTTGCGTTGCATCAGTACACATCCTAGTCCTTGATGCGAAGCGTCACAATAGACCACGAAATCTTCTACTCCTTCTGGAAGAGCAAGGATAGGTGCACTGCATAACTTCTCCTTAAGCGTTTCAAACGCCTCATTCTGCTCTCGTTCCCACACAAAGGTTGTGTTCTTCTTAGTTAGTGCGGTCAAGGGCTGCACTATGCGCGAGAAGTCCTTTATAAACCGTTAGTAGTATCCGGCCAGCCCTTAGAATTGCCTTATCTTTGTGGGAGTTTCAGGAATCTTCCAATCCTTTATAGCCTTAATCTTGGAAGGGTCGACTTGAATCCCATTCTTATTTACCACATGCCCTAAGAATTGAATCTTACACATCCAAAATTCGCATTTAGAGAATTTGGCATATAGTTGTTCATTCTTGAGTAATTCAAGAATTAGCCTGAAATGCTTCTCGTGCTCATCCTTACTACGGGAGTAGATCAGTATGTCATCGATAAACATGATCACAAACGTGTCAAGATAAGGGCGGAAAACGCGGTTCATAAGGTCCATGAACACTGCTGGTGCATTAGTCAGTCCAAAGGGCATGACTAAATACTCATAGTGTCCAAACCTAGTTCGGAAGGCCGTTTTGGGTATGTCCTCTTCTTTTATCTTGAGTTGATGGTAACCTGACCTCAAATCTATTTTGGAGAAATAACTTGCTCCTTGAAGTTGATCAATAGCTCATCTATTCTCGGAAGAGGGTAACGGTTCTTTATGGTCAGCTTGTTCAGTTCTCTGTAATCAATGCACATTCGCAGGGTTCCTTCTTTTTTTCACAAACAGTACCGGGGCACCCCATGGAGAGACATTTGGACGTATGAATCCCTTGTCAAGTAGTTCTTGAACTTGTGCCATCAGTTCCTTTATTTAGGCAGGAGG
Organism: Flaveria trinervia; assembly: GCA_025506515.1. NCBI lineage: Eukaryota > Viridiplantae > Streptophyta > Magnoliopsida > Asterales > Asteraceae > Flaveria > Flaveria trinervia. The sequence continues at coordinate 25,029,232 of CM046452.1, forward strand.
TGAGTCGGTACAGTGCCTTGGCTACTGGTGTAGCATGAGGCAGTAAATATATCTGGAATTCAACTTGTCGATTCAGGGGAAGTCCCGGCAGGTCTTCCAGAAACACTTCTGGGTATTCAAAAACCACGGGGATATCTACAATCTTCTTCTCCTTTTGGGTCTTCATCACATAGACTATGAAAGTTGGGCATCCCTTCATTAAGGTCTGGTAGCTTTTAAGTGGGATACCATAGGGTACAGAGTGTTACTCCGCTCGCCTTGTACCACTAACACTTCCTCGTCGCTCAACGGTATCTTGAGTAGGCGCTCATCACATACGATTTCGACTCTATGCTTAGCTAGCCAGTCCATACCAACAACCACATCGAATCCTCCTAACTTAATGAGCATCAGATTTGTCCTAAATGTATTTCCTTTAGATTTAGCGAGCAATCCTTGATGACTTCATTAGTTTCTAAAATGTTACCATTAGCTAATTCTACAGCAAACATATGAGTTAAGGTACACGCGTCTAAGTCAATCAAAGGCCTAAAAGTACTAGAGACAAAACTAGCAGTCGCTCCGGTATCGAACAAAATAGTAGCAGGATGGTTGTATACAAGGAACGTACTGTTAACCATATCAGATTCCCTCCGAGCTCCAGCTGGGTCCATTACAAATGCTCTTCGTTTGGCTTGTTGTGTTTGGCATCCTTGTCTCTACCTAGCTTAGGACACTTGTTCCTCATGTGCCCTGGATCCCCACATTCATAGCATTGTTTTCCTAGTGCATAAATACAGTCCTTGATTAAATGACCTGTTCTCTTGTATCTGAAATAGGGCATTGGGTTACATTCCCCTTGATGGTGTAATTTGCACTTGTTGCAAAATGGGCTTGTCCCCGAGTACAGTTTCTGGGTCTTGCTACCCTGATCATCACGCCTCACACCATTAGAACTCTTCCTACCTAACCCGCTACTACTTCCAACCTCTCTTTTTTACTTCAAACCACTTTCTTTTCTCACCAACAGACTTCCTCTTCTCATCAGCCCTAGCTTGCTCAGTCCATCCAGCCCTAACTAAGTCATCAGTCAAACTGCTGGTAATGTCAACCGCAACTTGTAGGGTTAAAGGCTGGGAGGAGCGGACCATTCCCCTAACTCTTGGGTGTAGCCCCCAGATGAATCGTGCTACACCTTTAGATTCGGGTGTCACCAGATGGGAACCAGTCGGGATAGGGCTAAGAAACAATTGATATATTCCGTGTAGTTGGGACCTTTCATTTCCAGACTTAAGAATTCTGCCTCTAGTTTCTCGAGTTGGTTGATGGGGCAATACTTGCTCGTCATCAATTCCCTGAATTTGGTCCAACTCATTCGGTTAGCCATATTTCTTCCACGGGTTTGTGTAATCAACTTCCACCATTCAAGAGCTGATCCCTTGAGGGATTGGGATGCGAAACTCACCATATGATCCATCTTGCACTCGCTAATGTCCAAGACAGCTTCCATTTTATCGATCCATCTGTACGTCTCTATAGCATCCTCGATGCCGTAGAAGTCCTTAGGCTTACATGCCATGAAGGTATTATAGGAGCATCCATTCTTTAACGCCTCGGCTTCCTCGTCATGGCCCTAGTTGCTCCCTGGCCGATCATTACCATTAGTATTACTCCGATCAGCATTGATCTGAGCGATAATGGTCGGAATGGCGTTAGCAAGTTGTTCTGCTACGAGGTTAGCAATTCTCTCATTTATTTCTTGATTAGCATTTTCCCTGCGGGGAGTTCCTGGTGGGGTAGGTTGGTTTCCAGTTTGTCTGGCTTCCTCACAGCGGCCCCTAGTGGCTCCTTGCCGCCCAAATCGTGTTCCTCTCCGAGTCGGCATTCTGATAGTATCACAAATAGATTCGTTTAGCATCTCAAAATTTGTTTCGAATAGCTCATGCATCCATACCCTATTATACCATGCCTCAGCAAGAGGGATCATAGCGTGTATATATATACAACCCGCTAAGTGATTCTTACAAGGTCCAATTCAAAGCATATCATAACAGTTAGACAATCAATCAGAAAGGGGCATGGACCAATACAAAGCATCACGTAACACAAGGCAATTCAATATAACTAGTCCAATAACCTAGCATCCAAACAAACAGTTCAGAGTTAAATAGAGATAGTAGTAACATCCAGCAAAGTTGAATCAGAGTCAAGCTCTTACAAGTTGGAACGTGCCATCACCCCATGATAATAATAATAATAGTATCGAATAATAATTGAAATAGTTTCCTTCAACTATCTAAAGACAGATAATTCCACTTCTTACCCCTGCTCTCACATCCACTTTTTCTTCGCCATCCAAACCATCCTGAGCTCTTCTTTCTATGCTCCTGTTCCAACCATTGCACCCCATACGTAGCCATCATAGCCTGGAATTGAGCAGACTGGGAGGTCCGGGTGGCGTGCTGAAGAGTCAACTTGCCCAACGGCTCGACTGGGAGTACTTATCACCAGCCAGTACGCTAGGGCCGTCATACATGCTGTGCCTCGGTGGCATCAGGTGTTCATCACGTGGGTCAAACAGCGGAGGTGCCGGTATCAGAGTCCTAATAGGTGGTGGAGGAGGTGGCATCCTAAAGGAGACCGAAGGTCCTGGCCTAGCACTCTTGCGTGGACGGGTGATAACACGTGCACCCCTATTCCCTATAGGTGGGATGGGTGAGTGGGTAGAAGCAGCTACGTGAGGGGAATGGGAGCGCGTCCGGCTCCTGGAAGGTGATGTGGAGGAAGAGTCCTTAGAAGCTTCAGTGTCATCTAACGTGACGGATATCCATCCTGGATGTCCGCACCTCCAGAGATATGCCTCATACTCTGTCTGAGGCTACGCCCTTCTAAGGGTCCCAATAGGGGTAGTCTCATTATCAGGGTGAGCAGGCGCCTTACCTTTATCAGCCATAACCACTGTGTCCTGTAATGAACACATCATAAGTAATTTGGTTTCTTATAGATCATGATTATAATAATAGTACTACTAGTAGTGATAGTAGTAGCATTATTATTCCAACATATCATTGTTCGTGTTACCCAAATCAATAGTATCGGATAACATAGTTCATCATAGAAATCGTTTAAATCCCCTTTTTAAAATAAGTTTCAAAATCACCAATGTTAATCAAAAAAGTCCAACCATTACCTAAAGGTCCGTGGTGGAAATTACGCGTTCGGTAAATTCATGATTATGTTGATCAAGTGTAATCATCAATTTACCCAACCCGATCATCCCAACACTTCCCACAAGGACAGTCCTAGGGTATCAGGGTTGTAGCCTAGGGTCTAATATGGTATTCCCGACTTCTCTACAACCTTTGGCTCTCATACCAATCTGTCACACCCCGGGCCCAGGTAGGGTGGGACGTCACAGACTAGCAACAACATATGGCAGCGGAAACAAACCATTACAAGAGCTCAAAGGAGAGAATATCACACGACATTAAAAGTTTTCAAAAGATACCAGGGCTAGAAATAGATCCAACCCCCAAATGAGTTATACAACCAACGTAGAAACAAATTGTATTTGCTCAACATAAATGTAAAATTGTTCAAATTGTTCATTAAGTAAACTAAGCCAATGCCATGGTCACGGGGATAAGTCCAGGTCTTCACAACAGCTAGGATCTCTTTATAAATTACCTAAACATGCTCAAAAAGAAATTTGTATCAACTAAAATGTTAGTGAATTCAAGTGCTTAAAGTTAAAAAAAAATAAAAAGGACTTAACAAAATCCACATTTTATAAAAAGAAATGAATCATAGTTTCAACATCGTGGGAGAATCATCATCAACCCTACACTAAGTCCTGGTTGGCCTCTTCTAAAGTTGTGTTTAACCGGTTACTCCCGAAGGAAGATCTGAGCCCCAAAACAGTGTACCATACCTGCCCAGACGGTTCACCATAGTTTCTTAACAAACCTATCACATGCCACAAACGACCCCTCAGGATCTCAGTGGGGTACCCTTCCTAGAAGGTGTTGGACCAAAAGAACCAATGAGCCTGATCAGAAAAACCTCTAAGTCCCACAGACACACAACAACTGCTGAAGACTTGATCAGCTGTTTGACTAAGTCTGAAGATTTCAACAGCTGAAGACTAAAGTACTGAAGACTTCAAAAGCTGAAGACCAAAGTCTGAAGATCAACAGCTGAAGAATAAGTACTGAACACTTCAACAGCTGAAGAATAAAGTACTGAAGACTTCAACAGCTGAAGACCAAAGTCTGAAGAGCAACAGCTGAAGAACAAAGTACTGAAGTTCAACAGCTGAAGTACAAAGACTGAAGACATTAGCTGATGACAACAGCTGAAGTTCAAGTACAAGTACTAAAGCCTTCAGAGTTTGTTACAACAGCTGAAGAAGCATTCTTCAGTTGTTGTGATGGTTTCCTTTTAGTAGTTTTCTTTTTGTTTCAGTATTTGTAAAACGACTGAAGAGCTTGTTCTTCAGTCATTGTAGTTTCAGTAGTTTATTTTCAGTAGTTGTAGTGATAGTTAACACTTAGCATTTTGTAAGAAGATGTTAGCTGTTTGACATCTTTAGTAGTTGTGTTAACTATCAGTAGTTTGAATAAATTCTGTTAGATGTTACTATCAAGTGACATCAGCAGACGTCACATCTCCTATATAAGAGGTGTTGACCTAATTGTATTTGTGACATTCTGTTACCACGAAAGCGAATATTGAATGAAATATATTTTTGCAGAATTCTTTCTGTCTATAACCGTTTGTTCTTACCTTGAATATCTTTTGTGTTCTTTTCAATTAGCTAATTCATTTTTTGATTTCCGCTGCTATACTCTCTAATCAATCAAACGTAGATCGCTCATCCTATCAGAAGGGAAGCCACTGTGTGTGTGGGGTATATCCCAAATAGATCTATCCATATAAAACAAACGGTACACGAAAGAATTAATGATTATGATATAAGTATCAGCAGGTAACCATAAATTCCACATACAATCACCAAGTAAAGCACAAATATTGTTCATAAATAACATAGCACGTTTCACCCCAAAGCATTAGTAAAAAGGGGATCACTAGAACTCACCTTAGGTGTTAAGCCATAACTCTTCGTTTGCCGGGAATGTCTCAAGTCTAGCACCCTAACATGAATATATTAAGTGATAAGATATTACTCTAAACTTATTTAAGGTGCAACAAGTGTGTAAAAAAATTTAGTTGTTGGATAAGACTTTGATTCCATGAGGGTTTTTATGAAAAGTTTCCCATATAATTTAGGATTTTACACCATTAAGTTAAGGATATAGGGTCAATATGCTGTTCATGTGATTATTAGTCTCATATGAGTCGGTTATAAAGTTTGGTAAAATTTACAGGTTAGTCCCTCAAGTTTCAAAATTGACAGTTTCTACCCTCAAGTTTAGTTTCTTACTATTTATGACTGTTAAGGCCAAAATCAGGTTCTTAGAGTAAAATTGACTTATTATTGAGTAAGTGTTCCAAATTTTCAAAATATGGATCCGGTTTAAAACCTATGCGTTTAATGTTCCCGGTTGTGGTAAAACCGGAGAGTTTTAACGGTTAATTAAGGATTTTCCTAAATTTGAGTCTTGGGCCAGTAGGTACCATCTTAAGGACATTTTTATAAGTTTTAAGTCCTTTAATTATGAACTTTTGCCTCTAATAGTTGAAAGCCTCGTTCTTAAGTTTAACCCGTTAAAACGCGTTTTTAGCCGAATTTGACCATTTAAAAGCTTATTTGACCAATATTTCAAATCCTTTAGGTCTTTTAACACTTAAATTACTGAAATGACATGGTTTTTATAAATCTACATACAACACATAACCACATACAATGCGCACATAAACCAGTTAACATTACGAAAATACCTTATGGCACGCAGCTACTCAGATTGGCATCCCATTCCCATTCTGTCCCATTCTCAGTCTAAGTTAAGGTTTATTTTGAAAATTTAACCATTTCACTTAAACTTTGACTCTGATACCAACTTGTAAGGCCTCATTCCGGGAGACCTCATAGTTGGTCATTCATTGCACATAAAACATTATAATTACATTTGCCTTACGAAAACATTGCAGCGGAAACACAAATAAAATATAACTTTTCATATCATTACAAATGTTTTTGCAAGTTAATATAAGCATTCATTTCAAAACCTCATTCGTTTGCATTACAATGTAAAAACATTAACAAAAGAATACCATCCAAAAGAGCTGAGTAGCCGCCTCCAGCCATCCCCAGCAACGTTTATCTGCCAACTGAAAATGTATAAAAGTCAGCGTTGATGAGTGAGTTCTAGTTTTATAAATAAAACATACTTTTCTTTCATAAAACCGTTCTTTACTTTCTTTCAAAATCATACTATACTTTTCATTCATCCGTGATCATACGTCATACGTACATACTGATAATATCATCAATATCTTCTTTAATCTTTCATGCTTTACTTTCCTTTCTGACAACCATAAACCCTTCCCTTCAATTCATGGTACTGGACCTAGACCTATCATAGACCTTCTATAACGGTGCATCGCACCTCGTGGTCATAGTACCTAGGGTAAGATTTAGGTTTACTATGAAATACCTTTCTGTTTGTGGTTTTGGACCTAGTCCTCTCATAGACCTTCTATAATGGTGCATCGCACCTCGTGGTCATAATACCTAAGCTATGAATGTAGGTTAACCTTGCCATATGCAATACCTTTCTGTTCGTGGTTCTAGACCTAGGCCTATCATAGACCTTCTATAACGGTGCATCGCACCTCGTGGTCACAGTACCTAAGGTATGCAGCAATAGTTCTATGCAAATGGTCAATCACAAAGAAAAACCCCGATGTACATGCCATGCTTACAAGACTATCTCTACTTTCATTACTCAATAATGCTTGCATTCTTACTTCATGTTCCTCTTTCCTTTATCTTTCACTTTACGTTACATAATACTTCATTTATTCCTTAACATCACACGTAAAGTCATGGGAAAGAAAAACATATATCATCATAAGGAACATAAACATATCATTAATACATCATCAAGCAGGGCATCATACACACATAACATACATCATGTATAACCATGCAAGATGATCATCATCATCATCATAAACATCAATCACATAACATAACATGCCCATCATACCATCTATGACCCCAAAAGTCAACGTACATAGCCCCGGGAATCTCCCAAGTCAAAGCCTACATTACACATTTTCCCCAAAAATTAGAAAAATATTCTAAGTCCTTATGTGCATGGGCACTATGCAGGCGCTTGGACACTATGCAGGCGCATGGGGAACACTTAGGCGCATGGATCTTTCAGGTGCATGGGCACTATGCAGGCGTATGAACACTTAGGCGCATGGGCCACTTGGGCGCATCAGCACTATTGGGGCGCATGACCCTACACTTATTCATCCGGCTAACGTTTCTAGGCGCATGGACCACTGTTCAGGCGCATGGGCTATACATAAATATTTCTAAGGTAATCTTAGGCACATGGGCTACTGTATAGGCGCATGGATTACACTTAAATCCTTCTCAGGCATTTTTAGGCGCATGAGCCTTATCTAGGCGCATGGACCCTCCGTGTAACATATTTCTAATATGTTTTCAAACCCAATCATCAACCCATCTGTTCTGAGCTTAACATGGCTATTATAAACATGAATAACCATATGCATTCAAGAATCAACATCTAATCATGCACACTACACACGGGTAAACATACATAAACTTGTAAAATCATTTTAATATATTTTCAGCTCCAAAGATAGTTTAAAACAAGTAAAAACGAGGGTCTAAAACTCACCTGATGCAACTTGGGTGTTTCTTCCTTTCTAACCCGCTTGCATTGAGTTCAAACACCTAAAAAGAACACCAAACACACACACCCAAGCACATACACAAATACATAAGCACATATGCATATAACCTGGATAAAACCCGTCATAAACACTTAAAACCGCGAATTCTTACCTTGAATTCATTCCCTTCTTCTTCTTCTTCAAACCGAGAGTTTCTGCTCTCCTCTTTTCTTTCTCTCTCTAAAGTCTGAATGCGAGTGATGTGAAAGAGGGTGGGCGGCCATGCCCACCTTTACACCAACTTTTCAAAGATTTTTGTCCTTCTTACATTTTTAATCTCACTACTTGGGTGTCATTGCGTTTTCTTTCTTTTATTCTTCATCTATTATTCTTTCTTTTCTTTTTTAGAAATAACCGGGTGTTACAAGTCCATCCCCCTTATATAGGTTTCGTCCCCGAAACCTGCTATTCCTCAAACAGACGAGGGTAATGTCGTCTCATCTCCTCATTCGTCTCCCATGTAGATTCATATCCCTTCCTGTCCTTTCACTGTACACGCATAAAAGGAACCACTTTATTTCTCAGCCTTTTTTCTTTACGATCGATGATTGGCAGTGGTTGCTCCACATAATTGAGCCTTTCGTCTACCTCGATATCCTCCAATGGAACAATCATGTCTTCATCAGCTAAGCATTTTCTCAGATAAGATACATGGAATGTCAGGTGGATTCCACTTAACTCATCTGATAACTCCAATCTATAGGCTACCTCTCATGCTCGAGCAATGATTCGGAAAGGGCCTATATAACTTGGGCTCAACTTTCCCCGCTTCCTGAATCGGATAATACCCTTCCAAGGTGAGACCTTCAACATAACCCGGTCACCCACCTGCAACTCGATCGGTCTACGTCGTCTATCGGCGTACGACTTCTGCCTATCTTTAGCTGACTTCATGAATGCTTTAATCTTCTCAAGCTTCTCAGTCATAGCCTCGATTACCTTGACGATCCCCAATTCCTTTTGACCAATATCACCCTAACAAACGGGTGTTCTGCGTCTCCTACCATATAGCATCTCGTATGGTGGCATGCTAATGCTAGCATGATAGCTATTATTGTACGAGAATTTAGCTAACGGTAAGTCGTCATCCCAACTTCCCCCAAAATCAATCACACATGCCCGAAGCATGTCTTCCAGTGTTTGAATGGTCCTTTCTGACTGACCATCAGTTTGGGGATGATAAGCCGTGCTAATATGTAACCTCATCCCCATGGAATCGTGGAATTTCTTCCAGAATTTAGATGTAAACCGGGTGACACGATGAGACACAATGGACACCGGCACACCATGACGAGTTATAATCTCCTAGATGAATAGGTCAGCCAACCTCTCGGATGAATATGTCTCGCGGATCAGTAGGAAGTGAGCACTCTTTGTCAAACGGTCAACAATCACCCATATGGCATCGTACCCCTTCGGAGTACGTGGTAGCTTTGTAATGAGATACATGGTGATGTGCTCCCACTTCCATTCCGGTATATCCAAAGGTTGGATCTTCCCATATGGCTTCTGATGTTCGGCCTTTACTTGCAAACAAGTAAAGCACTTACTCACATACTCCACCACGTCACGCTTCATACCCGACCACCAATAATCTTTCTTCATATCATGATACATCTTTGTGGCACCAGGATGAATGGAGTATCGAGTCTTGTGAGCTTCATCCAAAATCCTCACACGTAGATCCCCGAAATGAGGAATCCACACCCGTCCAAATCGAGTTTTTACACCAAGTGTGTTTTCACCCAATTCCCCAACCAGACCTCTCATTCTTTCAGAGTTTAGATGATCTTCTTTTATTGCCTCATCTTGAAACTCCTTGACTTTCTTCATTACATCAGAGGTCATGATCAGTTGATATGCTTTCACCCGAATCGGCTTGGGCCTCTCCTTTCGGCTAAAGAGCATCAGCCACCACGTTGGCTTTGCCCGAATAATAATGGATCTCACAATCATAACCTTTTATGAGCTCTAACCATCTTCTTTGCCTCATGTTCAGATCTTTTGCTCGAAGAAGTACTTCAAGCTCTTATGGTCAGTGAAAATGGTGCACTTCGTCCCGTACAGATAGTGCCTCCAAATCTTTAGTGCAAAGACCACAACTGCTAGCTCCAAGTCAAGAGTAGGGTAGTTGACCTCATGAACTTTCAACTGTCGGGATGCATAGGCTATGACCTTCCCTCTCTGCATTAATACACACCCCAATCCCGAGTAAGAAACATTTGAATATACCACCGAATCCTCGCTTCCTTCAGGTAATGACAAGAGAGGAGCTTGAGTCAACCTCACCTTTAACTCCTCGAATGCTTGTTCTTAGGCTTGACCCCATATAAACTTTACATCCTTTCATGTCAACTTGGTCAGTGGAGAAGCAATCTTGGAAAGTCCTGAATGAACCTTCGATAAACCCCGCCAACCCCAAGAAACTACAAATCTCGGATGGCATCTTTGGAGACTTCCATTGCATCACAGCCTCCACCTTAGCAGGGTCTACCATGATCCCCTCGGGATTTATCATGTGACCTAAGAATTGAAATTTGCATCATCAAAACCCACACTTGGAGAATTTGGCATACAACTTCTCCCTTCCTAAGGTCTCTAACACATCCCGTATGTGATCGGCGTGCTCCCCCTCGCTCTTTGAATAAATCAGGATATCATCAATAAACACGATCACTGATTTATCTTACATTGGTTGACATACTCGATTAATCAAATCCATAAAAGCAGCGGGCGCATTGGTCAAGCCAAATGGCATAACAAGAAATTCATTGTGACCGTAACGCATGCGAAAAGCTATCTTAGGGATATCCTGCTCCTTCACCTTCAGCTCATGGTAACCAGATTAAAGATCTATCCTTGAAAACCAACTGGCACCTTGAAGCTGGTCAAACAGATCATCAATTCTTGGTAGGGGGTATCGGTTCTTCACGGTCAATTTGTTCAGCTCGCGGTAGTCAATGCAAATCCTCATACTACCATCTTTCTTCTTCACAAACAGGACCGGAGCACCCCAGGGAGAAATACTCGGCCTAATGAACCCCTTATCAAGCAGCTCCTGCAATTGCTCCATCAGTTCTTTCATTTCTGTCAGAGCTAACCGATATGGTGCATTGGCAATGGGTTGAGCATCGGGTATCAGATCAATTTGGAACTCAATCTCACGATCCGGTGGCACACCGGGTAAGTGTTTTGGGAATACATCCGGAAAGTCACACACAACTAGTACATCAAATAGTTGCGGTGTTGGCATGTCCACGTCCTTTACGTAGGCGAAGTAGGCACTACATCCACGCTTCATGCACTTTCCTTCCATCGCCATCGAAATCACTTTCGGGATCGTCACGACTCGATCGCCATAAATCATCACCTTATCCCCGTCAAGTGCTGTTAATCAGATCGTCTTCTTGCGACACACAATATTCGCTTTGTAGTCCGCCAACCAATCCATTCCTAGGACTACAGCAAAACCGCCTAAGGTCATCACGAATGGTCTAATAGGAAATTTATGACCGTCTAGTTCTATGTCACAACCTTCTATCATCTCAGAAATCCTTGTAGACTTACCTATGGCAGTTTTTACCTCGAAGGGCTCATCAATACATCTACTCTTACTGGGAAACTTAGCACAAAAGGCAGTAGAAATGAAACTCCTACTAGAACCAGAATCAAACAACACATATGCAAGAGTTTGGTTTACTAGAAACATACCTCACACCACGTCGGGGTCTGTCCTAGCCTCCTCCCGAGTCATCGTAAAAGTTCGGCCGCTTGCCTTTTGTCCTTCTCCTCCAGGCTTCTTCGCTCCTGAGCTCTCAGCCTTGGGCTTCTTACAATCCTTGTTCATGTGGCCCTCCATGCCACAGTTAAAACACCAGACCGTACGACAGTCCTTGGCTATATGCCCCGACTTCCCCATTTGAAGCATACATTCAACCCCAGCCTGCATTCCCCGCTATGTTCTCTCCCACACCTATCACACTTCCTTATACCCGCACCCGATGCGACCACACGACGGTCATCCACCTGTGCCTTCTTGTTACATGTCGAAGCATTACCCCGACCAAACCTTTTCCCCTGCCAGTTACGATCACCACCACTCTTCTTTCCACCTTCATTCACCACCACCGTCCTCTCATCATACAGTCTCCTTGCCACTTGATTTTTCCCGTACATCTTGATTTTTCGAGACAGATGTGTCACTTGATCTGGCACCAGACGTGCCATCTCGTTGAATTTCATGGTGTACTGCTGGTGCGTCATAGTTCCCGCCTCTAGTTGCAGGAACTCCCTTTCGACCTTGTCCATTTCCCGATGAGGACAAAACTCTTCAATCACCAATTTTTTCAACTTAGACCATCTCACCCTCCCGATGGCCCTGCTACCCTCGCTTGGACAATGTTGTCCCACCAGCACAAAGCCGAATCCATAAAAGAGTGGGTAGCGAACTTCACCTTTTAGTCTTCCCGGCACTCGCTGATATCCAGAACAACCTCATTTCCCTCACCCTCCGGTTAGCAGCTGCAGCAGTGCCATTTCCACCGAAAGTAGGGGGCTTGCATCTCATAAACGCCCCATAGTTACAGCCTCGTGCCGCCTCTGGCGCAGGCTCTTCTTCTTCCTCCTCCTCATGATCAGAGAGAACCGTTTCCGGTTCTGGTTGCTCCTATCCTCCCGAGGACCTATTTCTCTCCTTTCTTTCCCTTTCTCTTACTGGCTTGATCACTTCGGTCACCACAGACGGTAGGATCGTCTGCATGACCTCATGAACTTCTTTCACCACAGCCTCCTTTACTAAGGCTCTCAGATTGGCGCTCTCGTCACCACCCTCCAGATGAGGGGTCTCTGGTTCTTCATGAACCACTTTCTCGACTCTGGGTCTCCCTCTCTTGGGTCACGGAGCAGCATCGTGACCTCCAACACCAGAGGCTTTCGAAGATCTACCGCTAGCCATCTTCTAACACACTATAATATTCAAACACTAACACGGTCATTCAAGGTAATAGCTCAGCTTATGTCAAGTATAGTAAGTCCCTAATTACAGTGGTCAGTTGTGATTAGCCACTTACTTTACACTTCATAACCCAAGCATCTCCTATCCTGACTTAATTAGTATCTAAATCTACATACAACACATAACCACATACCATGCACACATAAACCGGTTAACATTACGAAAATACCTGATGGTACGCAGCTACTTAGATTGGCATCCCATTCCCATTCAATCCCATTCTCAGTCTAAGTTATGGTTTATTTTGAAAATTTACCCATTTCACTTAAACTTTGGCTTTGATACCAACTTGTAAGGCCCCGTTCCCGGAGACCTCACAGTTGGTCATTCATTGCACATAAAAAATTATAATTAGATTTGCCTTACGAAAACATTGCAGCGGAAACATAAATAAAATATAACTTCTCATATCATTACAAATGTTTTTGCAAGTTAATACAAGTGTTCATTTCAAAACATCATTGGTTCACATTACAATGCAAAAACATTAACAAAAGAATGCCATCCAAAATAGCTTAGTAGCCGCCTCGTGCCATCCCCAGCAACGTTTACCTGCCAACAGAAAATGTATAAAAGTTAGCGTTGCTGAGTGAGTTCTAGTTTTATAAATAAAACATACTTTTCCTTCGTAAAACCGTTCTTTACTTTCTTTCAAAATCATCCTATTCTTTTCATTCATCCGTGATCATACATCATACGTACATACTGATAATATCATCATTATCTTCTTTAATCTTTCATGCTTTACTTTCCTTTCTGACAACCATAAACCCTTCCCTTCTGTTCATGGTAGTGGACCTAGACCAATTATAGACCTTCTATAACGGTGCATCGCACCTCATGGTCATAGTACCTAGGGTAAGATTTAGGTTTACTATGCAATACCTTTCTATTTATGGTTCTGGACCTAGGCCTCTCATAGACCTTCTATAACGGTGCATCACACCTTGTGGTCACAGTACCTAAGGTATGAATGTAGGTTTACCATTGCCATATGCAATACCTTTTTGTTCGTGGTTCTGGACCTAGGCCTATCACAGACCTTCAATAATGGTGCATCGCACCTCGTGATCACAGTACCTAAGGTATGCAACAATAGTTCTATGCAAATGGTCAATCACAAAGAAAGACCCCGATGTACAGGCCATGCTTACAAGACTATCCCTACTTTCATTACTCAATAATGCATGCATTCTTACTTCATGTTCCTCTTTCCTTTATCTTTCAGTTTACGTTACATAATACTTCATTTATTCATTAACATCACACGTAAAGTCATGGGAAGATAAACATACATCATCATAACGAACATAAACATATCATTCATACATCATAAAGTAGTGCATCATACCCACATCACATACATCATGTATAACCATGCAACATCATCATCATCATCATCTCATAAACATCAATTACATAAGTGGTTACAAGAATATCTCTACTTTCATTACTTAGTTGCTTTTGGAGGAGATGAAGGTGTTACTTCTAAGTGTATCCCAATTTTGTGATTAGAGTCATAACATGCTATTTATTGAGCATGAGTGCATTGTTCTCAAGCCCAGGGTGGTCATTCCTCATGAGTCTATCCTGTTTAGAGCCCCCAAGAAATGAAACATGTACAAGATGGACTTGCATGAAACATCTCCCTCTAGAGAAGTTTCATGCTTTCTGTCTAAAGCAAATAGTGATGAGTCTTTCCTATGGCATAAAAGAATGTGCCATGTAAACTTTAAGAACATGAATAAATTAATTAAGAATGATTTGGTAATTGGAATGACAAAGAAAGAGTTTACAAGTGATGATCATTGTGTTGCATGCTTGAAAGGGAAGCAACATAAGGTATCCCAGAAGCCTAAGGGAAGAAACTCCATCACTACTCCGCTACACTTGTTACATATGGATCTCTTTGGCCCCGCCAGTGCAATGTGTCTAGGAAGGACCTCATATTGTTTAGTGATCACATATGACTTTACAAGATTCACATGGGTCTTTTTCCTTAGATCTAAGGATGAGACTCCTGAAATTCTGAAGAATTTCATCTTAAAGATTGAGAATTAATCAGAGCACAAGGTCAAAACCATAAGATGTGATCAGGGACTAAATTCAAGAATGAAATCCTTGATAGATTTTGTGATGAAAACGGTATTACAAGACAATACAGTGCTCCCAAGACTCCTGAGCAAAATGGTATTGCTAAGAGGAGAAACAAGACATTGATTGAAGCTGCAAGAACTATGTTGTTTGACAATAAGCTACCTATCACCTTCTGGGTAGAGGCAGTCAACACTTCCCGCTATGTGTTGAACAATTTTTTAGTGGTTAAGACTCATGGCAAGACTCCTTGTGATCTTTGGCACAGGAGGAAACCTTTTATTGGTTTACTCAGGTCATTGGATGTCCTTGCACCATCTTGAATACCAAGATCAAATTGCCAAATTTGCTGAGAAATCAGATCATCGACCATTCATTGGATACTCTTCTCAAGCTAAGGCTTATAGAGTATACATTCTCAGAACTAGAATTGTTGAGGAGTCAGCCAATGTGACTTTCAATGAACACACACCTTGTGTGGCTGGTTTTGGTCGTGATTGGCTATTTGATCTTGATTTAGTTACCAACTGTTTTAACAAATCTTGTGAGAGTATTTCAGGATCTACAGAAATCTTACCTATATATGATCCTGGACCAAGATTTGAGCTAAGAAGATCTTCAAGTAATACATATTCAGCTCTAGCTGTTACTACTTCTACAAATGAAGTTCGTATTAGCACCAAAATGACAAACTCAACTGATACATTTGGGATGGCTTCAAATTCCTGCTCAAAGGCTCCACAACCAGTTAAAGACACTTCAAATGTATAGGAAAATGATGGTAGTGGTGATAGTGGTCAAGACTTTCTTGATGTTGATAACCACTCCATAGATGACAACATCAATGATGGCACGCACTCATTGGATCAAGTTTATCTTGATAAGTGTGTTGATGTGGTGGGAGAAACATTCAGATCTAAATTTCTCTAATTTAGATCTCACTCAACAACTTACTATGATCCCTCAGCTAAGGATCCACAAGTCTCACCCCACCACAAACATCATTGGAGATGTTGACATAGGGGTAAGAACAAGAGGACAAACCCATGAAGCAAATGTTTGTCTTCACTCTTGTTTCTTGTCCCAGATAGAGCCAAAGAAAATTGATAAGGCGTTGAAGGATAGAAGTTGGGTTGAAGCTATTCACGAGGAGTTGTTTCAATTCAAAAGACAGAAAGTTTGGAACCTATGTCCTCTTCTTCATGGGAAGACTACTATAGGAACCAAATGGGTGTTTGAGAATAAGAAAGATGATAGAGGCATTGTCATAAAAAACAAAGCTAGAGTAGTTGTTCAAGGATACACACAAGAAGAAGGAATTGACTACACTGGTGTCTTTGCTCCTGTAGCAATACTGGAAGTTGTTAGGATATTCTTGGCATTTGCTGCATCCAAGAACTTCAAGGTCTATCAACTTGATGTCAAGTGTACTTTTCTTTATGGGGTGATTGGTGAAGTGGTGTATGTCAACAACCACTTGGTTTTGTAGATCCCGATCATCCTGATTATGTCTGTACGCTTGACAAAGCTCTTTATGGGCTGCATCAGGCACCCAGGAAGTGGTATGAGACTCTATCTCCGTTTCTCTACAAGCATGGATACAGAAGGGGTACTATAGATGGAACTCTATTCATCAAAGGACAAGCAAATGACATAACGCTAGTTCAAGTGTATGTAGAGATGACATCATCTTTGGTTCAACTAATCCAAAGCTCTACAAAGACTTTGAGAAGCTGATGAAGGATAAATTTGAAATGAGTGCCATGGGGGAACTCAAGTTCTTTCTGGGAAATCAAGTGAAGCAAGTTAAAGATGGCATCTTCATTAGTCAATCAAAATATGTTCAAGACATACTCAAAAGGTTCAAAATGACTGATTGTCAGTCTGCTAAGACACCCATAGCAAGAAACCACTCCCTTGGACTGATATTGAGGGGGAATGTGTGGATGAACACCTTTACAGGGCTATGATTGGGTCTCTTATGTATTTTATAGCTTGCAGGCCTGATATCATGTTTGCCATATGTATTTGTGCAAGATATTAAGCCAACCCTAAGATGTATGACCTCATTACTATAAAAGGGATTCTAAGATACCTCAAAGGTGCCTCAACACTTGGTCTTTGGTATCCTAAGAATTTTGACTTCAATTTGTATGCTTATACAGATAGTGATTATGGTGTTGCAACATGATTGAAAAGTCTACATCCGGGGGATGTCAATTTCTTGGTGGAAGGGTTGTCTCATGGCAATGCAAGGAACAATTCTATGTCTCTGCATCAACTGCTGAATATAAAAGGAAGAAAAAAGGAAGAAAAAAGAAAATATTATACAAGCATGTGCCCTCTCTCTCCCTAATTCAAGAATGTCTTGTGCAAGAGGATATGGTGCCACAAGAACCTCAGGTAGACAAAGAAAAAGACAAGATCAATATGATCAACCACCTGAGTGCCACAGGCCTCTACCAGACTGCTGCACTTCTTCCCTTACCCTTTGACTATGTTGAGTTTGAGTACCTTAAACAACTTGAACTTGAGATAGTCAAAGAGAGAAAGATAACCAAAAAGAAGTTAAAGGAAGAGGCTGCAAGGTCAAGAGCCATGAAGCTGTATGGATTCTTTGGAAGGAGACTTGGTCCTAAAAGAAGTTAAAGATGATGAGCTTCTTGAAGCTATATGGATTATTTGGAAGGAGACTTGGTCCTATGTCTCTATGCACCATGGATGAGCACATCAGAGTGATCGAGTAGAAGATTCAAAGAGGTGAACTTGCTGACTTACACTTCCCACCAAGTTAGGTCCCTTAGGAAGTAGAGATTAAGGTTGAACCATTTCAGACAACACAACTTGGATCTCTTGCTTAACCTTAGCAAGCTTCCACTTCTGATCCACAGCAGGGTTTTGTCCCCTCTCAATCTGACCCTGTGATAGAGGAAAACCTAACTGAGAAAGACAAAGAAGATCAATCAGGTGTTGCAGGCCTGTCTTCTCAGTTAAAATGATCTAAGAGGAGAAAATGGATGGCTTCCAAACCAAATCCAAAGAAGAAGAAGAAAGAAGCATCCATCTCCAATCCTCAGGACGAGTCAGAACATCCAGAGAATGTGCAATTAGAGGATGCTCCACCAACTCCAACTCTAGTAGCTCCTTTAGCATCAGGAAGACCCATCTTGTCCTTGACATAAACTACAAATCCAGAAAGGTGGCTTGTCATAAGAGATCAAGGCATTGCGAATGTCTACACATGGCAAGACATATTCAATCTGCCTTGGCATGATCTCTTTGACATGAGAAGATACTTTGAGGGTCTGAGTGATCCTGATCATCTCATGAAGAAAGGAATGGTCACCATCATAATGAGGAATGTTGATATTTGAAGTCTTTAAAGTGTTTTCGTAGCATTATCCTAGGGGGAGTTTGTAAGGATTAAATGTAAAGGTTGATTCAACTCAAACACTCAAAGTCTCCTGCATGCATGTACAAGTGTACTAAAGTAGAATGTTTCGGAAGTTTTACACCAGCATTAGAAATATTCCAAGTGTGAAATCTTCGAAGCCAAGACCAATATCTTCTGAAGCCAAAGATGAAGTATTCCGAAGCTTCAAAGACAAAGTCTTCTCAAGCCAACACTTGAAGATAGATTTCTTCTGAAGACTTTTGAACACATGCTTTATCTGATGTACTTTTCCATAAACCTGGACCCCTTCTGTTGCACCCTGAAAGGATCATACATGCCAATTCAATGGGTGATTTGATGATTGCTTTGCTAGAATCCCACAAGTCCAAGAATAAATGCGGATGAAGATCTTGCACAGAAAAACCAAGTGTTGTCTTCTTCATTTGTCAATGCGGAAGACATAAAACAAATACGGACAAGTATTTGTTCTTTCGCATTGACAAATGTGGAAGACCAAGAAACAATATGGACACGACTTTGCTCATCCGCATTTGACAAATGCGGATGACCGATCAAATGCGCATAAGTATTTTTTCATCCGTATTAACCAATGCAGATGACCAACATACTTATGCGGATGATCAAGTGAAGAAATGCTGATCAAGTTATAATGCGGATGAACAAGCAAAGATGGGGATCAAGACATAGACTAGTTCTGATGTAATAGTTCAGGGTAGTTTAGTCATTTTGTAAAAGGCATCTTGTCTGCCTATAAATAGAATAGATAACCTTGTACATGAGGTGACGGCTGATAAATAGAGAATTTTGTTGTCATTTATTCTCTGTAATCAATAAAATTTCATATATATAATACAAAAGCATTTATGAGTAATTTTTCTTGCATTGAATGTTCTTTGATTGTTTGATTCCGCCACTCAATCATTGACTTGATTACCATATTCGATTCTCAGAAAGAATTTCAATCTTACTTACCCAGTCAGTTGGTGTCAGAGCGTTGGCTCTCGGTTCTCTTTCAGATCTGTGCAAGAACTGAATAGAATTCGATTAATCTGGTAATGGAGTTGCTAGTAGAGTATATCATCATCTCTACTTAGTAAACAGTAGAAAATACTCCTGTCAACACATTCTCACCAACATATTCCGAACAACAAGAAACTCAATACAATCACAAATCTGATTCTGAAATCCGTTTGAACTATTTGGACAAGTTGGACTAATCAATCTTAAAAATCATCTAAACCTATATTTATACAAGTTAAACACTCTGTTAAAATGGATTCTAATAGTTACTCAGAACTTGGTCATACAGCTAAACCTCCTATGCTTAAACACAAATCTGAGTTTAAACAATGGAAAATCAGGTTTAGAAATTGCATCACTGGCGTAGATCCTGATTTCTGGATCTCAATATGCAAGGGACCAGGCATCCCTGTCAGTCTGTCTGCAGATCAAGCTGCAATTTACAGAACTGCAAGAATACCTATTGAAGATCTAACTCTAGATGATGAAGACTACAAGAAAATCAAGATTGACCTCAAAGCCTACTCCATTCTAACTCAAGCACTCAAGATGGATGTGCTGAAAATATTAGAGAAGTATGTGTTAGTTCTCTAGAAAGATTAACATGTTATCTTTATATGTCTTTTTACTATTGGTAATAGTATAAGGATTAGTTTTGTAATTTTGTTAGTTCCTTTTGTTTCATTATAAATAACTTAGATTGTTGTAGTTAGTAAGAGAGACGAAAATTGTTACTTACTTTGTAATTGCCATTGCTTGATATTAATGAAACTGTGAATTTGTTGATATCTTGCTTGATTTGATTACTTTATTTGTATTTCTTTGAATTGTGTTTATTGTTCATCACAGGTTGATGCATTTGATCCTATCAAATGGTATGAGAGCTGTTGGTACAGTGATCTTTGAGTGATCGAACTGTATAACTAAAAATTCACTGAATCTATGATTGATAGACAATTCAATTGAAATTTTATGGATTTTAGATGTGTTTCATCATCAGAAACATGTTTTAAACCATAATTAGCTGTGAAATTCATCAAATTTGAGAAAATTTGTTGAAATTGTGTTTGAAAAGCTCATTATTTTGAACTGAAAATCACAAAATTGATTGATTTGTTGTTGACATTAAAAGAAATTGATGTTAGAAGAATGATTATGGATATAAAACATGTCTAGTTGGAAAGTTTCAATCCAGTTCATCAACTTTTGAAGAAATTCAGAAGATTTGAGTTAGTTACATTCATAGAACATGATGAATGTGGCGCATTAGGGTCGAAGTTTGCTGAAACATTGTCTAAGTGTTAGGCGTTTGACTACTGTATAGTCGCATTAACACTGTTTGGACGTTTTCAGTTCAGACGTTTGACTACTGTCGAAGAGTACAAGTTCAGATGTATCATCTCTGATGAGGCGTACTAGAACTGTTTAGACGTTTGACAGTTGTTAAGGCGCTTTACAACTGTGTAGGCACATTACGACTGTTCAGGCGTTTCACTACTATTCAGACGCATCAACTTAAGGCGGTTTGGAAAATGTTTCTAAGGCAGTCCCTTAGACGTCTCTCAACCTAGGCACAATAACTGTTTGGACGTTCGATTACTGTTCAGGCGCATCACCCTTGATACTTAGAATTTTTTTTAGAAAATTTGTCAAAATTTGTTTCATTTCTTTTCTTAGTTCAAAATCGAAGAAAAAGAACAAAAATATAAGAATGGTGAAATCAGAAGATTCTGAAAATAGAGTTCCAAAACTTAAAAATAGAGCTAATTTTAAAAATTGGTATCTTAGGTTAAAACATTATTTAAATTCCATTGATACTGATCTTTGGAAATCTATAGAGAAAGGACCATACATTCCTTAATCACTGATGGGCCTGACAGAGGGTTTGTTTATACTAAAGATTCTCAAGAACCCTATCCTGAAGATGGTCTTCAAGGAGATGATTTGAGAAGAGTAAAGAATGATATCAAAGCATATTTCTTGATGTGTAAAGGACTACCTCTGGAAGTTCTTGCAAGGCTTGATGGATATCAAACTGGATACACCATGTATAAAGCCTTAAAGACCATTTGTGAAGGAGGCAAAGAGATTCAAAATCTCAAGAAACAAAAGTTAAAAAGGCAATTAGAATTGTTTCAACATTTGTCTGGAGAAACCATAAATCAGATGATGAACATATTTGTTCAACTTACAACTGAGATGTCAACAACTAGCATTAAGTCTGATCTTGAAGATCTAAATCTTAGAGTACTCAATGCTTTACCCTCATCGTGGAAACAAACAGTTACCTTATAAAGCATACTTAGAAGTTCCCTATGGATCTAGATCCACTCATTGCCAAGACAAAGTCAGTAGAGATTGATGAAAGCTCAAGGAATAATGATAGAGCAGGATCAATGTCTCAGTATCAGTTTGTTGCTTCTCATGCAAATACTATTGAAACTGCATTCATGGCGAAAAGTGAGAAAATTATAGAAGAAGAGTGAGATTTGTTAGTTGGAGCAGGATTTTTCACTGATTCAGCATTTACTAGTGCTCCTACTTATACAACACAGTCTCATTCTTAATCTCCTCCTAAATCTAATGTTGAAACATCTAATGTTCAAACATAGACTTCTTCATCTAAAACTGCATTCACTGCATTTATGGCTAGTTTTCAAGCATATCAAGCTAGCCATTTAACTCAATTAGACCTTGTTTTGCAGGATTTGTTTGAAATGGATCCTGAAGATGTTGAAGAGACGGACTTAAACTGGCGGATGGTGATGATTGCTTACAAGATACAAAAACACTCATATGTCAACATGAATTACAAGCCAAGTGCTAACAAGACTGTTGGATTTGATAAGTCAAAATCAAGGTGTTTTAACTGTAACAGTTATGGACATTTCTCAAGAGAATGCAAAGCTCCAAGGAATAATGGAGGAAATGCTCAATCAAGTTCTAGCAATCAAAGGTTTCAACTAGCTCAAAAAACTTTTCAAAAGCCTTATCAAAGTCTTCCTATGCCCGAGCTTAAAGATGAAACAAAACCATCTGATGAAAGCAAGAAAGCTTTAGTAGTCGGCATTAAAGATGGTTATGATTGGAGTGCATATGCTGAACAGTTTACTAGTGATTTAACATCAAGTTTATCTCTTATTGCAGAAATCCAGGGAGAAGACTGGTCAGAAAATAATGATCCAAAGGTAGAAAGTGAGAATGAAGAAGATGACTATGATTGGAGTGACATATCTGATCCTAAGAAGATACAGATGAAGTAGCTCTAATGGCACAGTCTGATCAACCTAAGGTGGACACTTCATCTTCAAAATCTAAAACCTTATCTCCAAAATTCCCTGAAATCCCATCTGAAGTGAGAGAAAAACTATGCACAGAATCATGCTATGAACATGTTGAATACTACAGAAACTACTCATATAAAATATGTGAAAAATTAAAACAAGAAGAGTCAATGCATAACAAACTAAAATCTGATCATAAAACAGCAGATCAAAAGATCATTTCTCTTCAAACTTCATGGAACAAAACTCTATGAGAATTAGAAATTGTCTCTAAACAATTGGAATAGATGACAAAAAATCTTGGACAAGAGAAGATAGCACATGCCGCTACTCAAATGGATCTTGCTAAATTCAAATTCAAAAAATGATTATAGAAAAACTGGTAAGTGAGAGAAAAGATAAACAGAAAGCAGGGTTAGGTTTCACTCATGAACCTATGCCTGAATCTATTACAAACACTTTACCAGAGAACTTTAATACACATGACCATTCTCCTGAGAATAAAGCGAAACTTAAAGATTTTCAGGTCAAAAACAAGAATTTGGAAGAAGAAAAGGAAAATGTAAAAGTTTTTGTTCAAAATGATCAAGAAAAGAATAAAAATGGTCATCCAATCAGGATAAAATCTTATGAACCAAAACAAACAAAACAAAACTCTTCCGATCAAATTCATTTTGTATTAAAAGAAGTGAAAGTTCAAAGCAAAGATAAAGATAAACAACAGGTAGGAACATCAGAAGATTCAAACACTCTTAATCTAAAACAAGTTCAATCTGAAAAAGAATCTTCTTCTGATGATGTTCAATCTGGAAGTAAACTAAGTTCTTCTAAGTCAAAGAATCAAATAAGAAGAAAGAAAACATCAAAAAAAAATCTAACAAAATAAAAGTTAAAAGTTGATCAAAGCAACAAATCAGACAACAAGACTTCAACCAATAAAATTTTGTCAGCCGGTTTTTAAAT
This sequence comes from Flaveria trinervia, assembly GCA_025506515.1. NCBI lineage: Eukaryota > Viridiplantae > Streptophyta > Magnoliopsida > Asterales > Asteraceae > Flaveria > Flaveria trinervia. The sequence continues at coordinate 25,052,897 of CM046452.1, forward strand.
ATGAATTCTCTTCAAACCAACAAGGTGAATACTATGAACAAATCTCACTCTCATCTGAAATCAAGTTCAGAATCTAAGACTTCCATGTAGCAAAAATTTGTTCCTAATGAATTCAAGAAGTTCATGTTAAACACATGCAAAATAACTTGGCACAAAATCAAAATGTGAAAAATGAAAAACAACAGTTTAACTATTTGACATCAAAATATAAAAATGAATCAAATATAGTGTCAATGTCAAAACTTATCAAAAAGTTGTTTATGACTCCACAAAAGTACTGTGAAATATGTGAAATGAAAAATCACAATACTGCTAAGTGCTATTTCAACAAGTATTGTCACATTTGTGAGATGAGAAATCATTCCACAGCAGATTGTTATTTTAACAAATACTGTACTTATTGTGATGAGAAGACTCACAATACTACAAATTGTTATTTTGGAAAGAGATCACATATTAGAGGATTTGCAAATTCAAACATGAGCAAAGGTTATGTTAATCCTCAATATATGAGAAATCAAACTGATGGATTTCAAAAATTAACTAATCAACCTTCTTTTGGTTTGAGATATTTTGAAAAGAACAATTATCTGAGATCTAAACAAAATGTGCAAGAACAATTCATACCAAAATAAGTAAGAATGACTAATAAAAAGGTTAGTCGTCAATACGAGTCAAAAACTGATCAATCAAATGGTATGAATGTTTTCTAAAATAATAAACCTGATTTGAATAATCTTCATTACAAACAATTTACCATTATTGATAAATTTGGAAAACCCAAGACCATCTCGGCTTGGGTGGATATCTCAACTTAATTTTCTTGTTGTGCAGGTACGCCCAAGAAGAACACTTAATATTTGGTATGTGGATAGTGGGTGTAGCCAGCATATGACAGGCAATCCTACCTTGTTACAAGATTTTAAGTTAAAGGATGGAACACACGTCGCCTTTGGTGGTGATGCTGGTGAAAAATAACAAGAGAAGGAACAGTATCAAATGGGATAATTAGCTTTGAAAAAGTCAATTTTTGTTTAGAGTTGAACTTTAATCTTTTAAGTGTATCCCAAATATGTGATAAATCATACTCTGTTCTATTTGATGATTTATTCTGTTATGTTTTGAAGCCAGGTTTTTCAGATAAGCAAAGATTGGGTAAATGTGTAACACCCCGAATTTCTATTTAAACGGAAGGAAAAGAAAAGTAAATAGAAAGAATAGAAATTATGCACAAGTGGAGGGGGACAAAGTTTACAAAGTACAAACCTTATTATTTTAAGGATTTAAGGGGGCATGGTCGCCCATATCAAAGCAGAAAGCCGCTTTGCTCTTGGAGGAAGAAGAAGAGAGAGAGAGAGCCCAATTCTAGAGAGAGAAAGAGGAAGAAGAAGCTGTAAAAGGTAAGTCTTCTTGATGTTTGTTCGGTTTAAACCAAATTCACAACCTCTTGACCGAGATTCATGATGATTTAGAGTTGTTCTCAAGAACTTGCAGTTGAATCTGCTAGTAGAAGTGACTAGCACGAAGACCTGCTTCAAGGTGAGTTTCCAAAACCCCTCTTTTACTGATTATCAACTGATTTAGGGCTATTGTGCATACTAAGTAAATATTCGAAAGAAACCGTGGGTTTACAGCTTTATGTTCGAAATGATGTATGTATGTATGTATGTTATAGTGATGATTTTGGGTTAGTGATGATGTTTAGCATGCTAAGATGACCTTATTATGTTAGATCTGTGTTTGGGTATGATTAGAATGGCAATCGGGTGAAATTGATAACATAGAAAATATTTCAAAATGTTTTGATGAACATGAAAAGTGGTCCTTGCGCCCAGAGGTGGCTCATCCGCCCAAATAGTTATCAATGTGTCCAGCATGAGTGGCCAGACGTCTAAGTGTTGGCCATGCACCCAAGAGTGGGTCATGCGCCTAAACAGTGGCCCATATGCCTAGCACGTTGGCCATGCGTCTAAGTGTTGGCCATGCGCCTAAACAGTGGCCCATGCGCCTAGACTGTTTTAGAAAACTCTTTGTACTTGTACTTGCATGCTTTCAAATACAAGATACCCTATGATTCTTTGATTAAAACCCATTTTAATCTTTAAAATCATTAAATCACATTAGTAACCTTTTATTTCCTTTTAATGATTAAGAATCATTTAACTAGTTTGTTTGATCATGGATAGGATAGATAAAGCAAATACCACATACATGCCATCAAACACAATAATATAAACAAACAACATAGCATATGTGCATAACCATAGCATCTAAAGTGGTCCACACTTGTTTGCCATCACAAGTGTGGTCCATAGGGCATTTCTGAGGGTCTTAACAAAACACATAGAAAGCTTCCAAAAGCCTCCCACTTGAAACCGCATCCAAAATGCTCCATGTTTCTCTTATGACCTTCCTTTGTGCTTCCAACGTGTACGTCTTCATTTTACAAGATATAAAGTCCTAATAGAAGATATCTAGTAAAATGAAAATACACCTAATCTATTTATTACAACCTAATAAAAATAAATTACATTTTTAAACAAAGCACAAATAAACTACTATACAACCCCATTGAATAAACAAGACAACCATTGCATTCATCCAAACAACACAAGGCCAAAAGCTAGGTTATGCACTAACTAAAAATACCATTATATCATCCGAATATAACAAAGAATCCCAACTAAAACCCATGAAATTTCAGCCAACATGAACTGAGATTTCGGGTTTTGAACATGTCCAACCATATACATATCAACATACATATCTTTCAAGGTTTAATCACAAGCATGTGTAATATAACCTTGAAAGTTTGGGGATTCAACATACCTCAATATAGCAGCCCATAAGAGGGTTATGAAGTCCCATAAAATGATTTTTAAAGGACAAGAACAAGCAAGCAAGCCCATAACCGGCTCATGATGCCATTGTAGGGTTTTTTAGAAGATGTAATCTAAGTTTAACCTATTAAACTTTCTGAAAAACGCAGCGGAAGTGGAATCATAATAACATTGTTTATAAGCTGAAAATCCAGATTATCTTTAATGTTATAAGTTTTAATCAAACCCAAGAACAAGAGGATCTTTTATATGTGAATGATGCTTACTATGATAAAGCAACCAACAAATCATGGACAGCTATGAAGAAGCTGTCATAAACTACCTTTCAGCAGCAAGATTTTCGAATATGGAAGACGATGTTGTCCAAGAAATCGACCAAGGCACCAAAGGAGGTCCTCTCAAGCTTGTATACCCCAAGCTTGATTGCAAAACACCTTCTTGTTAGGAAGAAACACCACCCAAAACAGCTCAAATCCTCCAAAACCTACTGCTAGTGCCGAGAGTTCTGTGAGAGAGAGAGAGGAGAGTTTTGTTTTTAGTTTTGCATGTCTTGAGAGTTGAACATTGAGTGTTGGACCTAACTTATCGTGTGTGTTTTTCAAGCAAGAAAAGGGGCCAATCCCCTTCAATGGGGCGGCCGAATTTTTTTTTTCAAAGGGGTTTCCCTCTTAAATAAACCACATAAAATAAACTAGTCACTTAATAAGTTATACAATTAACCATTTAATTGTATAAGTTATACACCCTTTTATTATTTGATGTTATCTAACCTACTTAAATAACATTACAAATAATATTCATGAACAAAATATCCTAATAAGTTGTTCCATCTCATATGCAACTTATTTTTTCTAAATTTGGTGTGGTTATTTAATTGCGTGATCATATGGTCAATTAAATAATTGTTTGTGTTTGCAAGGCTTGTTTTTGGGTATAACCCGACTTGGATCATAACGTACTAACCGCATCAATACTCAATGTGTCTTGGGCATATAGAATCCTATAATCTCCCACTTGCACAAGATTCATAGAAGATTGATGCAAGCTGTAAATACCGCCTAACAACGGTTTACTACCCTTAATACGCATGACTTATAGCCATTCAATAACATCATCCCATTAAAGTATCCTACTTGAAATGATTTAGGTGAATTAATCATTTATCCTTTTGTTACAGATGTCATGTTAAATCCAAGGACACAGAATGATCTTTCCTTGTTGATTTAACTTAATCAGGCCTTAGACATCTTGCTCTCAATGAATAAGAGGAACAAATCCCATCATGACTACATACGTTTCTCACAAACACCTCGTGTCACTCCTGAACATAGTCTCATCTACTGTCCATTATTTCAGAACAGCGGATAACTAGATCAACGTATGATACTTGGTGAATATTAAAACCCAATATGTATTTCTGGTCTGAGGATACCAAATGATTCGCCTTTACTCAAATTTACTTATGATCAATCAATAAGATTCCATGTACTAAAATTTGAGATGCGGGTTAGTCCCATATTTGTATCCCACAAATATCTATGAACCTTGGCAGCAACCCATTGCTCTATATTCATCTTTATGAATATCAACCAATCGAAGTTCATAATAATCTTACCCTCACACTTGTTCCCACAAGTCTGAACGACTACGGACGTTAGAGTAAACAATTTACTCATGGATTAAACATGCTAAATTGGAACATTAATTGAAATATTATACCAAATAATTTCATTCAAATAATAAAGAGTTCCACATATTCAAATACAAAATTTACAGATCAATCCATCACTAGAATATCGAAGTCCCATGGCACAAGTATGACCTTCATGCTTTGCCTTTTCAAGGAGCTTCGTGAGAGGATCCGCAATGTTCTGATCTGTGTGAACTTTGCGAATAGATAACTTTCCCTTTTCAACTTCATCTCGTATGTAGTTGAATCTCTGCTCAATGTCCTAGTCTTTTGATGAGCACGAGGTTCCTGATTTGAGCAATCGCACCCTCGTTATCACAAAAGATCTCTAGGGGGTCTTGAATGGAGGGACAACCCCTAGATCAGGAATGAATTTCTCAACCGTGCAGCTTCTTGAGCAGCCAATAGGCGGCGACGTATTCTGATTCTGTAGTTGATAGAGCCACCACATCCTGTTTGGAGCTCTTCCAAGAGACCGCTCATCCATTCAGAATGAAAATATCCCGACTGTGACCGTGAATCATCACGATCTGTTTGGAAACTCGCATCCGTGTAACCTTTTGCAACGAGTTCCTCATCACCGATCCGTAGATTAGGAACATATCTTTTGTCCTCCTTAGGTACTTAAGTATGTTCTTACAACCATCCAATGACTATTTCCAGGATTTTGCTGGTATCGCTTGTCAGCTTAAGGCGCATGACACGTCCGGTCCAGTGCATATCATTGCATACATGATGGATCCAATAGCAGATGGATATGGGATTGCCTTCATTTTATCTTGCTCATCCTTTGAGCTAGGACATTGAGTCGTACTCAATATCGTTCCTCTTTGAATAGGTATCGTACCTTTCTTAGAGTTCTCCATCTTGAACCTTTTCAAGATTTTATCAATGTATGCACTTTGATTTAAACCAATCAACCGCCTTGATCTATCCTATAGATCTTTATTCCTAGAATATAGTGGCTTCACCAAGATTCTTGATGGAAAAACAACTTCCAAGCCAGGTTTTTACACCTTCCAAGGTTGGAATGTCATTTCCAAATAGTAGTATGTCATCAACATACAATACTAGGAAAGTGATGATGCTCCCACTAGCTTCTTATACACAAGCTTCATCAGCGTTTTTGATGAATCGAATTTAATTATTTCTTCATCAAAACGGTGATTCCAACTTCTTGATGCTTGTTTCAATCCATAGATTGATTTCTTTAACTTGCATACTTTATCAGGATGTTTTGGATCGACAAAACCTTCAGGCTGAACCATATAGACATCTTCCTCAAGATATCCATTTAGGAAAGCGGTTTTGACATCCATTTGCCAAATCTCATAATCATAATGAGCAGCTATGGCAAACAATATCCTTATAGACTTTAGCATCGCAACAGGTGAGAAAGTTTCATCATAATCAACCCCAGAGTTTGAGTGAAACCCTTGCTACAAGTCTAGCCTTATAAGTATCCAAGTTTCCATGCATATTGGTTTTCTTCTTAAAACCCACTTGCTTCAACTACTTTGGAGTTAAGGGGTAGTACAACCAAGTCCCACACTTGATTGTCATGCATGGATTGCATCTCAATGCTCATGGCCTCAGCCACTTGTCACAATCCGAATTGGACACTGCATCATGGTATGTGGTTGGTTTATCTGAATCTACCACATAGCATCCATCCATGAAAAATCCATATCTTTCAGGTGGAACTAGTTCTACCACTTCTGTGAACGTTTTGTGTGTATTGATCAACCACTTGATCATCTTCAACATCCTCATGTTGAGTGCTAGTTTCAACCAAATGTGCATTGGGTTGTAGTTCTTGATCCTCCTCAAAATCCACTGTTCTACTACTAGTTCCTTCCATAAGGAACTTTGGTTCTAAGAACTCACCCTTTCTGGCAACAAACACCTTTTGTTCCAGTGGATCATAGAAATAATATCCCATAGAATCTCTAGGATATCCAACAAAGATACACTAGGTGGATCGGACTTCCAATTTGTTTGGGTGGGAGTCTTAACATAAGCCTCACAACCCCAGACCCTTAAGTATGATAGGGATGGAACTCTTCCATGCCACTTCTCAAAGGGTGTCCTTTCCACCTTTTTGGTTGGGGCCATATTTAGAATACGGGTCGTGGAGAGCAAAGCGAAACCCCAAAATGATAGAGGTAATGTGCTTCTAGCCATCATAGATCGGACCATATCCAATAAGGTTCGATTCCTCCACTCAGACACACCATTATGTTGTGGTGTTCCACGTGAAAAAGAGTGAGTTGTGAGACAATCCCACAACTCCTAAGATGATCTTGAAAAGCATCACTTAGGTATTCACCTCCTCTATCGGTGTGGAGAACTTTAATTGACTTGTTGAGTTGATTTTCTACTTCATTCTTGAAGATTTTGAACATTTCAAAAGCTTCATCTTTGTGCCTTAATAGGTACACATACCCATAGCGACTATAATCGTCGGTAAAGGTAATGAAGTATCTTTCACCATTCCTAGTCAATGGCTTAAAAGGACCACATACATCTGAATGTATGATTCCTAATAAATCTTTTGCCCTTTCGTTAGACCCACTAAAGGGTGCCTTAGTCATTTTTCCTTGTAGACAAGATTCACAAACATCAAATGAATCACATTCATTTGTTTTTAAAAGACCATTCTTTTGTAGTGTTTGAATTCTTTTCTTGTTTATATGACCAAGACGACAATGCCAAAGATAGGTATCACTCAAATCCAACTTGAGTTTCTTGGTGCTAGTTTGGTACAATGAACTGTTTAAAGTATTTTCATGAACCATTTCATAAATACCATTAATAGGAATAGCTTTAAAGTAAACATATCATTTAAAGAAACATGAATATCCTTTGCAACAAATGATAATACATATCCAAATTGTTTTAATAGGGCTACAGAAATAATATTCCTAGTCAAACTAGGAGCATACAAAACATTGTTCAAAATTACTTCCAAACCATTTGGAAGTTTCAAGATGTAGTCACCACGGGCTTCAACTTGAACTTTAGCCCATTGCCCATGTATAGGCTAACATCCCCTTCTTGAAGTCACTACTTCTTTTGAACCCCTGCAACAAATTGCAAATGTGAGTTCCACATCAGTATCTAATACCCATGTGTTAGAGGATATCATGTTTAAATCAATATAGATCATGTATATTGTACCTGAGGTTTGCCAGCATCCCTCCTTGCTTTCAACTCTTGGAGATGGACAGGACAATTCTTGCCCAGTGTCCAATCTCCCCACACTTGAAGCATTGGTCATTAGTAGTAACCTTTTGCTTCTTCTCTTGTGGTTTGGGGGGCACCCTTACCACCCCTTTCCCTTTTCCCCATACGAGTCCCTTGCCCTTGGCAATCTTTGCCTTGGGTGTGGGATGAGGCCTTTTCTTGCTCCCACCTTCATTGATGGTGAGAACGGGTAAAACCCTTTTACCCATGGCCGCCTTGGCCTTTTTAAGCATTGAGTGAAACTCACCAATGCTCTTGTCCCAAGCATTCATGTTGTAGTTCAACACGATTGTCTCAAACTTCTTGGTAAGGCCATTGAGGATCAAATCCATGGCCAATTCATTCGAGACAGGACAATTAAGCCTTTCGAGGTGGTCAATGTGGCTTTTCATCTTAAGTACATAAGATGAAACAGATTGGTTGTCGTCCATACGACATGCATGGAGTGCTCGAACCGTTTTGAAGCGCTCAACCCTCGCTTGTTGTTGGAAGGTTTCCTTCAGCTGGGTTATCATGTCATAAGCTTTGTGATGTTCATACTCCTTTTGGAGATCCGGAGTCATGCTTGCCAGCATGAGACAAGACACTTGGACGGAGTCCTCAGTGTACTTAAACAATCGTTATAGGCCTCCTCATCATCCTCAGTAGGTTGATCGGGGATAGGGTCGTCTAAAATATATGATCGTCTCTCTTGCTTGAGAACGATTCTCAAGTTTCAATACCAATCAATGAAATTATTATGATTCAGACGTTCCTTTTGGAGAATCGATCGCAATGATTGGGCGGACGCGGATGAATTATCATGATTATCATTATTGGTGGCCATCTACAAAATTTAACAAAGATCTATTTTAGTATTTTCGATATTGCTATTTTAAATAATTAATACCTTTTAAGGTCATTTTTATATTAAAATCTAGAACCCCACATTACATTCAAAATGTGGTTAGGTGACCTTTATCCCATGATTTAAATTAATAAAGTGGTCAACGATTGACGGTTGCAACCATTTGCAACTTCTAGAGGTATGGGATCGACTTTAAACATCATATGTAAAGTCGGCATGTTAATCCCATCAACACCATTTGGAAACCATATTGTAGGTGATCCATTTAACATGGTTTGCAAATCAAGTTACCCTACTTTCACACACATGTGAGTTTACCAACATAAGTGGTTAGGTGACCTTTATCCCGCAAATGTGGTATCCCCACCTAAAGTCACAAGTTTCCTCTAATGGTTAGGTGACCTTTATGTAGGGTTTGTTAGAACACAAATCATAGTTTAACCTCTTAAATGTTTCTGAAAACGCAGCGGAATTACAACTTTATAAACTTGTTTATAAGCTGAAAAATATGTTCATTAGATGACCATATTATGTTTAAACAAACCCTATATCAAAGGATCATTATATGTGAATATACATGCTATGTAAACAAAAACAACATAATATGACAGCCACAAAGGGCTCCAAACTACCTTCCAGCAGCTCAAAAACGTGAATGAAGGGGATGAGATGAAGGTGATGATGATGTCGAATATGCAGCCTAGACTCAAGAAGAGGAGCCCTCAAGCTAGTATACCCCAAGCCTCCTTGCAAGCACCTCTTGTTAGGGAGATTCTGTAGGATTCTATGTGCCCAAGACACGTAGAATATTGATGCGGTAGTACGTTATGATCCAAGTCGGTTTATACCCAATAACAAGCTTTGCATCACCAACAATTATCTAATTGATGATGGGTTCATACAATTAAATAATTACACCAAATTTAGAAAAAAAAATAAGTTTTCTAAATAATTATCTGCGAGATGAACAAGTTATAAGGATAATTTGTTGATGGGTTTATTATTATTTTGTTATTTAAAAGGGTTTAAATAACACAAATAACATGTGAGTATACTTTAGTTAAAATGTTTAATTAGAGAAGGTATATGTCATCAATTTTAATAAGTCAAGTACATGACTTATTAATCTGTGATATAAGACAAGTTTAGGAGGGAAAACCCTCCCTTTTGGACCATTTTGGGCGGCCACCTTGTGTGGAAAAGTGAAAAATCTGGTCTTGAAACTTACACTCTTTATGAAAGAGTGTAAGACACACTTCTCATCAATCAATACATCTTGCATGCTCCAAAGTCTCTCTCATCTTCTTCTCTCTTGAACCTCACGGCTGAAACAAGAAGAAGAGAACATTTGGGTGTTTTGGTGCTCTCTCCCTAGCAAGATTGGTGGTTGCTTCAAAGGCTTGGGGGTACAAGCTTGAGGGTTCCTCCTCTTGGAACCTTGGTCGATTTCATCCTCCCAATTTTGCTGCTGGATGTTCACGGTTTTGAAGGGCAGTTGGCGGTTTTCCTTTTGGAGTATTGGTGTCCAAATCCAAGTAATCATGATGCTTACTTAAAGCCAAGTGGGAGTGATAAGCTTGAAGTTTTTGGGCATATTTCAGCCTTTTTTGGCCGAATTTCAGCATCCATTCTACTCTTTCTGTCGACATTTGTAGCTTGCTGAAAGGTAGTTTATCACAGCTTAATGAAGCTGTGATTTTATGTTCTATTTCATTATGTTCATAGCTTGTTATTCACATAAAAGATCCTTTTGATTTGGGTTTGTTTTCATCTTAAAACACTATAAAGAACATGAAATTTTCAGCTTTAAAATCGGTTTTAAAAGCTACATATCCGCTGCGTTTTCTGAAAGGTTAAATGGTTTTAAACATGGATTTTGTGTTTAGCAACCCGTCAAATGGCATCAAGAGCCGGTTATGTGGATGACTTGCTTGTTTTGTCCTTTAAAATAGGTTTTAAAGGATGATAATAATCTAAATATAAGCTGATTTGGGGCTGCTATGTTTCTGTTTTGTTGAATCCCTAACTTTCAAGATTATATTATACATGCTTAAGATTAAATCTTGAAAGATATATATGTTGATATGTTGTGTTGTTTGGACAACATCTAAACCCGAATTTTCAGTTTATGTTGCTGAAAATTCGTTGGTTTTAAGGGGATTCATAGTTATATTTTGGATGATATTATGGATGCTTATTCTAGTCCATAACCTAGCCATTGACCTTGTGTTGTTTGGGGTGTTGTAATGGTTGTATTCATGCATTCAATTGGGTTATATTATCTATTGTTTCAAGTGTAATTTTATTTATTATTGGGTTGTAATAAATAGATTAGGTGTAATTTTATTTTACTAGATATCATGTATTAGGAGCTTATATCTTGTAATATGAAGACATATGCCTTGGAAGCACAAAGGAAGACACTAAAGAAACATGGAGCATTTTCGATGCGGTTTCAAGTGGGATGCTTTGGAAGCTTTCTATGTGTTCTCTTGTTGTAACCTTAGAAAGACCTAATGACAACACTTCTGATGGCAAACAAGTGTTGTCAACATAAGGGCTAGGTTATGCACATATGATTGTTAATGTTATGCTTGTTAAATGTTTGTTGTTTGTTTGAATGGTTGATGTTTTGACATACATAACAAACTCACTAACAACTTAACAAGCTGAAAATTGATGGTTCTAAAAGTTTATATAAAGTTATTAAAATGGTTTAATGATTTTAATGATTAAAATTGGTTTTAATCAAAGGACCATAGGGTACCTTGTATTTGATTGCATGCAAATACAAGTACATAGAGTTTTCTGAACTAATATATGTAACCTCTAAATATTCTTTAACAAGATCAACACCGTCCTTTTACAAACACTTGAGTCACTTGAGAACTCTTAGTGGGATAAAGGTCACCTAACCACTTTGAGGGAACTCGTGATTCAAGGTGAGAATGCCTTATTTGTGGGATAAAGGTCACCTAACCACTGTTTTGGCAAACTCACACGTGGGTGTAAGTAGGGTGTCTCATTTGCAAATCATGTCAAATGGATCACCTACGATGTGGTTTCCAAATGGTGTTGATGGGATTAACATGCCGACTTTACATACGATGTTTCAAGTCGATCCCATATTTCTAGAAGTTGCAAATGGTTGCAATCGTCAAACGTTGACCACCTTATTAATTTAAAACGTGGGATAAAGGTCACCTAAGCACAATTTAAACGTAATGTTGGGTTCTAGATTTAATATGAAAGACCTTGAAAGGCATTTATTATTAAAATTACAATATCGAAAATACTAAAATAAAACTTTGTTAAATTTTGTACATGGCCTCAAATAATGATAATTCCGATAACTCATCCGCGTGCAACCAATCTCTACGAGCGATCCTCCAAAAGGAACGTCTAAATCATAACAACTTCATCGATTGGTATCGATACTTGAGAATCGTTCTCAAGCAAGAGAGAAGATCGTATGTTTTAGACGACCCATCCCGATCAACCTAGCGAGGATGATGAGGAGGCCTACAACTATTGGCTGAAGTACACTGAGGACTCTGTCCAAGGTCTTGTCTCATGCTAGTGAGCATGACTCTAGATTTGCAAAAGGAGTATGAACACCACGGAGCTTACGACATGATAACCCAACTGAAGGAAACATTCCAAACGCAACAAGGGTTGAGCGCTTCGAAACGGTTCGAGCACTACATGCATGTCGTATGGACGACAACCAATCTGTCTCATTATGTACTTAAGATGAAAAGTCACATTGACCGCCTCGAGAGGCTTAATTGTCCCGTCTCGAAGGAATTGGCCACGGATTTGATCCTAAATGGCCTTAACAAGAGGTTTGAGACATTCGTGTTGAACTACAACATGAATGCTTGGGACAAAAGCATTGGTGAGCTTCACTCAATGCTGAAAACGACCGAGGCGGCCATGGGTAAAAGGGTTTTACCCGTTCTCACCATCAATGAAGGTGGGAACAAGAAAAGGCCTCATCCCGCACCAAAGCAAAGGTTGCCAAGGGTAAGGGACCCCATGGGGAAAGGGGAAGGGGTGGCAAGGGTGCCACCCAAACCGCAAGAGAAGAAGCAAAAGGTTGCTACCAATGAGCCATGCTTCAAGTGTGGGGAGATTGGACATTGGGCAAGAAATTGTCCTGTTCATCTCCAAGAGTTGAAAGCCAAGAGGGATGCGAGCAGACCTCAGGTACAATATACATGATTCATATTGATCTTAATATTACATCTTTAAACACATGGGTATTAGATACTGGATGTGGAACTCATATTTGCAATGGTTGCAGGGGTTCAAAAGAAGTAGGGACTTCAATCAAGGGGATGTTAGCCTCTTCAGGGCAATGGAACCAAAGTCCAAGTTGAAGCTCGTGGGGACTACATCTTGAAACTTCCAAGTGGTTGGATGTTATTTTGAAGAATGTTTTGTATGCTCCTAGTTTGACTAGGAACATTATTTCTGTATCCCGTTAAGACTTTATGATTATGTATTATCTTTTATTGAAAATGATATTCATGTTTCTTTAAATGATATGTTCTATTTTAAAGCTATACCCATTAATGGTATTTATGAATTGGTTCATGAAAATGCTTTAAATAGTTCATTGTACCATACTAACACCAAGAAACTCAAGTTGGATTTGAGTGATACCTATCTTTGGCATTGTCGTCTTGGTCATATAAACAAGAAACGTATACAACACTTCAAAAGAATGGTCTTTTAAAAGCGAATGAATGTGATTCATTTGATGTATGTGATCTTGTTTACAAGGTAAAATGACTAAGGCACCATTTAGTGGAACTAGCGAAAGGGAAAAAGATTTATTAGGAATCATACATTCGGATGTATGTGGTCCCTTTAAGCCAATGACTAGGAATGTGAAAGATACTTCATTACCTTTACCGACGATTATAGTCGCTATGGGTATGTGTACTTATTGAGGCACAAAGATGAAGCTTTTGAAATGTTCAAATCTTCAAGAATGAAGTGGAAAATCAACTCAACAAGTCGATTAAAGTTCTCCGCACCAATAGAGGAGGTGAATACCTAAGTGATGCTTTCAAGATCATCTTAGGAGTTGTGGGATTGTCTCACAACTCACTCCACCTGGAACACCACAACATAATGGTGTGTCTGAGAGGAGGAATCGAACCTTATTGGATATGGTCCGATCTATGATGGCTAGAAGCACATTACCTCTATCATTTTGGGGTTTCGCTTTGCTCTCCGCAGCCCGTATTTAAATATGGCCCCAACCAAAAAGGTGGAAAGGACACCTTTTGAGATATGGCATGGAAGAGTTCCATCCCTATCATACTTAAGGGTCTGGGGTTGTGAGGCTTATGTTAAGACTCCCACCCCAAACAAATTGGAAGTCCGATCCACCAAGTGTATCTTTGTTGGATACCCTAGAGATTCTATGGGATATTATTTCTATGATCCGCCGGAACAAAAGGTGTTTGTTGCCAGAAAGGGTGAGTTCTTAGAAGCAAAGTTCCTTATGGAAGGAGCTGGCAGTAGAACAGTGGACCTTGAAGAGGATCAAGAACCAACAACACAATGACGTTTGGTTGAAACTAGCACTCAACATGAGATGTTGAGGATGATCAAGGTGTTGATCAACACACAAAACGTTCGCAGAAGTGGTAGAATTAGTAATCCACCTGAAAGATACGGATTTTTCGTGGATGGATGCTATGTGCTAGATTCAGATGAACCAACCACATACCATGATGCAGTGTCCAATTCGGATTGTGACAAATGGCTTGAAGCCATGAACGTTGAGATGCAATCCATGTATGACAATCAAGTTTGGGAACTTGTTGTACCACCTCTTAATTCCAAGGTAGTTGGAAGTAAGTGGGTTTTCAAGAAGAAAACCGATATGCATGGAAACTTGGATACTTACCAAGTAGACTTGTAGCAAGGGTTTCACTCAAACCCAAGGGGTTGATTATGATGAAACCTTCTCACCTGTTGCGATGCTAAAATCTATAAGGATATTGTTTGCCATAGCTAGCTCCTCATTATGATTATGAGATTTGGCAAATGGATGTCAAAACCGCTTTCCTAAATGGATATCTTGAGGAAGATGTCTATATGGTTCAGCCTGAAGGTTTTTTCGATCCAAACCATCCCAATAAAGTATGCAAGTTAAAGAAATCAATCTATGGATTGAAACAAGCATCGAGAAGCTGGAATCATCATTTTGATGAGAGGTAAGAAATTTGGCTTCATCAAAAACGCTGATGAGCTTGTGTGTATAAGAAGGCTAGTGGGAGCATATAACTTTCCTAGTATTGTATGTTGATGACATACTACTATTTGGAAATGACATTCCAACCTTGGAAGGTGTAAAACCTGCTTGGAAGTTGTTTTTCCATTAAGGATCTTGGAGAAGCCGCCTATATTCTGGGAATAAAGATCTATAGGGATAGATCAAGGCGGTTGATTGGTTTAAATCAAAGTGCGTATATTGATAAAATCTTGAAAAGGTTCAAGATGGAAACTCTAAGAAAGGTAC
Organism: Flaveria trinervia; assembly: GCA_025506515.1. Lineage (NCBI taxonomy): Eukaryota > Viridiplantae > Streptophyta > Magnoliopsida > Asterales > Asteraceae > Flaveria > Flaveria trinervia. The sequence continues at coordinate 25,068,061 of CM046452.1, forward strand.
CGTACCTATTCAAAGAGGAACGATATTGAGTACGACTCAATGTCCTAGCTCAAAAGATGAGCAAGATAAAATGAAGGCTATCCCATACGCATCTTGGATCCATCATGTATGCAATGATATGCACTCGACCAGACGTGTCATGCGCCTTGAGCATGACAAGCCGTTACCAGCAAAATCTTGGAAACAGTCATTGGATGGCTATTAAGAACATACTTAAGTACCTAAGGAGGACGAGAGATATGTTCCTGATCTATGGATCTGGTGACGAGGAGCTCGTTGTAAAAGGTTACATGGATGTGAGTTTCCAAACCGATCGTGACGATTCACGGTCACAATCAGGATACATTTTCATTCTGAATGGAGGAGCTGTCTCTTGGAAGAGCTCCAAGCAGGATGTGGTGGCTCTATCAACTACAGAATCAGAATACGTCGCCGCCTCATTGGCAGCTCAAGAAGCTGCATGGTTGAAGAAATTCATTGCCGATCTAGGGGTTGTCCCTTCCATTCAGGAACCCCTAGAGATCTTTCGTGACAACGAGGGTGCGATTGCTCAATCAAGGAACCTCGTGCTCATCAAAAGACTAGGCACATTGAGCGGAGATTCAACTACATACGAGATGAAGTTGAAAAGGGAAAGATATGTATTCGCAAAGTTCACACGGATCAAAACATTGCGGATCCTCTCACGAAGCTCCTTGAAAAGGCAAAGCATGAAGGTCATACTTGTGCCATGGGACTTCGATATTCTAGTGATTGGATTTGATCTGTAAATTTTGTATTTGGATATGTGGAACTCTATATTATTTGAATAAAATTATTTGGTTATAGTGTTTCAATTAATGTTCCTATTTAGCATGTTTTATCCATGAGTAAAATGTTTACTCTAAAATGTCCGTAGTCGCTCATACTTGTGGGAACAAGTGTGAGAGTAAGATTATTATGACTTGGATTGGTTGATATTCATAAGGATGAATATAGAGCAATGGGTTGCTACCAAGGTTCGTAGATATTTGTGGGACACAAATATTGGACTAACCCGCATCTCAAATTTTACTACATGGAATCTTAATGATTGATCATAAGTAAATTTGAGTAAAGGCGAATATCATTTGGTATCCTCCGACCTGAGATACATATTGAGTTTTGATATTCACTAAGTATTATACCTTGAGCTAATTCTTCACTGTCCTGAAATAGTGGACAGTACATAAGGGTATGTTCAGATATACACGAGGTGTTTGTGAGAAACATGTAGTCAAGATGGAATTTGTTCCTCTTATTCGTTGAGAGTTAGATGTCTAAGGCCTGATTAAGTTAAATCAACAAGGAATGATCATTCTGTGTCCTTGGATTTAACATGACATCTGTAACAAAAGGATAGATGATTGATTCACCTAAATCATTTCAAGTAGGTACTTGAAAGGGATGATGTTATTGAATGGCTATAAGTATGCGTATTAAGGGTAGTAAACCGTTGTTAGGCGGTATTTACTGCTTGCATCAATCTTCTATGAATCTTGGGCAAGTGGGAGATTGTAGGATTCTATGTGCCCAAGACACGTAGAATATTGATGTGGTTAGTACGTTATGATCCAAGTCGGTTATACCCAATAACAAGCTTTGCATCACCAAGAATTATTTAATTGATGATGGGTTCATACAATTAAATAATTACACCAAATTTAGAAAAAAATAGGTTTTCTAAATAATTATCTGCGAGATGAAACAAGTTATAAGGATAATTTGTTGATGGGTTATTATTATTTTGTTATTTAAAAGGGTTTAAATAACACAAATAACATGTGAGTATACTTTAGTTAAAATGTTTAATTAGAGAAGGTATATGTCACAATTTTAATAAGTCTAGTACATGACTTATTAATGTGTGATATAAGACAAGTTTAGGAGGGAAAACCCTCCCCTTTTGGACCATTTTGGGTGGCCGCCTTGTGTGGAAAAGTGAAAAATCTGGTCTTGAAACTTACACTCTTTATGAAAGAGTGTAAGACACACTTCTCATCCATCAATACATCTTGCATGCTCCAAAATCTCTCTCATCTTCTTCTCTCTCTGAACTCACAGCTGAAACAAGAAGAAGAGAACATTTTGGGTGTTTTTGGTGCTCTATCCCTAGCAAGAGTGGTGGTTGCTTCAAAGGCTTGGGGTATACAAGCTTGAGGGTTCCTCCTCTTGGAACCTTGGTCGATTTCATCCTCCCAATTTTGCTGCTGGATGTTCACGGTTTTGAAGGGCAGTTGGGTTTTTCCTTTTGGAGTATTGGTGTCCAAATCCAAGTAATCATGATGCTTACTTAAAGCCAAGTGGGAGTGATAAGCTTAATTTTTTGGGCATATTTCAGCCTTCTTTTGGCCGAATTTCAGCATCCATTCTACTCTTTCTGTCGACATTTGTAGCTTGCTGAAAGGTAGTTTTGGCACAGCTTAATGGCTGTGATTTTATGTTCTATTTCATTATGTTCAGCTGTTTATATCACATAAATTCCTTTTGTTTGGGTTTGTTTTTCATCTTAAAACACTATAAAGAACATGAAATTTTCAGCTTTAAAATCGGTTTTTAAAAGCTACATATCCGCTGCGTTTTCTGAAAGTTTAAATGGTTAAACATGGATTTTGTGTTCTAGCAAACCCGTCAGATTCAACACCAAACACACCACCTTAATCCCGAAATTTCTCTTTCTTTCTGCTGCTCTATTCGAGAGGTGTAGAGAGAGAGAGAAAGAGTTCTTGTTTTTTTGGGGTTTTGCATGTGTTATCAAAGGTGACCTTTTGGGTGTAAGACAAGTTAGTGTGTAGTTTTCAAGGGAAAAGGGCCAATTACCCTTGTTTGGGCGGCCGAAAATGGTTTTAAAAGGGGCTTCCCTCTTAAACATACACCACACACAATATACTAAACAAGTCACTAAATTATTTATACAATTAACCATTTAATTATATAAGTTATACACCCTTTATTATTTGATGTTATCTAACCAACTTAGAAACATTACAAATAATATTCTTGAACAAAATATCCTAATAAGTTGTTCCATCTCATATGCAATTTAATTAGAAAACCTATTTTTCTAAATTTGGTGTGTTATTTAATTGCATGATCATATCGTCAACTAAATAATTGTTTGTGTTTGCAAAGCTTGTTATTTGGGTATAACCCGACTTGGATCATAACGTACTAACCACATCAATATTCTAAGTGTCTTGGGCACATAAAATCCTACACTTTATCCCATTAAGAGTTTCCAAATGACTCAAATGTTGTGCAAAAGGATGGTGTTAAACTTGTTGGAAAATATTTAGAGATTCCATAATTCTAGGTTAGAAAACTCTATGTACTTGTACTTGCATGCTTTCAAATACAAGATACCCTATGATTCTTTGATTAAAACCCATTTAATCTTTAAAATCATTAAATCACATTAATAACCTTTTATTTCCTTTTAATGATTAAGAATCATTTAACTAGTTTGTTGATCATGGATAGGATAGATAAAGCAAATACCACATACATGCCATCAACCACAATAATATAAAGAAAACAACATAGCATATGTGCATAACCATAGCATCTAAAGTGGTCCACACTTGTTTTCCATCACAAGTGTGGTCCATAGGGCATTCCTAAGGGTCATAACAAAACACATAGAAAGCTTCTAAAAGCCTCCCACTGAAACCGCATCCAAAATGCTCCATGTTCTCTTATGACCTTCCTTTGTGCTTCCAACGCGTACGTCTTCATTTTACAAGATATAAAGTCCTAATAAAGATATCTAGTAAAATGAAAATACACCTAATCTATTTATTACAACCCAATAATAAATAAATTACATTTTTAAACAAAGCACAAATAAAGTAATATACAACCCCATTGAATAAACAAAACAACCATTGCATTCATCGAAACAACACAAGGCCAAAAGCTAGGTTATGCACTAACTAAAAATACCATTATATCATCCAAATAACAAAGAATCCCCACTAAAAACCATGAAATTTCAGCCAATATGAACTGAGATTCGGGTTTTAAACATGTCCAAACCATTACATATCAACATACATATCTTCCAAGGTTTAATCACAAGCATGTGTAATATAACCTTGAAAGTTTGGGGATTCAACATACATGAATATAGCAGCCCATAAGAGGGTTATGAAGTCCCATAAAACGATTTTTAAAGGACAAGAACAAGCAAGCAATCCACATAACATTTTATCTTGCCATTGTAGGTTTTGTTAGAAGATGTAATCTACGTTTAACCTTTTAAACTTTCTGAAAAATGCAGCGGAAGTGGAATCATAATAACATTGTTTATAAGCTGAAAATCCAGATTATCATTGATGTTATAAGTTTTAATCAAACCCAAGAACAAGAGGATCTTTTATATGTGAATGATGTTTACAATGATAAAGCAACCAACAAATTATGGACAGCTATGAAAGAAGTGCCATAAACTACCTTTCGGCAGCAAGATTTTCGAATATGGAAGACGATGTTGTCCAAGAAATCGACCAAGGCACCAAAGGAGGTCCTCTCAAGCTTGTATACCCTAAGCTTGATTGCAAAACACCTTCTTGTTAGGAAGAAACACCACCCAAAACAACTCAAATCCTCCAAAACCTGCTGCTAGTGCCGAGAGTTCTTTGAGAGAGAGAGGAGAGTTTTGTTTTTAGTTTTGCATGTCTTGAGAGTTGAACATTGAGTGTTGGACCTAACTTATCGTCTGTGTATTTCAAGCAAGAAAAGGGGCCAACCCTTTCAAAGGGGCGGCCGAAAATTTTGTTCAAAAGGGGGTTTCCCTATTATACCAAACACACAAAAAATAAATAGTCACTTAATAAGCTATACAATTAACCATTTAATTGTATAAGTTATACACCCTTTAATTATTTGATGTTATCTAACCTACTTAAATAACATTACAAATAATATTCATGAACAATAACCTAAAAATAAGTGTTCCATCTCTTATGCAACTTATTTAGAAAACCTATTTTTCTAAATTTGGTGTGGTTATTTAATTGCATGATCATATCATCAATTAAATAATTGTTTGTGTTTACAAAGCTTGTTATTGGGTATAACCCAACTTGGATCATAACGTACTAACCGCATCAATACTCTACGTGTCTTGGGCATAAGGAATCCTACACAGCAAATCCTAAAGTGTGCATGCAAGGGTTCCAGTCTTTGTGACTGACCTTCGGTGGTGTTACCCATTTCGGTGGGGGTGTTACCCATTTTGATGGAGGTGTTACCCATTTCGGTGGGGATGTTACCCATTTCGATAGGGGTGTTGCTACCATAATGTTGGGGGTGAAATACATGATGGTTACTCGAGTTACGTATAACTTCGGGGGTGTGGCATAAAGCCAAGCATAGATATGGGGTGAGCGACTCTGTGTCGCAACAGACTCGACAGAGGTCTTTGTCCATGAGACGAGATAATGAGGTGAGCGACTTTGTGTTAGAACAAACTCGGATAGAGTTCAATCCCTGTGATTGACTCGTATGGGATCTTTGTCGCGTATCGCAGTGCTGTGTCAGTCTTCGGACATGAGTCGGGGGTTTATGAGCAGGCCCTAGCACAACATCAGCTTTCGAGCATGAGTTGGGGATATTGCACGAGACAAGATTTGAGTAATAATGAGTAATGAACGAAAGATAATGTATGAAAGAACGAAGAGATGAATGAACGTAAATGAATTATCGTAATAAAGTACTGAACAGGATCTTTGTCATTCGACCTCAGTAATCGTGGCTGAGTGCCACGAAGAGGGTAAAGTCTGACCGGATCTAGAAAGAGAAGTGAACGATAATGTAATACGTAAAATGAACAAAGTTAATGAACGTAATGACGAAGATAATAACGATATTATCAGTATGTACGTATGATGCATGATCACGAACTGTTGTAAAGTATAGTATGATTTGAAATAAAGTAAAGAACGGTTTTAACAAAGTAAAGTATGTTTTATTATAAAACTAGAACTCACTCAGCGTCGCTGACTTTTGTATGCATGATAGTTGGCAGGTAGTTGTGGATGCTGAGGAGTTGCAGGCATGGATGCATAAGCTACTAGGAGCATTTTGAGGCTGGCATCCGTATTTTGACATGTCTTGAATTTTGAGATGAAAACAAATGTTGTAAATGGCATGCTTTTGTTATTAATGATAGTTTTAAATTCCGCTTCAAAATAAATGTATGATTTATAATGTTTTATATTCGATGAATGACCAACTGCGAGGTGCCCGGTAACGGGGCCTTACAAGTTGGTATCACAGAAAAAGTTTAAGTGAATTGGGTAAATATTTTGAAAAACCTAATCTTAAACTGAGAATGGGACTAAAAGGAAAAGGGGTGCTAGTCCTAGTAGCTACGTGCCTGCAGGTAAAGGTTTTATGTAAATGTTTAAAGTAAGTTAATGTTAATCGGAATTATGTGCGCATGTTATGTGGCTTGTGTGCTTCTGTGTAGATTTAGATACTGATTAAGTCAGGATAGGAGATTCTTGGGGTATGAAGAGTAAAGTAAATGGCTAATCACAACTGGCCACTATAATTAGTGACTTACTATACTTGACATAAACTGAGTGTTACCTTGAATGACCGTATTAGTGTTTGAATCTTATAGGGTGTTAGAGGATGGGTGGTGGTAGATCTTCTAAAGATTCATGAGGTGGAGGCGGTGGTGGACGTGGTGCTGAACCATGAGTCACAAGAGGAAGGTCTAGGGCTGAAAGAGTAGCACATGAAGAACCCGAGACCCTTAATCAGGAGGGCGGTGATGAAAATGCTAATTAGAGGGCCTCAATGAGAGAGGTAGTCATAGAGGAAGTGCATGAGGTCAGGCCGACGATCTTACCGTCTGTGGTGAACGAAGTTATAAAAGCTGTTAGAGACAGGGAGAGACAGGAAACGGGTAGACCTTCGGGCGAAAGGAGACGACCGAGACTAAAACGGTTTTCTTCAATGACGAAGAGGACGAAGAGGAAGAGCCTGGACCAGAGGAGGCACGAGGCTGTAACTATGGGCTTTTTCAAAGGTCCAAGCCCCCTACCTTTGATGGAAACGGCACTGCTGCTACTGCTCACCGATGGGTTAGGGAGATGGAAGCGGTATTAAATATCAGCGAGTGCCGGGAGGATCAGAAAGTAAAGTTTGTTGCCCATTCTTTTATGGACTTAGCCTTGTGTTGGTGGGACAATATGTCCAGGTTGGGGGAAGCAGGGCTATCAGAAGGATGAGATGGCCGGAGTCGAAAAGGCTAGTGCTTGAGGAGTTCTGTCCTCATCGTGAGATGGATAAAGTTGAGAGGGAGTTCCTGCAGCTAGAGGCGGGCACGATGACACATGAGCAATATACCGCTAAATTCAACGAGATGGCACGCCTGGTGTCGGATGAGGTGACACCTCTTTCATGAAAGATCAAGAGGTACATTCAGGGCTTGCCAGCGGACATCCGTAGGCACATGATTGCTGCTCGACCGAGCACGTTTAGGTTGGCGGTTGATTTGGCGAGAAGATTGTATGATGAAAAATCTGTGATGGTGACAGAAAGTAGCAAGAAAGTAGAGGGTCATCAAGAATGGAACGGGAAGCGATTGGGATGTGGCGGAGCCGCTCCAGGTTGCAAAGGTGCACGAGTGGATGATTAGCGTGTGGTCATAAATGGTCTGGGATCGAAAAGGTGTGACATGTGTGGACACATGCACCCCGGGGAATGTAGATTGGGGGGCAACGTCTGTTTCCGTTGTGGGAGGACCGAACATGTGGCGAAGGACTACGGTATGGGGAGGTGTTATTCCTATGGTGAGGAAGGTCACATGAGCAGGGATTGCAAGAAGCCGAGGGCGGAAGGTTCGGGAGTGAAGAAGATCGGAGGAAGCTTCGATATGAGGAAGCAGAATAGAGGGTGAAGGCTAGAGCCTTCGCTATGACCGGGAAGAGGCTAGGTCAGACTCCGAAGGAACATATGTACGTTCTTGCAAGTTTAGATATACGCATCTATGCTTTAATTGTGACGCTAGTAGTAGTTTTGTTGCCGCTATTTTCTATGATATTGCACGTTAGGGGTAGGAAGATCTATGAGCCCTTCGATGTAAGAATTGTTATTAGTAAGTCTACCAGGTTACCTAATGCCCTAGAGGATTGCGCGATAAAATTGAGAGAGAGCGCTTGTTCCTGCTAGGCTGTTCAAGACAGACATAGGTAGGTAGACATGCATCTCCGGGTGAGTTGATCAGTAGTCTATGACTCAAACCCTAACTGTTGCAAAAAGATGGATTGCCCAACTGTGCACAACCAGAGTTCGATGACAACCTACGACAATGAATTATGAGGAAGGCCTCAACCAGGAAAGCGGATTGCTTGGTTTGGAGTCGAGTAAAGCTCATACTAAAGTGTAGAGGGTCATTCCTAGTTATTGCTCATGTAGGAGAAGTGACACATCGACTGGAGCTACCTGATGAGTTAAGTGGAATTCATCTGATGTTCCATGCATCTCGTCTGAGAAAGAGCTCAACGATGAGGATATGATCATGCTACTAGAGAACACTGAGATGGATAGAGTATCCAACCACGAGGAGAAATTGGTGACCATTACTAATAAGAAGAAGAGAATAGGCTAAGGAGGATGGTGGTTTCACTTGTGCGGGTGCAGTGAAGCCTAAAAGGGATCTAAGTTTAAATGCAAGATCAAAGAAGAAGTGAGACAGTGTTACCCGTAGCTGTTCGAGAAGCGACAGGTTTCGGGGACAAAACCTCTTTAAGGTGGGTAGACTTGTAACACCCCGAATTTCTATTTAAACAGAAGGAAAAAAAAGTAAATAGAAAGAATAGAAATTGTGCACAAGTGGATGGGGAAAAAGTGTACAAAGTACAAACCTTATTATTTTAAGGATTTAAGGGGGCATGGTCGCCCATATCAAAGCAGAAAGCCGCTTTGCTCTCAGAGGAAGAAGAAGAGAGAGAGAGAGCCCAGTTCTAGAGAGAGAAAGAGGAAGAAGAAGCTGTAAAAGGTAAGTCTTCTTGATGTTTGTTTGGTTTAAACCAAATTCACAACCTCTTGACCGAGATTCTTGATGATTTAGAGTTGTTCTCAAGAACTTGAAGTTTAATATGCTAGTAGAAGTGACTAGCACGAAGACCTGCTTCAAGGTGAGTTTCTAAAACCCCTCTTTTAATGATTTTCAACTGATTTGGGGCTATTATGCATACTAAGTAAACATTTTGAAAGAAACCGTGCGTTTACAGCTTTCTGTTCGAAATGATGTATGTATGTATGTATGTATGTTATAGTGACGATTTTCGGTTAGTGAGGATGTTTAGCATGCTTAGATGGCCTTAGTATGTTAGATATGTGTTTGGGTATGATTAGAATGGCAATCGGGTGAACTTGATAGCATAGAAAATATATCAGAATGTTTTGATGAACATGAAGAGTGGTCCATGCGCCGAGAGGTGGCTCATGCGCCCAAACAGTTATCCATGTGTCCAGCATGAGTGACGAGATGTCTAAGTTTAGTCCATGCGCCCAAGAGTGGGTCATGCGCCTAAACAGTGGCCCATGCGCCCAACATGTTGGACATGTGACTAAGTGTTGGTCATGCGCCCAAGGGTGGCCATACGCCTAAACAGTTGCCTATGCGCCCAGCATGTTGGCCCATGCTCCCAAGTGTTGGCCACGCACCCAAGGGTTGGCCATACGCCTAAACGGTCGCCCATGTGCCTAAGTGTTGGCCATGCGCCCAAGTGTTGTCCATGCTCCTAAATAGTGCCATGCGCCAAAAGTGAATAAAACGGCTAAGTGTTGATGCGCCTAAACAGGTGCCATGCTCTTGCATAGTGGCAATGCGTCTAAACAGGGCAGAAGCGCCCAAATAGTGCCCATGCGCCCAGACTGTTTTACACTTAGAATTTTTATGCCCATGCGCCCAATTTGTACTTGTGGTTTCTAAGTGGGTTTTAAGGGGTATTATGGAGAGATAGACCTGGTAATGATGTGATGGCTTATGTCTGATGTATGATGTTGCATGTATGACGATGGTGTATGTTTATATTTATGTATGTTCCTTGTTATGTATGTATGTCTTCCCTTGGCTTTGGGTTGAATGTTAATAGATGTAATGAAAGTATTATGTAACGTAAAGTGGAAGATAATGAAAAGAGGAACGTAATGAGTGAATGCATGCATAAATAATGAATAAAAGAGAAAGTATAGAAAGGCTTGCAAGCAATAGGTACAGAGGTGCACGGCTCTAAATGCCTTAGGCTCTATCACGTGCGGTTCAGCAAATCCTAAAGTGTGCACGCAAGGGTTCCAGTCTTTGTGACTGACCTTTGGTGGTGTTACCCATTTCTGTGGGGGTGTTACCCATTTTAGTAGGGGTGTTACCCATTTCGGTGGGGGTGTTACCATTTCGGTGGGGGTGTTACCCGTTTCGGTGGGGGTGTTACCCATTTAGGTGGGGGTGTTACCCATTTCGGTGGGGGTGTTACCCATTTCGATGGGGGTGTTGCTACCCAAAATGTTGAGGGTGAAATACATAATGGTTACCCGAGTTACGTATAACTTCGGGGGTGTGGCATAAAGCCAAGCATAGATATGAGGTGAGCGACTCTGTGTCGCAACAGACTCGACAGAGTTCTTTGTCCATGAGACAAGATAATGAGGTGAGCGACTTTGTGTTGCAACAGACTTGGATAGAGTTCAATCCCTGTGATTGACTCGTATGGGATCTTTGTCGCGTATCTCGGTGCTGTGTCAGTCTTCGGACATGAGTCGGGGTTTGTGAGCAGGCCCCGGCATAGCATCAGCTTTCGAGCATGAGTTGGGGATATTGCACGAGACAAGATTCGAGTAATAATGAGTAATGAACGAAAGATAATGTATGAAAGAACGAAGAGATGAATGAATGTAAATGAATTATCATAATAAGGTACTGGACAGGATCTTTGTCATTCGACCTCGGTAATCATGGCTGAGTGCCACGAAGAGGGTAAAGTCTGACGGATCTAGAAAGAGAAGTGAACGATAATGTAATACATAGAATGAACAAAGTTAATGAACGTAATAACGAAGATAATAACGACATTATCTATATGTACGTATGATGCATGATCACAAACGGTTGTAAAGTATAGTATGATTTGAAATAAAGTAAAGAACGGTTTTAACAAAGTAATGTATGTTTTATTATAAAACTAGAACTCACTCAGCGTCGCTGAATTTTGTATGTATGATAGTTGGCAGGTATTTGTTGATACTGAGGAGTTGCAGGCATGGATGCATAAGCTACTGGGAGCATTTTGAGGCTGGCATACGTATTTTGACATGTCTTATATTTGAGATGAAAACATATGTTGTAAATAGCTTGTTTTAGTTATTAATGAAAGTTTTAAATTTCGCTACAAAATAAATTTACGTTTTATAATGTTTTATGTGCGATGAATGACCAACTGCGAGGTGCCTGGGAACAGGGCCTTACAAATTGTCACAGCTGAAAGGGATAGAGATGTATACAAGCTGGATATGCCTCAAGTTGATCCTTTAACTAAAAAACATGCCTAATTGCTAAAGCATCAAATGATGAAAGCTAGCTTTGGCATAGATGTTCGGACATTCACATTTCAAGAATATGAACAAGCTTGTGTCAGGAAATCATATCATTGGACTTCCATCTAAGAAGTTTGCAACGATTGATCACTGCTCACCATGTTTGAAAGGAAAGCAACACAGAGCGTCTTATAAGACCAAGCTCATAAACTCAACTTCCAAACCTCTTCAAATGTTACATATGGACCTTTTTAGACCAACAAATGTCAAGGGTATTGGACGAAAATCATATTGTTTAGTTATCATTGATGACTATACAAGATTTTCATGGGTTTTCTTTTTGTATGCTAAATCTAAAACGACTGATTTACTGAAAGATTTATCATTAAAGTTGAAAATCAATTAGAAAATAAAGTGAAAATAATAAGAAGTGATAATGGAACGGAATTCAAAAATGCTAACATTGAAATGTTTTGTGCTCAGAAAGGGATAGCTCAACAGTTCAGTGCTCCCAGAACTCCTCAACAAAACGGAGTTGCTAAAAGGAAGAATAGAACACTGATTGAAGCTGCTCGTTCTATGTTAGCTCATGCAAAAATTCCAATCACTTTTGAGGATGAAGCTATATCAACTGCGTGTTTTGCTCAGAATAGAATCTTAATTGTGAAAGATAAAATGAAAACTCCTTATGAGTTAATGTTTGGAAGAAAACCGAACATAAACTTTCTAAAATCATTTGGTTGTCGTGTTATGATTCTTAATTCAAATGATCAGCTAGGAAAATTTGAAGCAAAATCTGATAATGGATTTTTCGTTGGATATTCATCTGTTTCAAAAGCCTATCGAGTGTATAGCTCTAGGATGAATATAATTCTTGAAACATTCAACGCTAAATTTCTGGAAAATTCTTTTCCATCGGTTTCAAATGGTCCTGCATGGTTATTTGATTTAGATTCATTTTCAAATTCTTTTCAATCTAACTTGTTTAATCAATCAGATTGTCTTGATTCTACAGGCTAGAAGAAATCTAGAGGAGACCTTGGATCTTTTAATGAGGATTTAGATTCTCATAACCCAGATGATTCTAGCTTAGACTACCCATTTTTATCATTTGTCAAGGACTCAACAATTCGATTCAATGACAATAATCATGATAATTGAGCTTTAGATCATTTAGTTTTTTTAGATCAGGAAGAATCACAACCAATTCCTAATGATGGTACCGAGTTTGTGCGACCTAAGTCTGGAACATCATTCATATCTGGTGATGCAGTTGATACTGGTAACTTTGATTACTTTATCACCTCACCGACTCAAGTTCCAAACTTCAATCCACATTCTTCTAATTTGTTACATCAGCTCTCTATCTTAAACAAACAAATCTGGATGTTAATGTTTAATGTGATGAGATTCCAACATCTCGTATTCACAAGAATCATCCAATTTCTCAGATTATTGGTCCATTGAATGAGAGAACAAGAAGGAGTAAATCAGAACAAGCAAACTTGTGCTTGTACTCTTATTTTCTTTCTCAAATTGTTCCTAAAAATGTTACCAAAGCATTAAAGGACAATGGTAGGATAGAAGCTATGCAAGAAGAATTACTTCAATTCCGCAAACAAGAATTGTGGAATTTAGTGGATTTACCTGAAGGAGAAAATGCCATAGTCAATACAACCAAACAGTGCTCATACGTCTCATTATTTTATGAATTTTAGGGTTTCATACGCACAAACAGTGCTCGTGCGTCTAAAATTTCACTTAGTATATATTGAACACTTATACTTGTTTTCTCATTCACACTCAAAAATTTTCAAACAAAACCCTCCAAACTATCGACTATGATTTCGTTGATTGAAGCAAATCTGTGTGATTGATAGATATTATTTGAGCTATAAACGTAAGTTTGTGATTCAAATCAGTAGAATTTGGTTAATACATGATGATTGACATAGTCGTTTGTCTGCTATTTGGGCGTTCGAACACTATGTGATTGAAAATTCGAAGTTTAACTAATCAAATGTTAATCATATCTAAAATTGACTCTCGATTAGTCATATGTATCAAATTTCGAGCAACATGATATAATGTTGTTCAACTAAAATCATGAATTATGTTGATGATAGTTGCACAGCCTAGTTCTTTGAAGGAAGAAGAAGAAGATGGATAAACAAAATTCAATTTTTTAAAAATAAATAAATAAATAAATATATATGTATATATATTTATTTAAATAAAATTAGATAAATCGAAATTCAAATAATTGATTGATAAAATTGATAGATAAAAAACTGAATAAAATTGAAGTGTTCACAAATTAAATTCATAAGCAAAAAGTTAAAATCATAAGTTAAAATTGAATTCAATATTACAAAATGCAAATTCATAAGCAAAATTCAATGTTCTAATTATTCTTTTTCTTTTGTGTTGTAGATGACATCTTTAAAATATGAGCCTAAACACATTGTTGCTGCATTCTTAGATGAAGAAAACAGGGAAGCAGCTGGTTATGAAGATACTATTCGATTTCTCCTAAGAACAAACTATGTCTATGCAATGTGCGCTACACCTTTGATAAATGCAAGATTAATCAAAAGATTTTGGAGAACAGCAAACATAGAAAGAGATGAAGAAGGGAACAAAGTTTTAAGAGCATTTATTACTTTTGATAGAATGCTTGAAGTCTCTGAACAAGCAATAAGAACAGCTCTTAAACTTGGAGAAAATGACCCACAAGACTTATCTAAGTATACTTTTAATGAATGTAGAGAAGTTTTTCTACAAATGGGTCATCCAGATCATTTTCCAAAGAAACAATTTTTCAGAGCTAGGGTGTATAAACACCGGAAACTTCTGTGTTATATTTTTCAACAGTGCATGTCCAAACGAAGTGTAGGTTGGGATTCATTCCCAGTGGACATTGCATCACCTATTATTGCTTTAGCCACTAACAGAAGGTTCAACATGGCTAAATGGATAATGAATGGATTTATTTTTAATCTTGAAAGAGGAAAGAGAAATAAATACTTAATGTATCCTAGATTTCTCCAAATGCTTATTAATGAAGATAATCCAGACTTATATGTTGAAGGAGTTGAAGGTGATAAACTACAATTAGAGCACATGTCTGAATGTGTTTATAAAAGACTGGCTATGATCACTGGTGCTCAAAACATTCCTTTATTTGAGTATATAAGGAATGTATCTATGGATGAAGTAGATATCAATCAACCACATTATCATTTATTTGAAGATGAACCAATAGATCCAAATGATCTTATTGAGGATGTTGTAGATGATGTGATTGATGATGATGATGAAGAAAAGGATGTTGAAGATTGTGAAAGCTCATCAACTAATGATGATGATGATAATAATGATGATGATGGTAATAATGGTGCATCTGAAGCACATCAAGAAGCTACGGATGAAAGGAATGATGAATGTAATGTCAATGAAAATCAGAATTTAACTGAAGAAGCTACTGATGTTGATATTCATGATGATTCTATTCATGATGTTCAATAAGATGAACCAGTTGCTCAGGAAGAAGATTCACAAAATCAAACTTTTGATTTTGATTTCAAGAATGATATGTTATTTGAACCAGTATTTCAAACTGAAGTGAATGAAGGTGTTGATGAAATTCCAGTGAGTACAACACACAATGTGTCTGTACAAACTTAGGAAACAATTGATATAGATGAGATGGAACATTTGAAAGAAGAAAATGTGACTAAAAAGAAAGAGATTGAAAAATAAAGGTTGAAAATGATAAACTGAAAGAGATGAACATATCTTTTGAAAAGGAAATTCAGAAGTTGAATGATGAGAGTTCTATGTTGAAACAAGAAAGTTTGATGAAAGATGAAAATATTGTGAGTTATGCAAAAGATAAAGAAGATGTTATAAATTTTTTTAAAGTTATGATAAAACTATGATATTCTTGAAGAAAAATTCAAGAAATTATTGATGAAAATGGAAAATTGAAAGAGGAGTTAATAAAAGTAAAAGAACCTCAACAGCCTATCTTATCAGAACAAATGATAAGTGCTAAGATGATTGTTGAAGATACTCCTGAGGTGATCAAAGGAAAAAGAAAAAAATGATGATGTAGCAGAAACAATTCTAACAGAATCTTCTTCAAAAGTTCAAAGAATAGAAGAAACTGTTGAAGAGCAAATCAGTGAAGAACAAATTGAAGCTTTAGAAGATATTGAAGAAATTTTCAGTGATGATTGGTATGATGAAGTCTTAGATGAAGAAGACATAGATGAAGCTCAGTTTGTATCAAATTTTTCTGCACAAGAACCAATTCAAAATCAAGATGAAATTCCATAAGATTTTGAGGATAGATACAACTACCGGTGAAAATGAAGTACAATAGAGTATTTTGGGATGGACTGACTGTTTCTCAAATCAATGATGAATATGAGAAATGCATTGCTGTAGAGTCAGTTGCTTCCATTGATTCAAATGAGATTATAACAAAACATGGTGAATGGAATAGAGCTAAAGAAAGTATTCATGTAGATGAATTATCAAGCCCTGAGCTGCACCATCCTGACCCTGATCATACGAGTATTCCAGCGTGAGGTCTTGGTTGCAAGCTAGAAAT
Source organism: Flaveria trinervia (assembly GCA_025506515.1). Taxonomy (NCBI): domain Eukaryota; kingdom Viridiplantae; phylum Streptophyta; class Magnoliopsida; order Asterales; family Asteraceae; genus Flaveria; species Flaveria trinervia. Next base: position 25,084,247 of record CM046452.1, read on the forward strand.
TACCCATGGAGGAAATTGAAAAGACTACAATCTGTATCTTTGAGGAATCTTGTTAGAAGCTTTGAAGAAACTGAAAAACAATTGAAGAAAATAATCATTCTTGATACTGATAATCCTTAATACCTTGAGATTACTAAAAGAACATGAGTGTTGAAGCCTCAAGAGATTAAATAAATGCCATGAAGATGAGATGCTTATGATAGCAGAAAATATTTTACTAAAATGTTTTCTGATACTGAAAGACAAGCATACAAAGCATCTTCTAAACAATGACATATTTTTGATAATGCCAGATCAATTGGAGACTTGGTGAGGAACGTATTACAGAAAGGACAATCAATTGCTGAGTTGTTGAATACTATGATTGCTCCTGATTTCACAAACCAAGTGAAGAAAATAGCATGGAAGTATGATGAGATCTTTGATGCATTTTTGATAAAAAGAGTAAATGCAGTTTGTGATGTACATCACTTTTACTCAAGCATCATTAAACTTCCAGTGCAAGACTTAAAAGAGTAAAATAGATTACCTTTGATCAATTCATCTGATGCTAAACGTGGTAAGATGATGGTAGAATTACTAAGAAGAGATTGGAAATATCAAGCAATTTTCTTAAAACAAGATGTGATTAAGAAGATAAGGAGTATTTTGCTACTTTAAAGAAGAACAAAAAGCTCAAAGGAGTACAATGTGAAGAATAACATTTTATGATAGAATTTTATGATAGGTATGTTGAAAAAGTTACATCTCCTGGTATAAAAGTGATTGATGGTAATCAAAAGTCAAAACCAATTCTCAGATGATTTTATAACTCTGAGACTTTTGAGCTTAAATTGGTCTGAAATCTTGAACAATGGGATGAGGATATGATTACACTTTTTGGTGCTTTTGAACTAAAACTTTTGCATCCAAGTTATATATCTTTTCTATCTATGCAAAAGTTTGAGAAAGTATCTCCGAAAGTTGCACAGCAAGACAAGAAGTACTTTCCTTCCATCATCAATGTGATGAATGCTGCAATGGAAAGAATATCATTAAGAAAGGCTCTTGCATATGCAAACATTGTCAAAAAGGATATTAAAGACATTGAGTTTTTGAGAATTTCAAGGAAAGGAGTATTAGAAATATACTCAAAGGAATGTCAAAATCCTATTGAGTTATATGCTAATATTGATATCTCATGTCTATCAAAAGATACTTTGGAAAGAATGAACAAACTGCAGATAAAGACAAATGAAGCTAAACCAGCACAAGGCATTCTTGCAAGAAAATTTAAGTCTGCTATTGCAAATGCTTTGAAATAACAAGAGATGTACAAAAAGAAGCCAATGTTCAAGATCAAGGAAGAACCTGAAGACTTCTTTGAAAGTTGAATATAGAAGATGAAAGCTGAAGGAAATCTAATAAGAAAACAAGATTGAAGATTTTGAAGACTGAAGTCCATGTAAATCTTAGGGGGAGTATTGTTAGTTCTCTAGAAAGATTAACATGGTGTCTTTATGTGTCTTTTTACTATTTGTAATAGTATAGGGACTAGTTTTGTAGTTTTGTTAGTTCCTTTTGTTTCATTATAAGTACCTTAGATTGTTGCAGTTAGTAAGAGAGACAAAAACTGCTTACTTACTTTGTAATTGTCTTTGCCTGATATTAATGAAACTATTAATTTGTTGATATCTTGCTTGATTTGATTACTTTGTTTGTATTTCTTTGAATTGTGTTCATAGATCATCACATGTTGATACATTTGATCCTATCATATCGTACTACAAAAGCTATAAGGGATGCATTAAAAATCATGTGTGAAGGAAGTAGTGAGGTAGCTGAAATTAACAAGGATAAGCTTGTTAATAAGTATGAAACATTCCACCACACCAAGGGAGAGTCAATATCCAAACAACTGCACATATTTGTACGGTTGGTAAATGATTTGGAAATCATGGGAGTCATATACAAGATCAAAGAATTAAACAAAAAGATGCTTCACAGCCTCCCTGAAAGTTGGAAAAAGAATGTAACTATGCTAAAAAATACTCTTGATCTTGAGAGTACTACTTTGGATATCATGATAGCCAAAATAGAAGCATTAGAACATGATGAAAGAAGCAGAAATCTTGGTGGACTAAGAGTGATTGAGGCTTACAAATTTCCATCAGAATCTCATTCGGTGGAAAATGCCTTCATCATAGAGGAGGATGATTTTATCTCATCAAGAGATCAACTGAACAACACTAGGTTCATTGCAACTCCACCAATCAATCATCCATCAACATCATCTCAAACTTCCAGAGTCACTCCTGCCCCTCAAACAACTCCTAAAGACACAAGATCAGAAGACAAAAGGAAACTTACAATGCCTTTGTAGCATGTTTTGAAGCATACTTAGGAGGAAGACTCACTTCTGCTCATCTAATTCAAGAAGATCTGGAGGAAATGGATCCAAATGATGTGAAAGAAATGGATCTACAATGGCAAATGGACATGATTGCCATGAGAGCCAAGAAATTCTTTAGAAAAGGCAGAAAACTAAGCCTAAATGAAAATACAAAACTTAGATATGATACCAAGGTGAAATGCTTTAATTGTGGCATGGCTGATCACTTCTGTAGAGAATGCAATGCCCCCAAGAGAAACAACTATCAAAGGAACTCTCAAGGCAAGTCATCCTCACAGCCTAACTCAAGCTTTCACTCCAACAACAAATAGTAGCAGTATCATCAACACCAATCATATCAGAATCCACCCCAACTGACAAATCAAGCTCATGGAAGCAGTTAGTCTTCTGCCAGTGCTCTCGTGATAAAGCAAGATGGGGTATGTGACTGGAGCGTGTATACAGAGGAAGTCAAGCCTTAATTTCAGAATCATGCTCTTATGGCTCACATCAATGATGGTCCATCTCCCATGCCTACTGAGGTAAAATCTAACCTTTGTAGTGAAAAATGTATTAATGAATTACAAGGTTATAGGGAGTATAACCACAAACTAGCTGATAAAATTAAGGAGGAAAAGGTAAAGTCAAAGATGATGAAGGGAGAAATAAAAAGCTTTGAAATCAAAATCAAATCTCGTATCTCTAACATAGAAAAACTGCATGGTGAAAAGTACACTCTTGCAGCTGAGAATGAGCTCGTTACTGAAAAATTAGGTCAATCTAAGGCTGAACATTCGCTGACTTAAGTGAAACTTGAAAAGTTTCAAATGTCTTCTGTGAAGCTGCAAGAGATGCTTGATTCTCAAAAGGATCCAAAGGACATGTCAGGGATTGGGTATAATTAATGTCCTTCACCATACAATGACAACTACACTGTCATGCCTGAATTTGTCTCACTCACCGGAGAAATTGAAACTAAAACTATGGAACCTAAATCTATAGTAAAACAAGTCACCAATCGTCAAAACAACCCAGATGTGTATTTTGAAACCAATGAGGATAAAATCAAGTTAGGTCACCCAATCGAAATTAAAGAGTGTTCAGACAAGACAGTGAGTGTCATGAAACCATCATGACCTATAAAAGCAATTGTCCCTTTTATAAAATTCATACCATCTATTTTACAAGGTAAAAAGAAATATGTGAAGTCAGTGAAACCCACTACTGAGAGTAGTTCTGATAATGAGATCATATCTCCAAAAAATTCAAGCAAATCAGAAAATGTTTCACTGCAAAAGAAACAAACAGTAATACTGAGTTCAACACATAAACCATTATCAGACCCTCAATCTTCAAGATTAGGGTAGGGAGTTGGGTTTGATATCTACAACAAGGAACATGTTGACGAGTTTGTGAAAGAGGTAAGAAATGGGTTGAAGGAACAGAAACAGCCTAGAAAATTAAACAAAGGTAGTGTTGTGAAGCAAAGTACTAAAAGGGCTGATGTGATCATCCCCTAAAGAAAAGAAAGTTATTAAGCAAAAGACAATATCAGCTGAGTCACACAAGGAAAAATCTGGTTCAAGAAAGAAACAAATGTATTGTGACATTTGTGAAATGTTCAATTACAAGACAGATAAATGCTTTTTTAATCAATATTGCTCTATCTGTGATATGAACAATCACTCCACCAAAACTACTATTTTAACAAGTATTATTCAATCTGTGACATGAACAATCACAATACATCTGATTGTTACTTCAAACAGAAGGGTTTGAGAATTCCCCAACACAAGCCCATCTCAAAAACAACCACCATGACACATTCTATCAGACCTCATTTTCATAATACTCAATCTAGGACACCTAGATCAACAAATGACAGGAATAATTTAATGGAATTGAGGAAAGGTCAAAAAAAACAAGTCATAATGAAACACAAACCTGACCTTCCAAAACAAAAACATACTTTTGATAATGAAAAACGGGCTAAATTTCTATAAAGAAACAGAGACCAACGATTTCATTACTCATCTGAATCCTCAGTAGATGTTGATGAGATGACTCAATCCAGTCATTACCAAAAATCTCCCAGGACACCTCCAACTAAACCACAATTTAGAGGGAAATATCAAGAGGTCACCATCATGAATAGGAACAGAAAACCCAAGACCATCATGGGTTGGGTTCCTTATTCTAATTAGCTCTTTTTGCTTGCAGGTTCATCCACACAGATCCAATAGCTTATGGTACGTGGATAGTGGATGCTCCTGACACATGACTAGAGACCATTCCCTCTTTCACGACTTCAAGCACGTACAAGGAACTACTGTGGCAGTTAGTGGAGATTCACAAGGTGGTAGAATTACAGGTGAAGGATCTGTGACAAACAGGATGCTAAGCTTTGATAGAGTGAACTACTGTGAAAAGCTGAATTTCAATCTGCTTAGTCTCAGATCTGCGACAAGAAATATTCCACTCACTTTACAGACACTCATTGCTACATCATAAAACCTGGATTTCAGATCCCTGAGGAATGGGTTGTCTTAAAGACCCCAAGGAAGAACAATACATATGTCTTAAATCTGTGTTCTGCATCACCTAAAGAAGAAACATGTCGTTTGTCAAAAGCATCATTTGATGAATCACAGCTTTGGCATAGATGTTTGGGGCACACAAACTTCAAAAACATGAATAAGTTGGACAAAGGAAACCATGTCATTGGTCTTCCTCAAAATGAATTTCATTTTATTGATCAATGTTCTATGTGCCTCAAAGGAAAACAACACAAATCGTCTCACAAAACCAAGCTGGTGAACACTAACAATACTCCATTGAAGTTACTTCACATGGATCTGTTTGGACCAACTCATGTAATGAGTATTGGAAAGAAATAGTATTGATTAGTGATCATTGATGACTTTTCACGATTCACATGGGTTTTCTTCTTACTTCATAAAAACGAAGCATCCCAAATCATACAAGAATTTATCACTAAAGTTGAAAATCAACTTGATCTTAAGGTCGAAGTAATAAGAAGTGATAATGGTACTGAATTCAAAAATAAATGTATGAGTTCGTTTTGTGCAACCAAAGGCATTGCTCATTAATTCAGTCAGCTAGAAGTCCTCAACAAAATGGGATAGCTGAAAGGAGAAATAGAACACTGATTGAAACAACAAGAACAATGCTAGCTCATGCTAAACTACCAATCACCTTCTGGGCAGAGGCGGTTAATACATCATGCTTTGTACAAAATCGAACTGTACTTTCAAAGAAAACAACATGACTCCCTATGAAATGCTCTTTCATGGAAAGCCATTCATTGGATTTCTTAAATCATTTGGTAGTCCTGTCTCAATATTAAACACCCGAGACTATGTGGGAAAGTTTTCATCGACGTCTGATGCAGGATTATTTGTAGGTTATTCTTCTGTTTCAAAGGCTATTAGAGTGTTTAATCTCAAATTAAACATTATTGATGAATCAACAAATGTTCAATTCATGAACATTCGTTTCCCAAATCTACAAATGGACACGATTGGTTGTTTGATATTGACACGTTTACAAAATCATTTGATGAATTTCACTTTTCTGATGCAGGAAATATACATTCAAGTGATACTTCGTCAGCTGTAGAAAGAAGAGATAATTTTCCATTGATTCCTCCTACATTTGATGAACACATGAATGAAGATGTTCCTCTTCAAGCGGATCCCATCAACAACTATCACAAAACTTAGTGTTTCTTCTGAAGGAGGTCCAAGCCTGGTACTATCTCACTCGGATGACTTGTCAAATGAGATCAGAAATCAAAAATAGGCTACTCCTCCAGTTGAAACACAAGGGACATCAAATGATGCAAGCAATCTCAATGCGAAGATGTATCAGGAACTGAAACAGAATTTGACAATCTTCATAATTCAACAACAGTACCAGATGAATGTGCCTCTAACCATAATGAACTGAATGTCTCCAATCTTGATGTAACTATTGGTGGTGTCTCCATTCCAACCACAAGAATACACAAGAATCATCCAGTTGAAACCATTATTGGTGATCTTAATGAGAGGGTGACAAGAAGCAAATCTAGTATTGCAAACATTTGTTTGTTCTCATGCTTTCCATGTCAAACAGTACCCAAGAACATGAAAGAGTCACTTCAAGACAATAGCAGGATTGAGGCAATGCAGGAAGAATTGCTCCAATTCAAGAAGCAAGAAGTATGGCAACTGGTAAATATTCCCGAAGGACAATACTTATCGGTAGCAGATGGCTGTACAGGAACAAGACTAATGATAGGGGTATCGTCATAAAAAACAAAGCAAGACTAGTGGCACAGGGATACACTCAAGAAGAAGGAATCGACTATGACGAAGTGTTTGCACCTGTTGCCAGACTAGAAGCAATCAGAATCTTTCTTGCATATTCTACATCCATGAAATTTATTGTTTATCAAATGGATGTGAAGTGTGCCTTTCTATATGGAAAGATTGCTGAGGAGGTCTATGTGAGGCAACCACCTGGCTTTGAAGATCCAGATTTCCCTCATAGAGTTTACAAGCTTGACAAAGCTCTGTACGGTCTTATCAAGCCCCAAGAAAGTGGTATGAGACTCTATCATCCTTTCTTCTTGAACATGCATATGAAAGAGGAAAGATTGATCAGACTCTTTTCAGAAGAAAAAGAGGAAAAGATATGCTGTGAGTCCAGATCTATGTGGATGACTTATATTTGGCTCAATAAACAAGAAACTCTGCAAAGAATTTGAAGATGCACTCAAAATTTCAAAAGAGTGCTATGGGAGAACTCACCTTCTTTCTAGGGGTGCAAGTCCAACAGACAACAGATGGAATCTTTATCAATCAATCATATACATGGAAACCATGTTGAAGAATTTTCACTTTGTTGAATATCAGTCTATCAGAACTCATGGGGATACTAAAGTGAAGATTGGACCTGATCCTGAAGGCAAACTAGTGGATCAGACTCATTATCGATCAATGATTGGTTCACTTATGTATCTAACAGCCAGTAGGCCTAACATTATGTTTGGTGTTTGTGTGTGTGCCAGATATGAAGCTGATCCAAAAGAATCACATGTGAGTGCAGTGAAGAGGATATTCAGATATCTGAAGGGTAAACCAGCTCTTGGGTTATGGTATCCAAAGGAAGGAGAATTTAATCTCTATGCCTTCACAGACAATGATTATGGAGGATGTAACTTCAATAGAAAATCCACCTCTGGCAGTTGTCAATTTCTTGGTCCCAGACTAGTATGTTTGCAATGCAAGAAACAGACAAATGTATCAGTGCCCACAGTAGAAGCTGAGTATATTGCAGCATCAACTTGTTGCTCTCAAGTACTCTGGATTCAAAACTAGATGGTTGATTATGGTTTAACTTCTTGCACACGCCAATTTACATTGACAACACAACAACTGTTTTTATAACTAATAATCCAGTTCAGCACTAAAAAACTAAACATATTGAAATTAGATATCACTTTTTGAGAGACAGTGCTGAAAAGGGTTCAATCAAATTGATTCAAGTACCAATTGAAAATCAATTAGCTGATTTATTTACCAAGGCTTTTGAACCTAGTAGGTTTGAATTCTTGTTTAGTTAATTGGCCTGATTAACCTTGAGTAAAACCATGAAAAAAATCAAAAACATTAAAAACATGAGAAAATCACAAAAAGAAATCATTTTTAATGAAGAAAAGAATCTGCGGAAATTATATAATTATAGTCATTATATCATTCACTGTGCTTAAGTTTCAAAAATTGCAAGTCTGTCATGACTTACCACGGGGATATCTACAATCTTCTTCTCCTTTTGGGTCTTCATCACATAGACTATGAAAGCTGGGCATCCCTTCATTAAGCTCTGGTAGCTTTTAAGTGGGATACCATAGGGTACAGAGTGTTACTCCTCTCGCCTTGTACCACTAACACTTCCTTGTCGCTCAACGGTATCTTGAGTAGGCACTCATCACATACGATTTCGACTCTATGCTTAGCTAGCCAGTCCATACCAACAACCACATCGAATCCTCCTAACTTAATGGGTATGAGATTTATCCTAAATGTATTTCCTTTTAGATTCAGCAAGCAATCCTTGATGACTTCATTAGCTTCTAAAATGTTACCGTTAGCTAATTCTACAGCAAATGTATGAGTTAAGGTACACGCATCTAAGTCAATCAAAGGCCTAAAAGTACTTGAGACAAAACTAGCAGTCGCTCCGGTATCGAACAAAATAGTAGCAGGATGGTTGTATACAAGGAACGTACTCTTAACCATATCAGATTCCCTACGAGCTCCAGCTGGGTCCATTACAAATGCTCTTTCGTTTGGCTTGTTGTGTTTGTCATACTTGTCTCTACCTACCATAGGACACTTGTTCCTCATGTGCCCTAGATCCCCACATTCATAGCATTGTTTTCCTGGTGCATAAGTACAATCCTTGATTAAATGACCTGTTCTCTTGCATCTGAAATAGGGCATTGGGTTACATTCCCCTTGATGGTGTAGTTTGCACTTGTTGCAAAATGGGCTTTTCCCCGAGTACAGTTTCTGGGTCTTGCTTCCCTGATCATCACGCCTCACACCTTTACAACTCTTCCTACCTAACCCGCTACTACTTCCAACCTCTCTTTTTACTTCAAACGACTTTCTTTTCTCACCACAGACTTCCTCTTCTCATCAGCCCTAGCTTGCTCAGTCCATCCAGCCCTAACTAAGTCATCAGTCAAACTGCTGGTAATGTCAACCGCAACTTGTAGGGTTAAAGGCTGGGAGGAGCGGACCATTCCCCTAACTCTTGGGTGTAGCCCCCAGATGAATCGTGCTACACCTTTAGATTCGGGTGTCACCAGATGGGGAACCGGTCGGGATAGGGCTAAGAAACGATTGATATATTCCGTGTAGTTGGGACCTTTCATTTCCAGACTTAGGAATTTTGCCTCTAGTTTCTCGAGTTGGTTGAAGGGGCAATACTTGCTGGTCATCAATTCCCTGAATTCGGTCCAACTCATTCAGTTACCAATATTTCTTCCACGGGTTTGAGTAATCGACTTCTACCATTCAAGAGCTGATCCCTTGAGGGATTGGGATGCGAACCTCACCATATGATCCATCTTGCACTTGCTAATGTCCAAGACAGATTCCATTTTATCAATCCATCTGTACGTCTCTATAGCACCCTCGATGCCGTAGAAGTCCTTAGGCTTACATGCCATGAAGGTATTATAGGAGCATCCATTCTTTAACGCCTCAACTTCCTTGTCATGGTCCTCGTTGCTCCCTGGCCGATCATTACCATTAGTATTACTCCGATCAGCATTGATCTGAGCGATAATGGTCGGAATGGCGTTAGCAAGTTGTTCTGCTACGAGGTTAGCAATTCTCTCATTTTTTTTTGATTAGCATTTTCCCTACGGGGAGTTCCTGGTGAGGTAGGTTGGTTTCCAGTTTGTCTGGCTTCCTCACGGCAGCCCCTAGTGGCTCCTTGTCGCCCAAATCGTGTTCCTCTCCGTGTCGGCATTCTGATAGTATCAAAAATAGATTCGTTTAGCATCTCAAAATTTGTTTCGAATAGCTCATGCATCCATACCCTATTATGCCATTCCTCGGCAAGAGGGATCATAGCGTGTATATATATACAACCCACTAAGTGATTCTTACAATGTCCAATTCAAAGCATATCACAACAGTTAGACAATCAATCAGAAAGGGGCACGGACCAATACAAAGCATCACGTAACACAAGGCAATTCAATATAACTAGTCCAATAACCTAGCATCCAAACAAATGTTCATAGTTAAATAGAGATAGTAGTATCATCCCGCAAAGTTCAATCAGAGTCAAGCTCTTACAACTTGGAAGGTGCCATCACCCCCATGATAATAATAATATAGTATCGAATAATAATTGAAATAGTTTCCTTCAACTATCTAAAGACAGATAATTCCACTTCTTACCCCTGCTCTCACATCCACTTTTTCTTCAACCATCCAAACCATCCTGAGCTCTTCTTTCTATGCTCCTGTTCCAACCGTTGCACCCCATGCGTAGCCATCATAGCCTAGAATTGAGCAGACTGGGAGGTCCGGGTGGCATGTTGAAGAGTCAACTCATGACGACGAACGGTCTTCAATATCTCATCCCGTGTTGCATCAGAGGGTCATATGTCGCTTGACCAACGGCTCGACTGGGAGTACCTATCACCAGCCAGTACGCTACGACCGTCATACATGCTGTGCCTCGGTGGCATCAGGTGTTCATCACGTGGGTCAAACAGCGGAGGTGCCGGTATCAGAGTCCTAATAGGTGGTGGACGAGGTGGCATCCTAAAGGAGACCGAGGGTCCTGGCCTAGCACTCTTGTGTGGACGGGTGATAACATGTGCACCCCTATTCCCTATTGGTGGGATGGGTGGGTGGGTAGAAGCAGCTACGTGAGGAGAGTGGGAGCGCGTCCGGCTCCTGGAAGGTGATGTGGAGGAGGAGTCCTCAGAAGCTTCAGTGTCATCTAACGTGACGGATATCCATCCTGGATGTCCGCACCTCCGAAGATATGCCTCATACTCTGTCCGAGGCTTCGCCCTTCTAAGGTCCCAATAGGGGTAGTCTCATTATCAGGGTGAGCAGGTGCCTTACCTTTATCAGCCATAGCCACTGTGTCCTGTAAGGAACACATCATAAGTAATATGGTTTCTCATAGCTCATGATTATAATAATAGTACTAGTAGTAGTGATGGTAGTAGGATATATTATTCCAACATATCATTGTCCGTGTTACCAAAATCAATAGTCTCTTTAAATAGTATTGTATAACATAGTTCATCATAGAAATCATTTAAATCCCCTTTTTAAAATAAGTTTCAAAATCATCAATGTTAATTAAAAAAAGTCCAACCATTACCTAAAGGTCCGTGGTGGAAATTACGCGTCCGATAAATTCATGATTATGTTGATCAAGTGTAATCATCAATTTACCCAACCCGATCATCCCAACACTTCCCACAAGGACAGTCCTAGGGTATCAGGGTTGTAGCCTAGGGTCTAATATGGTATTCCTGACTTCTCTACAACGTTTGGCTCTCATACCAATCTGTCACACCCCGGGCCCAGGTAGGGTGGGACGTCACAGACTAGCAACAACATATGGCAGCGGAAACAAACCATTACAAGAGCTCAAAGGAGAGAATATCACACGGCATTAAAAGTTTTCAAAAGATACCGGGGCTAGAAATAGATCCAGCCCCCAAATGAGTTATACAACCAATGTAGAAACAAATTGTATTTGCTCAACAGAAATGTAAAATTGTTCAAATTGTTCAATAAGTAAACTAAGCCAATGCCATGGTCACGGGGATAAGTCTAGGTCTTCACAACAGCTAGGATCTCTTCATAAATTACCTAAAACATGCTCAAAAAGAAATTTGTATCAACTAAAAAGTTAGTGAATTCAAGTGCTTAAAGTTAAAAAAAACAAAATGGACTTAACAAAATCCACATTTTATAAAAAGAAATGAATCATAGTTTCAACATCGTGGGAGAATCATCATCAACCCTACACTAAGTCCCGGTTGGCCTCTTCTAATGTTGTGTTTAACCGGTTATTCCCGAAGGAAGATCTGAGCCCCAAAACAGTGTACCATACCTGCGCGGACGGTTCACCATAGTTTCTTAACAAAACATGTCACATGCCATAAACGACCCCTCAGGATCTCAGTGGGGTACCCTTCCTAGAAGGGAAGCCACTGTGTGTGGGGTATACCCCAAATAGATCTATCCATATAAAACAAACGGTACATGAAAGAATTATTGATTATGATATAAGTATCAGCAGGTAACCATAAATCCCGCATACAATCACCAAGTAAAGCACAAATATTGTTCATAAATAATATAGCACGTTTCACCCCAAAGCATAAGTAAAAAGGGGATCACTAGAACTCACCTTAGGTGTTAAAGCCATAACTCTTCATTTTTCGGGAATGTCTCAAGTCTAGCACCCTAACATGAATATATTAAGTGATAAGATATTGCTCTAAACTTATTTATGGTGCAACAAGTGTGTCATAAAAAAATTAGTTGTTGGATAAGACTTTGATTCCATGAGGGTTTGTATGAAAAGTTTCCCATATAATTTAGGATTTTAGACCATTAAGTTAAGGATATAGGGTCAATATGCTGTTCAAGTGATTATTAGTCTCATACGAGTCGGTTACAAAGTTTGGTAAAATTTTACAATTTAGTGCCTCAAGTTTCAAAATTGATAGTATCTACCCTCAAGTTTAGTTTCTTACTCTTTATAACTATTAAGGCCAAAAATCAGGTTCTTAGAGTAAAAATTGAATTATTATTGAGTAAGTGTTCCAAATTTTCAAAATATGGATCCGGTTTAAAACCTATGCGTTTATGTTCCCGGTTGCGGTAAAACCGGAGATTTTTAACGGTTAATTAGGATTTTCCAAAATTTGAGTCTTGGCCAGTAGGTATCATCTTAAGGACATTTTTAAAAGTTTCAAGTCCTTTAATTATGAACTTTTGCCCCTAATAGTAGAAATCCACGTTATTACGTTTAACCCGTTAAAACGCGTTTTTAGCCGAATTTGACCATTTAAAAGCTTATTTCACCAATATTTCTAATCCTTTAGGTCTTTTAACACTTAACTTACTGAAATGACATGGTTTTTATAAATCTACATACAACATATAACCACATACCATGCGCACATAAACCGGTTAACATTACGAAAATACCTGATGGCACACAGCTACTCAGATTGGCATCCCATTCCCATTCCGTCCCATTCTCAGTCTTTGTTAAGGTTTATTTTGAAAATTTAACCATTTCACTTAAACTTTGACTCTGATACCAACTTGTAAGGCCTCGTTCCCGGAAACCTCATAGTTGGTCATTCATTGCACATAAAACATTATAATTACATTTGCCTTACGAAAACATTGCAGCGGAAACATAAATAAAATATAAATTTTCATATCATTACAAATGTTTTTGCAAGTTAATATAAGTGTTCATTTCAAAACATCATTCATTCGCATTACAATGTAAAAACATTAACAAAAGAATACCATCCAAAAGAGCTGAGTAGCCGCCTCGAGCCATCCCGAGCAACGTTTATCTGCCAACTGAAAATGTATAAAAGTCAGTGCTCATGAGTGAGTTCTAGTTTTATAAATAAAACATACTTTTCTTTCATAAAACCGTTCTTTACTTTCTTTCAAAATCATACTGTACTTTTTATTCATCCGTGATCATATGTCATACGTACATACTGATAATATCATCATTATCTTCTTTAATCTTTCATGCTATACTTTCCTTTCTGACAACCATAAACCCTTCCCTTCTATTCATGGTACTGGACCTAGACCTATCATAGACCTTCTATAACGGTGCATCGCACCTCGTGGTCACAGTACCTAGGGTAAGATTTAGGTTTACTATGCAATACCTTTCTATTTGTGGTTCTGGACCTAGTCCTCTCATAGACCTTCTATAATGGTGCATAGCACCTCGTGGTCACAGTACCTAAGGTATGAATGTAGGTTTACCATTGTCATATGCAATACCTTTCTGTTCGTGGTTCTAGACCTAGGCCTATCATAGACCTTCTATAATGGTGCATCGCACCTCGTGGTCACAGTACCTAAGGTATGCAGCAATAGTTCTATGCAAATGGTCAATCACAAAGAAAGAGCCCGATGTACATGCCATGCTTACAAGACTATCTCTAATTTCATTATTCAATAATGCTTGCATTCTTACTTCATGTTCCTCTTTCCTTTATCTTTCACTTTACGTTACATAATACTACATTTATTCATTAACATCACACGTAAAGTCATGGAAAGATAAACATATATCATCATAAGGAACATAAACATATCATTAATACATCATCAAGTAGGGCATCATACACACATAGCATACATCATGTATAACCATGCAAGATCATCATCATAAACATCAATCACATAACATAACATGCCCATCATACCATCTATGACCCCAAAAGTCAACGTACATAGCCCTCGGGAATCTCCTAAGTCAAAGCCTACATTACACATTTTCCCTAAAAATAAGAAAAATATTCTAAGTCCTTAGGCGCATGGGCACTATGCAGGCGCTTGGACACTATGCAGGCGCATGGGGAACATATAGGCGCATGGATCTTTCAGTGCATGGGCACTATGCAGGCGTATGAACACTTAGGCGCATGGGCCACTTAGGTGCATGAGCCTTATCTAGGCGCATGGACCCTCTGTGTAACATATTTCTAATATGTTTTCAAACCCAATCATCAAACCCATCTGTTCTGAGCTTAACATGTCTATTCTAAACATGAATAACCAATATGCATTCAAGAATCAACATCTAATCATGCACACTACATACGGGTAAACATATATAAACTTGTAAAATCGTTTTAATATATTTTTAGCCCTAAAGATAGTTTAAAACAAGTAAAAACCAGGGTCTAGAACTCACCTGATGCAACTTGGATGTTTTCTTCTTTCTAACCCGCTTGCAATGAGTTCAAACACCTAAAAACAACACCAAACACACACACCCAAGCACATACACAGACACATAAGCACATATGCATATAACCGGGATAAAACCCGTCATAAACACTTAAAACCGCGAATTCTTACCTCGAATTCGTTCCCTTCCTCTTATTCTTCTTCAATCCGAGAGTTTCTGCTCTCCTCTTGTCTTTCTCTCTCTAAAGTCCGAATGAGAGTGATGTGAAAAGAGGACGGGCGACCATGCCCACCTTTACACCAACTTTTAAAAGATTTTTGTCCTTTTTACATTTTTAATCCCACTACATGGGTGTTATTGCTTTTTCTTTCTTTTATTCTCCATCTATTATTCTTTCTTTTCGTTTTTAGAAATAACTGGGTGTTACATGTCCATCCCCCTTATATAGGTTTCATCCCCGAAACCTGCTATTCCTTAAACAGACGAGGGTAATGTTGTCTCATCTACTCCTTCGTCTCCCATGTAGATTCAGATCCGTTCCTGTGCTTCCACTGTACACGCATAAGAGGAACCACTTTATTTCTCAGCCTTTTGTCTTTACGATCGATGATTGCCAGTGATTGCTCCACATAGTTGAGCCTTTCGTCTACCTCGATATCCTCCAGTGGAACAATCATGTCTTCATCAGCTAAGAATTTTCTCCGATAAGATACATGGAATGTCAGGTGGATTCCACTTAACTCATCTAGTAACTCCAATCTATAGGCTACCTCTCATGCTCGAGCAATGATTCGGAAAGGGCCTATATATCTTGGGCTCAACTTGCCCCGCTTCCTGAATCGGATAATACCCTTCCAAGGTGAGACCTTCAACATAACCCGGTCACCCACCTGGAACTCGATCGGTCTGCGTCATCTATCGGCATACGACTTCTGCCTATCTTTAGCTGACTTCATGAAGGCTTTAATCTTCTCAAGATTCTCAGTCGTAGCCTTGATTACCTCGACGCTCCCCAATTCCTTTTGACCAATATCACCCCAACAAACGGGTGTTCTGCATCTCCTACCGTATAGCATCTCGTATGGAGGCATGCCAATGCTGGCATGATAGCTATTGTTGTACGAGAATTCAGCTAACGGTAAGTGGTCATCCCAACTTCCCCCAAAATCAATCACACATGCCCGAAGCATGTCTTCCAGTGTCTGAATGGTCCTTTCTGACTGACCATCAGTTTGGGAATGATAAGCCGTGCTAATATGTAACCTCATCCCCATGGAATCGTGGAATTTCTTCCAGAATTTAGATGTAAACCGGGTGACACGATTAGACAAAATGGACACCGGCACACCATGACAAGTTACAATCTCCTAGATGACAGGTCAGCCAACCTCTCGGATGAATATGTCTCGCAGATCGGTAGGAAGTGAGCACTCTTCGCCAAATGGTAAACAATCACTCATATGGCATCATACCCCTTCGGAGTACGTGGTAGCTTTGTAATGAAATACATGGTGATGTTTTCCCACTTCCATTCCAGTATATCCAAAGGTTGGATCTTCCCATACGGCTTCTGATGTTCGGCCTTCACTTGCAAACAAGTAAAGCACTTACTCACATACTCCACCACGTCACGCTTCATACCCGACCACCAATAATCTTTCTTCATATCATGATACATCTTTGTGGCACCAGGATGAATGGAGTATCGAGTCTTGTGAGCTTCATCCAAAATCCTCACACGTAGATCCCTGAAATGAGGAATCCACACCCGTCCAAATCGAGTTTTTACACCAAGTGTGTATTCACCCAATTCCCCAACCAGACCTCTCATTCTTTTAGAGTTTAGATGATCCTCTTTTAATGCCTCATCTTGAAACTCCTTGAATTGCTTCATTACATCAGAGGTCATGATCAGTTGATATGCTTTCACTCGAATCGGCTCAGGCCTCTCCTTTCGGCTAAGAGCATCAGCCACCACGTTGGCTTTGCCGGATGATAATGGATCTCACAATCATAACCTTTTATGAGCTCTAACCATCTTCTCTGCCTCATGTTCAGATCTTTTGCTCGAAGAAGTACTTCAAGCTCTTGTGGTCAGTGAAAATGGTGCAGTTCGTCCCGTACAGATAGTGCCTCCAAATCTTTAGTGCAAAGACCACAGCTGCTAGCTCCAAGTCAAGAGTAGGGTAGTTGACCTCATGAACTTTCAACTGTCGGGATGCATAGGCTATGACCTTCCCTCTCTGCATTAATACACACCCCAATCCCGAGTAAGAAGCATTTGAATATACCACCAAATCCTCGCTTCCTTCGGGTAATGACAAGACAGGAGCTTGAGTGAACCTCACCTTTATCTCCTCGAATGTTTGTTCTTGGGCTTGACCCCATATAAACTTTACATCCTTTCATGTCAACTTGGTCAGTGGAGAAGCAATCTTGGAAAGTCCTGAATGAACCTTCGATAAACCCCGCCAACCCCAAGAAACTACAAATCTCGGATGGCATCTTTGGAGACTTCCATTGCATCACAGCCTCCACCTTAGCAGGGTCTACCATGATCCCCTCGGGATTTATCATGTGACCTAAGAATTGAAATTTGCATCATCAAAACCCACACTTGGAGAATTTGGCATACAACTTCTCCCTTCCTAAGGTCTCTAACACATCCCGTATGTGATCGGCGTGCTCCCCCTCGCTCTTTGAATAAATCAGGATATCATCAATAAACACGATCACTGATTTATCTTACATTGGTTGACATACTCGATTAATCAAATCCATAAAAGCAGCGGGCGCATTGGTCAAGCCAAATGGCATAACAAGAAATTCATTGTGACCGTAACGCATGCGAAAAGCTATCTTAGGGATATCCTGCTCCTTCACCTTCAGCTCATGGTAACCAGATTAAAGATCTATCCTTGAAAACCAACTGGCACCTTGAAGCTGGTCAAACAGATCATCAATTCTTGGTAGGGGGTATCGGTTCTTCACGGTCAATTTGTTCAGCTCGCGGTAGTCAATGCAAATCCTCATACTACCATCTTTCTTCTTCACAAACAGGACCGGAGCACCCCAGGGAGAAATACTCGGCCTAATGAACCCCTTATCAAGCAGCTCCTGCAATTGCTCCATCAGTTCTTTCATTTCTGTCAGAGCTAACCGATATGGTGCATTGGCAATGGGTTGAGCATCGGGTATCAGATCAATTTGGAACTCAATCTCACGATCCGGTGGCACACCGGGTAAGTGTTTTGGGAATACATCCGGAAAGTCACACACAACTAGTACATCAAATAGTTGCGGTGTTGGCATGTCCACGTCCTTTACGTAGGCGAAGTAGGCACTACATCCACGCTTCATGCACTTTCCTTCCATCGCCATCGAAATCACTTTCGGGATCGTCACGACTCGATCGCCATAAATCATCACCTTATCCCCGTCAAGTGCTGTTAATCAGATCGTCTTCTTGCGACACACAATATTCGCTTTGTAGTCCGCCAACCAATCCATTCCTAGGACTACAGCAAAACCGCCTAAGGTCATCACGAATGGTCTAATAGGAAATTTATGACCGTCTAGTTCTATGTCACAACCTTCTATCATCTCAGAAATCCTTGTAGACTTACCTATGGCAGTTTTTACCTCGAAGGGCTCATCAATACATCTACTCTTACTGGGAAACTTAGCACAAAAGGCAGTAGAAATGAAACTCCTACTAGAACCAGAATCAAACAACACATATGCAAGAGTTTGGTTTACTAGAAACATACCTCACACCACGTCGGGGTCTGTCCTAGCCTCCTCCCGAGTCATCGTAAAAGTTCGGCCGCTTGCCTTTTGTCCTTCTCCTCCAGGCTTCTTCGCTCCTGAGCTCTCAGCCTTGGGCTTCTTACAATCCTTGTTCATGTGGCCCTCCATGCCACAGTTAAAACACCAGACCGTACGACAGTCCTTGGCTATATGCCCCGACTTCCCCATTTGAAGCATACATTCAACCCCAGCCTGCATTCCCCGCTATGTTCTCTCCCACACCTATCACACTTCCTTATACCCGCACCCGATGCGACCACACGACGGTCATCCACCTGTGCCTTCTTGTTACATGTCGAAGCATTACCCCGACCAAACCTTTTCCCCTGCCAGTTACGATCACCACCACTCTTCTTTCCACCTTCATTCACCACCACCGTCCTCTCATCATACAGTCTCCTTGCCACTTGATTTTTCCCGTACATCTTGATTTTTCGAGACAGATGTGTCACTTGATCTGGCACCAGACGTGCCATCTCGTTGAATTTCATGGTGTACTGCTGGTGCGTCATAGTTCCCGCCTCTAGTTGCAGGAACTCCCTTTCGACCTTGTCCATTTCCCGATGAGGACAAAACTCTTCAATCACCAATTTTTTCAACTTAGACCATCTCACCCTCCCGATGGCCCTGCTACCCTCGCTTGGACAATGTTGTCCCACCAGCACAAAGCCGAATCCATAAAAGAGTGGGTAGCGAACTTCACCTTTTAGTCTTCCCGGCACTCGCTGATATCCAGAACAACCTCATTTCCCTCACCCTCCGGTTAGCAGCTGCAGCAGTGCCATTTCCACCGAAAGTAGGGGGCTTGCATCTCATAAACGCCCCATAGTTACAGCCTCGTGCCGCCTCTGGCGCAGGCTCTTCTTCTTCCTCCTCCTCATGATCAGAGAGAACCGTTTCCGGTTCTGGTTGCTCCTATCCTCCCGAGGACCTATTTCTCTCCTTTCTTTCCCTTTCTCTTACTGGCTTGATCACTTCGGTCACCACAGACGGTAGGATCGTCTGCATGACCTCATGAACTTCTTTCACCACAGCCTCCTTTACTAAGGCTCTCAGATTGGCGCTCTCGTCACCACCCTCCAGATGAGGGGTCTCTGGTTCTTCATGAACCACTTTCTCGACTCTGGGTCTCCCTCTCTTGGGTCACGGAGCAGCATCGTGACCTCCAACACCAGAGGCTTTCGAAGATCTACCGCTAGCCATCTTCTAACACACTATAATATTCAAACACTAACACGGTCATTCAAGGTAATAGCTCAGCTTATGTCAAGTATAGTAAGTCCCTAATTACAGTGGTCAGTTGTGATTAGCCACTTACTTTACACTTCATAACCCAAGCATCTCCTATCCTGACTTAATTAGTATCTAAATCTACATACAACACATAACCACATACCATGCACACATAAACCGGTTAACATTACGAAAATACCTGATGGTACGCAGCTACTTAGATTGGCATCCCATTCCCATTCAATCCCATTCTCAGTCTAAGTTATGGTTTATTTTGAAAATTTACCCATTTCACTTAAACTTTGGCTTTGATACCAACTTGTAAGGCCCCGTTCCCGGAGACCTCACAGTTGGTCATTCATTGCACATAAAAAATTATAATTAGATTTGCCTTACGAAAACATTGCAGCGGAAACATAAATAAAATATAACTTCTCATATCATTACAAATGTTTTTGCAAGTTAATACAAGTGTTCATTTCAAAACATCATTGGTTCACATTACAATGCAAAAACATTAACAAAAGAATGCCATCCAAAATAGCTTAGTAGCCGCCTCGTGCCATCCCCAGCAACGTTTACCTGCCAACAGAAAATGTATAAAAGTTAGCGTTGCTGAGTGAGTTCTAGTTTTATAAATAAAACATACTTTTCCTTCGTAAAACCGTTCTTTACTTTCTTTCAAAATCATCCTATTCTTTTCATTCATCCGTGATCATACATCATACGTACATACTGATAATATCATCATTATCTTCTTTAATCTTTCATGCTTTACTTTCCTTTCTGACAACCATAAACCCTTCCCTTCTGTTCATGGTAGTGGACCTAGACCAATTATAGACCTTCTATAACGGTGCATCGCACCTCATGGTCATAGTACCTAGGGTAAGATTTAGGTTTACTATGCAATACCTTTCTATTTATGGTTCTGGACCTAGGCCTCTCATAGACCTTCTATAACGGTGCATCACACCTTGTGGTCACAGTACCTAAGGTATGAATGTAGGTTTACCATTGCCATATGCAATACCTTTTTGTTCGTGGTTCTGGACCTAGGCCTATCACAGACCTTCAATAATGGTGCATCGCACCTCGTGATCACAGTACCTAAGGTATGCAACAATAGTTCTATGCAAATGGTCAATCACAAAGAAAGACCCCGATGTACAGGCCATGCTTACAAGACTATCCCTACTTTCATTACTCAATAATGCATGCATTCTTACTTCATGTTCCTCTTTCCTTTATCTTTCAGTTTACGTTACATAATACTTCATTATTCATTAACATCACACGTAAAGTCATGGGAAGATAAACATACATCATCATAACGAACATAAACATATCATTCATACATCATAAAGTAGTGCATCATACCCACATCACATACATCATGTATAACCATGCAACATCATCATCATCATCATCTCATAAACATCAATTACATAAGTGGTTACAAGAATATCTCTACTTTCATTACTTAGTTGCTTTTGGAGGAGATGAAGGTGTTACTTCTAAGTGTATCCCAATTTTGTGATTAGAGTCATAACATGCTATTTATTGAGCATGAGTGCATTGTTCTCAAGCCCGGGGTGGTCATTCCTCATGAGTCTATCCTGCTTAGAGCCCCCAAGAAATGAAACATGTATAAGATGTACTTGCATGAAACATCTCCCTCTAGAGAAGTTTCATGCTTTCTGTCTAAAGCAAATAGTGATGAGTCTTTCCTATGGCATAAAAGAATGTGCCATGTAAACTTTAAGAACATGAATAAAATAATTAAGAATGATTTGGTAATTGGAATGACAAAGAAAGAGTTTACAAGTGATGATCATTGTGTTGCATGCTTGAAAGGGAAGCAACATAAGGTATCCCACAAGCCTAAAGGAAGAAACTCCATCACTACTCCCCTACACTTGTTACATATGGATCTCTTTGGCCCCACCAGTGCAATGTGTCTAGGAAGGACCTCATATTGCTTAGTGATCACATATGACTTTACAAGATTCACTTGGGTCTTTTTCCTTAGATCTAAGGATGAGACTCCTGAAATTCTGAAGAATTTCATCTTAAAGATTGAGAATTAATCAGAGCACAAGGTCAAAACCATAAGATGTGATCAGGGACTAAATTCAAGAATGAAATCCTTGATAGATTTTGTGATGAAAACGGTATTACAAGACAATACAGTGCTCCCAAGACTCCTGAGCAAAATGGTATTGCTAAGAGGAGAAACAAGACATTGATTGAAGCTGCAAGAACTATGTTGTTTGACAATAAGCTACCTATCACCTTCTGGGTAGAGGCAGTCAACACTTCCCGCTATGTGTTGAACAATTTTTTAGTGGTTAAGACTCATGGCAAGACTCCTTGTGATCTTTGGCACAGGAGGAAACCTTTTATTGGTTTACTCAGGTCATTTGGATGTCCTTGCACCATCTTGAATACCAAAGATCAAATTGCCAAATTTGCTGAGAAATCAGATCATCGACCATTCATTGGATACTCTTCTCAAGCTAAGGCTTATAGAGTATACAATCTCAGAACTAGAATTGTTGAGGAGTTAGCCAATGTGACTTTCAATGAACACACACCTTGCGTGGCTGGTTTTGGTCCTGATTGGCTATTTGATCTGGATTTAGTTACCAACTGTTTTAACAAATCTTGTGAGAGTATTTCAGGATCTACAGAAATCTTACCTATATATGATCCTGGCCCAAGATTTGAGCTAAGAAGATCTTCAAGTAATACATATTCAGCTCTAGCTGTTACTACTTCTACAAATGAAGTTCGTATTAGCACCAAAATGACAAACTCAACTGATACATCTGGGATGGCTTCAAATTCCTGCTCAAAGGCTCCACAACCAGATAAAGACACTTCAAATGTATAGGAAAATGATGGTAGTGGTGATAGTGGTCAAGACTTTCTTGATGTTGATAACCACTCCATAGATGACAACATCAATGATGGCACACACTCATTGGATCAAGTTTATCTTGATAAGTTTGTTGATGTGGTGGGAGAAACATTAATTCCAGATCTAAATTTCTCTAATTTAGATCTCACTCAACAACTTACTATGATCCCTCAGCTAAGGATCCACAAGTCTCACCCCACCACAAACATCATTGGAGATGTTGACATAGGGGTAAGAACAAGAGGACAAACCCATGAAGCAAATGTTTGTCTTCACTCTTGTTTCTTGTCCCAGATAGAGCCAAAGAAAATTGATAAGGCGTTGAAGGATAGAAGTTGGTTGAAGCTATTCACGAGGAGTTGTTTCAATTCAAAAGACAGAAAGTTTGGAACCTATGTCCTCTTCTTCATGGAAGATTACTATAGCAACTAAATGGGTGTTTGAGAATAAGAAAGATTATAGAGGCATTGTCATAAAAAACAAAGCTAGACTAGTTGTTCAAGGATACACACAAGAAGAAGGAATTGACTACACTGATGTCTTTGCTCCTGTTGCAATACTGGAAGTTGTTAGGATATTCTTGGCATTTGCTGCATCCAAGAACTTCAAGGTCAATCAACTTGATGTCAAGTGTACTTTTCTTTATGGGGTGATTGGTGATGTCAAACAACCACTTGGTTTTGTAGATCCCGATCATCCTGATTATGTATGTACGCTTGACAAAGCTCTTTATGGGCTGCATCAGGCACCCAGGAAGTGGTATGAGACTCTATCTCCGTTTCTCTACAAGCATGGATACAGAAAGGGTACTATAGATGGAACTCTATTCATCAAAGGACAAGCAAATGACATAATGCTAGTTCAAGTGTATGTAGAGATGACATCATCTTTGGTTCAACTAATCCAAAGCTCTACAAAGACTTTGAGAAGCTGATGAAGGATAAATTTGAAATGAGTGCCATGGGGGAACTCAAGTTCTTTCTAGGAATTCAAGTGAAGCAAGTTAAAGATGGCATCTTCATTAGTCAATCAAAATATGTTCAAGACATACTCAAAAGGTTCAACATGACTGGTTGTCAGACTTCTAAGACACCCATAGCAAGAAACCACTCCCTTGGACTGATATTGAGGGCGAGTGTGTGGATGAACACCTTTACAGGGCTATGATTGGGTCTCTTATGTATGTTACAGCTTGCAGGCCTGATATCATGTTTGCCATATGTATTTGTGCAAGATATTAAGCCAAACCTAAGATGTATGACCTCATCACTATAAAAGGGATTCTAAGATACCTCAAAGGTGCCTCAACACTTGGTCTTTGGTATCCTAAGAATTTTGACTTCAATCTGTATGCTTATATAGATAGTGATTATGGTGTTGCAACATGATTGAAAAGTCTACATCCGGGGGATGTCAATTTCTTGGTGGAAAGGTTGTCTCATGGCAATGCAAGGAACAATTCTGTGTCTCTGCATCAACTGCTGAATATAAATACATTGCTGCTGCAAGCTGCTGTGCTCAAGTGCTTTGGATTCAGAATCAGATGCTTGACTATGGATTAAATTTCAAGGAGACTACCATTCACATAGACAACAACAATGCTATCTCTATCATAGAGAATTCAGTGTAATACTCAAGGACACAATACATCAATATCAGGTATCATTTAATTAGAGATAACTTTGAAACAAGGATTAATTAAACTAGTCAAAGTTAACACAAATGAACAATATGCTCATCTGTTTACAAAAGCTTTTGATGAACATAGATTTAAATATCTTATATAAGCTATTCGGATGATTAACTTGACTAAGCTTTTCTTAAAACTAATTCATATTATTTCTTAAAATCTGTGTGTCCTATGTTGTCTAGTTCATCACCTTCATAAGCTCTTCTTTTCTTTGGATGAAATTTTTTTGAAGACTTTCCTTAGAATTCTGAAAAGTTTTGATCCTTCAAAAGATATGCTTTTATCTTCGGAAGAAGTTATGCCTATAAAACAAATAACTAACTAAGTAATTACCTTCGGAAGATATTTATAAAATATATTCCGAAGCTTAAAACGCTTCTTAGGCACTTATATGTTTTCAAGAAAATTTCCTTTCGAAGCAAATTAACTCTTGAAAGCTTTGTTCCTTTGAACAAAACTTTCCAGTCTTGATTTTCTTCCGAAGCAAAAAAAGTTTTCAAAAATATTAGGAAATTCTTCCGAAGTCATTTTGGCTTTGGAAGCTTTTTCATTAAAACTTCCGAAAACAATTTTCTTTCGGAAGCTTTTTGACTTCCAAGAAAACTGCTTATTGAACAAAAGTAAACTACTTGTTCAGAGGTGGGACCGACATCCGGATTTCAAACTTTATCCTCTTTCATTAAATTTGTCTTAAATCTTTATTCACATATAAACCCAACGGTTTCCCCCTCTTTCTATCATCTTTATCTTTCCTCAAACCTAAACCCCAATTTTCTCTCTAAAATGCTTTCATTTATCTTTCTTCATCCTTAAGCTTTCTCACAATGGCTAAGCTTATCTGTAGAAATGACCTTGACTTCTCCATGCAGTTACACAGGCAACATAACCAAGTTGCTCTCTGAGAAAGATCTACATTTCTTAGATATTTGGGATTTCTTAGCTCTATCCAACTACTGCTCCTCCCTTACCATTGGTCCTACTCTATATGAGGATCATCTACTCAAATTTTGGAAGACCTGCCAAGAGGTTGTTATGGATGGGGAGAAGGCACTGTCTGCCACAGTGTAAGGGAGAATAGTCTTCATCACTCCGGCCATCATCAACATGCATCTTCAGCTGGATGATGAAGAAGGTGAGGTGTTCTTCCCAAAAGAAGCTGCCAACCACTCCTTCAAGCAGATGGGCTATGAGGGAGATTTGTCTGTAAAGACCTTTAGGATAGGGAAGATCTCATCCCAATGGAATTCCTGGTCCATGTGGTTATCCACAGCTTGTCAAACAAACATGGTGGTTGGGACCAGATTCCTAAAGATCTCTCATTCATTGTCCATGGGATGGTTCAGGGAGTCAAGTTTAGGTACTGTCAATTTGTTTATACAAATTTGCTTGCAAACTTGGACTCCTTAGAATACTACATGTTTCCTAGATATGTTCAATACATTCTTAACTGTGAACTAGGCTCATAGTTAAGGGAAACATGTAATATTCTTAAATTGGGACAGATGAAGCCTGACATCTTTAAAATCTTGAGAACGCCCGCTGTTGGCTTCTCTGGGGTAGAAATAACCCTTGTCCAAAAAACGTTAGAGCTCATTGCTCAAGGTGACAACCTAGTGGCACCAGCTAGTGTATAACTCACACCTTCTACATCCCAACCACCTCAATAGCCACCAATCACCCTTACCTACCAAAGAAAACACAAAAGAACCCCTACTCAAACTATTCAGTATGTACAGGCCCCCATATACTCACCCACACATGAAGAAGTGGATACTGGAGCTCCCACTTCTCATGCGGAGAAAATCACTCCCATTACTTCAAGGATCAGTGTTGAGGTTCCTCATGCTCAGCTTGATGAGCTCACAAGGCCAAATACCTTAACCCTTCACTCTGAGTCTCAACACTCAACTAATCAACATTTAGGGGACAGTTACCATCCCCAACTTTTGGACTTAAACCTACCCATTCCCAACCTTGACTTCTACACTGATCAAGATTTAGGTTTCGGTGATGAATCTCTCTTCTTTCTCATTTCTGAAAGAAAGATGAGTGCTTCTGAGCCTCCTCTGTCCAGCCCACATCAATCACCCAATACTGAGATGGATACTCCTGCATCTGTTCAGGATATCCATATGGAAGAGGCTCTCACTTCTATAAGTGAATACATCATTAAGACCTTAACCATGGCAACTCAGCCCATTGACACCTCAACTGAGACTGTTAGTGAGTAGAGGAAATCTAGCAGCCAAGAACCTGAAGCTGGTGGTGAGAGAGAGGATTTTGGTCCAATCATCTCATCCCCTAATGATTCTTCTGATGAAGATGAGGGGAATTTGAGACTAAATGTGCAAAAACTTTCATAAACATGAACCTATTTAGTCTCCAAGGTCAGTCATCTTGAATCTCAAGTGACTACCTTACAAAACAAGGTCAATGATCAGTAACTTGAGATGTCTAATCTTAGGGAACAACTAGCTGGGCGACCTTTAATAGGAGATCAACCAGGAACACAAGAACCTATGAGTGTGATTGACCTAACTCCTAGCTCACCTATGCAAGAGGGTGATGCTACTAAAAAGGGGAGGAAGTCATTACAGTCATAGAACCTGGGAGTTCTTCAAAGAGTATGGACATTAAGGACTCACCATCCTCACTTGCAATTATGCATACTTAGTAACTTCCTCAAGTTCACATTGATGTGGACTCGATAGACTCTTACATTCAAAGCCTGTTTGAGGAAGGAATACCAAGGGCTATGTCATCTCCACTAACTTCAAATCATATTATTGGTGGAGGTATGATGAAAGCATAAAAGCCCTCATCATTCTTAGAGTTCAAGGAAAAAAGAGGTCTTCAATTTTCAAACCTTGAACTTCTATGAAAGTCTGGATCTAGTCATCATGCCACTTGTCAAACAAAGCCAACCACGACAAGCTGGCTCAAAGAATCCAAGACAGGATCACTGCAGAGTTCAGCTTTAGAAGGAGACTAAGGCAATCAGGCAATGCCATCAGTCAACTGGATGTTGAAGCAAACCCTAAGATTAGCTTCATAGGGGAAACCTTGACTGAAGGCGCAATGTAGAACCTGAGAGCCCTGTCTCATCATCAAGTGATGTTGAGATTCATACCCTTTTTGAGACACCTGCTGGTGAAGGTGCATCTCAACCTCTCTCTGGTCAGATCTTTAAAGCTACACCAAGCAACGAAGGCCAAAGCTCTCGCCACCCTGAGTCACAAAGGTCTGTGAGTGACAAAAGGAAAAGAAAAATGACTTCTGAGGAGATTAAGGAGGAGGATAGAGAGAGGAAAAGGTGGCTAAGGGGATAAGGTTCCTCTACTAGGTCTGCAAGGCTCATGGAGTATGCTATCAGGGCTGCCCCCAGACCAAACACTTAGAATGATAAGTTGAGGGCAATCGGGATCAACCACATGTAGACTAGGAACTATGACATAGATAACATCATCTCTCTCCCCTTAGATGAGTTGAACGAACTGGCTGATAAGAAATTGTCAAAGGAGAGAAAGGAGGTAGATGATGAAAAGCTACTTCTTCAGGTCAAAGAAGAAAAAACGAAGAAAAAAAGAAAAGATTATACAAGCATATGCCCTCTCTCTCCCCAATTCAAGAATGTCTTGTGCAAGAGGATGTGGTGCCACAAGAACCTCAGGTAGACAAAGAAAAAGACAAGATCAATATGATCAACCACCTGAGTGCCACAGGCCTCTACCAGACTGCTGCACTTCTTCCCTTACCCTTTGACTATGTTGAGTTTGAGTACCTTAAACAACTTGAACTTGAGATAGTCAAAGAGAGAAAGATAACCAAAAGGAAGTTAAAGGAGAGACTGCAAGGTCACGAGCCATGAAGCTGTATGGATTCTTTGGAAGGAGACTTGGTCCTAAAAGAAGTTAAAGATGATGAGCTTCTTGAAGCTATATGGATTCATGGAAGGAGACTTGGTCCTATGTCTCTATCCACCATGGATGAGCACAATAGAGTGATCAAGTAGAAGATTCAAAGAGGTGAACTTGCTGACTTACACTTCCCACCAAGTCAGGTCCCTTAGGAAGTAGAGATTAAGGTTGAACCATTTCAGACAACACAACTTAGATCTCTTGCTAAACCTTGGCAAGCTTCCACTTCTGATCCACAGCAGGGTTTTGTCCCCTCTCAATCTGACCCTGTGATAGAGGCAAACCTAACTGAGAAAGACAAAGAAGATCAATCAGGTGCTGCAGTCCTGTCTTCTTAGTTAAAAGGCTCTAAGAGGAGAAAAAGGATGACTTCCAAAGCAAATCCAAAGAAGAAGAAGAAAGAAGCATCCATCTCCAAACCTCAAGACGAGTCAAAACATCCAGAGAATGTGCATTAGAGGATGCTCCACCAACTCCAACTCTAGTAGCTCCTTTAGCATCAGGAAGACCCATCTTATCCTGGACATAAACTACAAATCAGAAAAGTGGCTTGTCATAAGAGATCAAGGCATTGCGAATGTCTACACATGGCAAGACATATGCAATCTGCCTCGGCATGATCTCTTTGACATGAGAAGATACTTTGAGGGTCTGAGTGATCCTGATCATCTCATGAAGAAAGGAATGGTCACCATCATAATGAGGAATGTTGATATTTGAAGTCTTTAAAGTGTTTTCGTAGCATTATCCTAGGGGGATTTGTAAGGATTAAATGTAAAGGTTGATTCAACTCAAACACTCAAAGTCTCGTGCATGCATGCACAAGTGTACTAAAGTAGAATGTTTCAGAAGTTTTACACCAACATTAGAAATATTCCAAGTGTGAATTCTTCAAAGCCAAGACCAATATCTTCCGAAGGCAAAGATGAAGTCTTCTGAAGCTTCAAAGACAAAGTCTTCTCAAGCCAACACTTGAAGACATATTTCTTTTGAAGACTTTTGAACACATGCTTTATCTGATGTACTTTTCCATAAAGCTGGACCCCTTCTATTGCACCTTGAAAGGATCATACATGCCAATTCAATGGGTGATTTGATGATTACTTTGCTAGAATCCCATAAGTCCAAGAATAAATGCGGATGAAGAACTTGCACAGAAAAACCAAGTGTTGTCTTCTTCATTTCGCAATGCGGAAGACATAAAACAAATACGGACAAGTATTTGTTCTTCCGCATTGACAAATGCGGAAGACCAAGAAACAATGCGGACAAGACTTTGCTCATCCGCATTTGACAAATGCGGATGACCGAACAAATACGCATAAGTATTTTTTCATCCATATTAAACAATGCGGATGACCAACATACTTATGCGGATGATCAAATGAAGAAATGCTGATCAAGTCCTCTCATCCGCATTTGCCAATACGGATGAACAAGCAAAGATGGGGATGAATACATAGACTAGTTCTGACGTAATATTTCAGGGGTAGTTTAGTCATTTTGTAAAAGGCATCTTGTCTGCCTATAAATAGAATAGATAACCTCGTACATGAGGTGACGGCTGATAGATAAAGAATTTTGTTGTCATTTATTCTCTGTAATCAATAAAATTTCATATATATAATACAAAAGCATTTATGAGTAATTTTTCTTGCATTGAATGTTCTTTGATTGTTTGATTCCGCCACTCAATCATTGACTTGATTACCATATTCGATTCTCAGAAAGAATTTCAATCTTACTTACCCAGTCAATTGGTGTCAGAGCATTGGCTCTCGGTTCTCTTTCAGATCTGCGCAAGAACTGAATAGAATTCGATTGATCTGGTAATCGAGTTGCTAGTAGAGTATATCATCATCTCCTGTCAACACATTCTCACCAACATATTCCGAACAACAAGAAACTCAATACAATCACAAATCTGATTCTGAAATCTGTTTGAACTATTTGGACAAGTTGGACTAATCAATCTTAAGAATCATCTAAACCTATATTTATACAAGTTAAACACTCTGTTAAAATGGATTCTAACAGTTAGTCAGAACTTGGTCATACACCTAAACCTCCTACGCTTAAACACAAATCTGAGTTTAAACAATGAAAAATCAGGTTTAGAAATTACATCACAGGCGTAGATCCTGATTTCTGGATCTCAATATGCAAGGGGCCACACATCCCTGTTAGTCTGTCTGCAGATCAAGCTGGAATTTACAGAACATCAAGAATACCTATTGAAGATCTAACTCTAGATGATGAAGACTACAAGAAAATCAAGATTGACCTCAAAGCCTACTCCATTCTAACTCAAGCACTCAAGATGGATGTGCTGAATAGATTAGAGAAGTATGGTGTTAGTTCTCTAGAAAGATTAACATGTTATATTTATGTGACTTTTTACTATTTGTAATAGTATAGGGACTAGTTTTGTAATTTTGTTAGTTCCTTTTGTTTCATTATAAATAGCTTAGATTGTTGCAGTTAGTAAGAGAGAGTAAAATTGTTTACTTACTTTGTAATTGTCATTGCTTGATATTAATGAAACTGTGAATTTGTTGATATCTTGCTTGATTTGATTACTTTATTTGTATTTCTTTGAATTGTGTTCATTGTTCATCACAGGTTGATGCTTTTGATCCTATCAAATGGTATGCGAGCTGTTGGTAGAGTGATCTTTCAGTGAGCCAACTGTATAACTCAAAAATTCACTGAATCTGTGATTGATAGACAATTCAATTGAAATTTTATGGATTTTAGATGTGTTTCATCATCAGAAACATGTTTTAAACCACAATTAGCGTTGAAATTCATCAAATTCGAGATAATTTGTTGAAATTGTGTTTGAAAAGCTCATTATTTTTTGAACTGAAAATCACAAAATTGATTGATTTGTTGTTGATATTAAAAGAAATTGATGTTAGAAGAATGATTATGGATATAAAACATATCTAGTTGGAAAGTTTCAATCCAATTCATCAACTTTTGAAGAAATTCAGAAGATTTGAGTTAGTTACATTCATAGAACATGATGAATGTGGCACATTAGGGTCGAAGTTTGCTGAAACATTATCTAAGTGTTAGGCGTTTGACTACTGTGTAGTCGTATTTACACTGTTTGGACGTTTTCAGTTAAGACGTTTGACTACTGTCGGAGAGTACAAGTTCAGATGTATCATCTCTGTTGAGGCGTACTAGAACTGTTTAGACGTTTGACAGTTGTTAAGGCGCTTTACAACTGTGTAGGCGCATTACGACTGTTCAGGCGTTTCACTACTGCTCAGACGCATCAACTTAAGGCGGTTTGGAAAATTTTTCTAAGGCAGTCCCTTAGACGTCTCTCAACCTAGGCGCAATAACTGTTTGGACGTTCGATTACTGTTCAGGCGCATCACCCTTGATACTTAGAATTTTTTTTAGAAAATTTGTCAAAATTTGTTTCATTTCTTTTCTTAATTCAAAATCAAAGAAAAAGAACAAAAATATAAGAATGGTGAAATCAGAAGATTCTGAAAATAGAGTTCCAAAACTTAAAAATAGAGCTAATTTTAAAAATTGGTCTATTAGGTTAAAACATCATTTAAATTCCATTGATACTGATCTTTGGAAATCTATAGAGAAAGGACCATACATTCCTTAATCACTGATGGGCCTGACAGAGGGTTTGTTTATACTAAAGATTCTCAAGAACCCTATCCTGAAGATGGTCTTCAAGGAGATGATTTGAGAAGAGTAAAGAATGATATCAAAGCATATTTTTTGATGTGTAAAGGACTACCTCTGGAAGTTCTTGCAAGACTTGATGGATATCAAACTGGATACACCATGTATAAAGCCTTAAAGACCATTTGTGAAGGAGGCAAAGAGATTCAAAATCTCAAGAAACAAAAGTTAAAAAGGCAATTAGAATTGTTTCAACATTTGTCTGGAGATACCATAAATCAGATGATGAACAGATTTGTTCAACTTACAACTGAGATGTCAACAACTAGCATGAAGTCTGATCTTGAAGATCTAAATCTTAGAGTACTCAATGCTTTACCCTCATCATGGAAACAAACAGTTACCTTACTAAAGCATACTAAGAAGTTCCCTATGGATCTAGATCCACTCATTGCCA
Organism: Flaveria trinervia; assembly: GCA_025506515.1. NCBI lineage: Eukaryota > Viridiplantae > Streptophyta > Magnoliopsida > Asterales > Asteraceae > Flaveria > Flaveria trinervia. The sequence continues at coordinate 25,116,833 of CM046452.1, forward strand.
AGACAGAGTCAGTAGAGATTGATGAAAGCTCAAGGAATAATGATAGAGTAGCATCAATGTCTTAGTATCAATTTGTTGCGTCTCATGCAAATACTATTGAAAATTCATTCATGGCGAAAAGTGAGAAAATTATAGAAGGAGAGCGAGATTTGTTAGTTGGAGCAGGATTTTTCACAGATTCAGCATTTACTAGTGCTCCTACTTATACAACACAGTCCCATTCTTAATATTCTCCTAAATCTAATGTTCAAACAGAGACTTCTTCATCTAAAACTGCATTCACTGCATTTATGGCTAGTTTTCAAGCATATCAAGCTAGCCATTTAACTCAATTAGACCTTGTTTTGTAGGATTTGTTTGAAATGGATCCTGAAGATGTTGAAGAGACGGACTTAAACTAGCAGATGGTGATGATTGCTTACAGGATATAAAAACACTCATATGTCAACAGGAATTACAAGCCAAGTGCTAACAAGACTGTTGGATTTGATAAGTCAAAATCAAGGTGTTTTAACTGTAACAGTTATGGACATTTCTCAAGAGAATGCAAAGCTCCAAGGAATAATGGAGGAAATGCTCAATCAAGTTCTAACAATCAAAGGTTTCAACCAGCTCAGAAAACTTTTCAAAAGCCTTATCAAGTCTTCCTATGCCCGAGCTTAAAGATGAAACAAAACCATCTGATGAAACCAAGAAAGCTTTAGTAGTCAGCATTAAAGATGGTTATGATTGGAGTGCATATGCTGAAGAGTTTACTAGTGATTTAACATCAAGTTTATCTCTTATTGTAGAAATCCAGGGAGAAGATTGGTCAGAAAATAATGATCCAAAGGTAGAAAGTGAGAATGAAGAAATGATTATGATTAGAGTGACAAATCTGATCCTAAGGAAGATACAGATGAAGTAGCTCTAATGGCACAGTCTGATCAACCTAAGGTGGACGCTTCATCTTCAAAATCTGAAACCTTATCTCCAAAATTCCCTGAAATCCCATCTGAAGTGAGAGAAAAACTATGCACAAAATCATGCTATGAACATGTTGAATACTACAGAAACTACTCATATAAAATATGTGAAAAATTAAACAAGAAGAGTCAATGCATAACAAACTAAAATCTGATCATAAAACAGCAGATCAAAAGATCATTTCTCTTCAAACTTCATGGAACAAAACTCTATGAGAATTAGAAATTGTCTCTAAACAATTGGAATAGATGACAAAAAATCTTGGACAGGAGAAGATAGCACATGCCGCTACTCAAATGGATCTTGCTAAATTCAAAAGTTCAAAAATGATTATAGAAAAACTGTAAGTGAGAGAAAAGATAAACAGAAAGCAGGTTAGGTTTCACTCATGAACCTATGCCTGAATCTATTACAAACACTTTACCAGAGAACTTTAATACACATGACCATTCTCCTCAGAATAAAGCTAAACTTGAAGATTTTCAGGTCAAAAACAAGAATTTGGAAGAAGAAAAGGAAAATGTAAAAGTTTTTGTTGAAAATGATCAAGAAAATAATAAAAATAGTCATCCAATCAAGATAAAATCTTATGAACCAAAACAAACAAAACAAAACTCTTCTGAACAAATTCATTCTGTATTAAAAGAAGTGAATGTTCAAGCAAAGATAAAGATAAACAACAGGTAGGAACATGAGAAGATTCAAACACTATTAATCTAAAACAAGTTCAATCTGAAAAAGAATCTTCTTCTGATGATGTTCAATCTGGAAGTAAACCAAGTTCTTCTAAGTCAAAGAATCAAAGAAGAAGAAAGAAATCATCAAAAACAAAATCTAAACAAAATAAAAGTTCAGAAAAGTTGATCAAAGCAACAAATCAGACAACAAGACTTCAACCAATAAAATTTGTGTCAGCCGGTTTTTAAATATGAATTCTCTTCAAACCAACAAGGTGAATACTATGAACAAATCTCACTCTAATATGAAATCAAGTTCAGATTCTAAGACTTCCGATGTAGCAAAAAGATTTGTTCCTAATGAATTCAAGAAGTTCATGTTAAACAGATGCAAAATAACTTGGCACAAAATCAAATTGTGAAAAATGAAAAATAACAGTTTAACTATTTGACATCAAAATATAAAAATGAATCAAATATAGTGTCAATGTCAAAAGTTATCAAAAAGTTGTTTATGACTCCACAAAAGTACTGTGAAATATGTCATATGAAAAATCACAATACTGCTAAGTGCTATTTCAACAAGTATTGTCACATATGTGAGATGAGAAATCATTCCACAACAGATTGTTATTGCAGGATCGTTGAAGGGTGTAAGTTACAACACAACAACACAAAGAGGAGATTAACCAAACTTTAATTAAGCAGTAAACTGGATTAACCAAGATGAGACACTAAGAACACAAGTAATGAAAGAGACAGAACACAAAGAACACAAGTATATGGTTTTCAAGAATGTAGTATATTGCTTTCTCTATGTTCTATTACAAATGTTACAAAGCATAAATAAAAGTTACAAGAACATCAGATACTTATACTACATCCTACAGCTGGTTATACTTTGAAAGCCAGCTGGATACAATTGACTAGACACAAACAAAATCAATTGTAGAGTCAAAAGGCAGATTGCCTTTTGACTTGTGACTATGACATGCCATAGCTCACATCCTTTTCTATTACAAAAAGGATAAAGTACATAAAGTAGAAAGAATACAGACTCAAGACCTCAATGTACAGTTACCAAAAGCATGGACCTGATCACCAAACCATGTTAGTTGATGACTTGCAGAGTTGCATCAGAAAGATGTCCAGCTTTATGGAACAGTACATCAGATAAAGCATATGTTAAAAGTCTTCGGAAGAAATCTGTCTTCATGAACTTGAAGCTTCGGAAGACTTTGTATCTGAGGCTTCGGAAGGCTTTATCTTTGGATTCGGAAGATGTTGGTCTTGGCTTCGGAAGATTTCACACTTAGAGTATTTATGTTGCACATGTGAAACTTTCAAAGCATTCCACTTCAATGCACTTGTGCAGCATACAGGAGAAACTAAAGATGTTTAGGTTGCATCAGCCTCTTCATTAATCTCTACAAACTCCCCCTAGGCTAATGCTACCAAAACACTTAGAAAACCTCAGATATTAACAGTCCTCATTAGGATGATCACCATTCTTTTCTTCATAAGTTGATCAGGATCCTTCAGGCTGTCAAAGTGTCTTCTCATGTCAAGAGATCATGCAGAGGCAACTGAAACATATCTTGCCATGTATAATGTCTTCAATGCCTTGATCTCTAATAACATGCCATCTTTCCGGATTGTGGTGTATGTCCAAGACAAGATGGGTCTTCCTGATGCTAGAGGAGCTACTAAAGTTAGAGTTGGTTGAGCATCCTCTGGCTGCACATCCTCAGGTTGTTCTGATTCATCCTGAGGTTCAGAAGAGGATGCAGGCTTCTTCTTCTTCTTAGAATTTGGTTTAGAAGCCATCCTCTTCTTTCTCTTTCCAAATTTTAACTGAGAAGACTGGCCTGCAGCACCAGATTGATCTTCACTGTCTCTCTCAGTTGGGACTTCCTCTCTCTTAGGCTCAGAAGGAGAGGGAGGTTGACCATACTGTGGATCAGAAGATGAAGCTTGCTGAGCATTAGCAGGAGGTCCAGGTTGTGTTGTGTCTGTTTGTTCAACCTTAACCTCCACTTCAGGTGGGGCCTGATGTGGAGTGGAGTGTAAGTCAGTAAGCACTCCACTCTTGATCTTCTGCTTGATTACCCTGATATACTCATCCATAGTGGATAGAGATATGGGTCCAAGTTTCCTTCCGGAGAATCCATACAGCTTCAAGAAGCTCATCATCCTCTGCCTATCAACAGACTTCTTCATGCTCTTTTGGATGATGGCTCTTGACTTTGCAGCTTCTTCCCTCATCTTCCTCTTTGTTTTCTTTCCTTCCTTGACTAGCTCAAGCTCAAGTTGTTTTAAATACTCAAACTCAACATAGTCATGAGGTAAGGGAAGGAGTGCATCTGCCTGATAGAGACCTGTGGCACTCAGGTAGTTGATCATCTTGATTCTGTGTTCTTCCTTATCTACCTGAGGTTCTTGTTGAACCACATCTTCTTGTTCAGGGCTTTCTTGAACTGGTGAGAGAGTAGCCATACCTCGGTACAGTCTTTTTCTTTTCTTTCTTCTTTGATCTGTACTAGGAGTTCTGCATCTTCTGCCTCCTTCTTCTCTCTTGACCTTTCCAGATCAACCACCTCATTCAATTCATCAAAGGGGAGAGAAATGATATTATATATGTCATAGTTCCTAGTCTGCAGATAGTTAATCCTGACTGCCCTTAACTCATCATTCTGAGTGTCTGGTCTGGCGGCAGCCCTGATTGCAGACTCCATGAGTCTTGCAGACTCAGTAGAGGAACCTTCTCCCCTTAGCCTCCTTTTCCTCTCTCTCCTCCTCCTCAATCTCCTCATATGTCATTTTTCTTTTCCCTTTGTCACTCACAGACCTTTGTGACTTAGGGTGGAGAGAGCTTTGGCCTTCATTGCTCATTGCAGCATCTGAGCTCAAAAGGAATATGGATCTCTGCAGCAGTTGGAGATGATGAGATAGGGCTCTCAGGTTCTGTCACTGGGCCTTCAGTCAAGGTTTCCCCTATGAAGCTAATCTTAGGGTCTGCCTCAACATCCAGTTGACCGATGACATTGCCTGATTGCCTTAGTCTCCTTCTTAGGCTGAACTCTCCAATGATCCTGTCTTGGATTCTTCTAGCCATTCTGTCAGCTTGTCTTGATTGGCTTGGTTGACAAGTGGCATGTTGACTAGATCTAGACCTTCATAGTAGTTCAAGGTCTGAAAATTAAAAACTTCTTGCTGTCCTTGAACTCTTAGGATGATGAGAGCCTTCCAGCTGTTGTCATACCTCCATCCAATGATGTGATTAAAGGATGATGAAGGTGACATGGCTCTTGGTATCCCATCCTCAAATAGACTCTATATGAAGGAGTCTATGTAGTCCACATCAATGTGATCTAGAGGAGGTTGCTAAGAATGCACAGTTGCAAGTGAGGATGATGAGTCCTCAATGTCCATTATCTCAGAGGAACTCCCAGGTTCTGTGGCTGTAACGACTTTCTCCCCCTTTTTGGTAGCATCACCCACTTGCATAGGTGAGATGGAGGATAGATCAATCACATCCACAGGTTCTTGTGTTCCTGGTTGAGCTCTCCTTAAGGGTCTCCCAGCTAGTTTTTCCTTAAGATATGAAATCTCAAGTTGCTGATCATTGATCCTATTGTTAAGGTAGTCAACCGAGATTCAAGGTGACTGACCTTTGAGACTAAATAGGTGCATGTTTTGGATAGTTGTTGCACCTTTAGTCTCAGATCCCCCTCATCTTCATCAGAAGAATCACTGGGGGTGGAGAAGATTGGACCAGAGTCTTTTCTCTCATGACCAGTTCTTAGTTCTTGGCTACTGGATTTCCTCTGCTTACTGGCAGTCTCAGTTGAGATGTCAGCAGGCTGAGTTGCCATGGTTGAGGTCTTAATAATGTAATCACTTGCAGAAGTGAGAGCCTCTTCCATATGGACATCTTGAACAAGTTCAGAAGTGTCCACCTCAGTTGTAGGTGACTGATGTGGGATAGATGTAGGAGACTCAGGAGTATTCATCCGTCTTGGAGTAGGGGAAAAGAAGAGAGACTCATTATACTCACTGAAACCTAGATCTTCATCAGTGTAGAAGTCAAGGTTGGGAATTGGTTGGTTGAGATCTATAGGCTGGGGATGGTAACTGTCCCCTGAAGGTTGATCACTTGAGTGTTGAGACTCAGAGTGATGGCTTAGAGCAGTAAGGCTAATGAGCTCATCAGGCTGAGCATGAGGAACCTCAGCACTAATTCTAGAAAAGATGGGAGTGGTCTGCTCCTCAGGAGAAATGGGAGCTTCAGTATCCACTTATTCCAGTATCGGTGAGTATATGGGGGCCTCCTCAGCCTGAATAGTCTGAGCAGGGGTTCGTTTGGATTTTCTTTGGTAGGTGATGGATATTTGAGGCTGTGTAGGTGGTTGAAAAGCAGCTGGTGTGGGTTCAACACTAGCTTGTGCTGCTAGGTTATCACCTTGAGCAATGAGCTCTAACATTTTTGGGACTAGGGCTGTTTCTACCCCAGAGAATCCAACAGTGGACTTTCTCAATGTTTTAAAGATGTCGGGCTTCATCTGTCCCAATTTAAGAGTGTTACCTGTTTCCCTTAACTGTGAGCCCAGTTCACAGTTAAGAATGTACTGGACATATCTAGGAAACATGTAGTACTCTAAGGAGTCTAAATTAGCAAGAAAATTTGTATAAACAAATTGAGAGTACCTGAATTTGACCCCTTGAACCATTCCATTGACTATGAAGGAGAGATCTTAAGGAATCTAGTCCCATCCACCATGCTTGTTTGATAAGTTTTGAATGATCACATGGAGCAGGAATCTCCATTTGGATGAGACCTTACCTTTCCTCAAGGTCTTTACAGAGAAATCTCCCTCGTAGTCCATCTGCTCAAAGGAATGATTTACAGCTTCCTTTGGAAAGAACACCTCACCTTCTTCATCATCCAGCTGAAGATGTCGGTTGATGATGGCCAGAGTGATGTAGATTGTTCTTCCCTACACTATGGCAGACAGTGCCTTCTCCCCGTCCATAATGACCTCTTGGCAGGTCTTCCAGAATTCAAGCAACTAATCCTCATAGAGGGGAGGATCAATGGTTAGGGAGGTGAAGTAGTGGGACAGAGAGAAGAAACGGCAAACCTCTGAGAAATGAGGATCTTTCTCAGAGCATAACATATCAACTTGATTGTGTTGTTTGTGTAGCTGCATGGTAAAGTTAGGATCATTTCTGTGAGCAAGGTTAGCCATTGTGAGGTAGCTTAAGAACGAAAAAAGAAGAAAGAAAGAAATTTCAGAGAGAAAATTTTGGGTTTAGGTTTGGAGAGGAGCAGATGATAGAACAGGGGGAAACCATTGGGTTCATATGAGAGAGAGGGATTTCAGATAAAGTTTATTGAAAGAGGATAAACTTTGAAATCCGGATGTCGGTCCCACCTCTGAAAAGGTAGTTTACTTTTTGCTCAAAAACTAGTTTTCTTGGAAATCAACAAGCCTCCGAAGGTAAATTATCTTCGGAAGTTTTAATGAAAAAGCTTCCAAAGCTAAAATGACTCCGGAAGAATTTCCTGAGAGTATTTGATGATTTTGCTTCGGAAGGAAAAAATAAGACTTGAGTGCTTTGTATAGAGATCAAAAAAGCTTCCGAGAGTTAATTATTGCTTCGGAAGGAAAAGGTCCTTGAAAATAAGTAAGTGTCTAAGATAACTATTTAAGCTTCGGAAGATAAAATTGAAATTTCTTCTGAAGGTAAATTTCTTAGACAGTTAAATATTTTGAAGGTGTGATTTTCCTCCGAAGTTAAAATGTATAACTTCCGAAGTATAAAATCATCAATTAATCTAATGAAAGTTCTTCCAATCAAAGAGAAAAACATGAGCTTATGAAGATGATAGACTAAACAACTTAGAACACACATGTTTTAAGAAATAATAAGAATTAGTTTTAGAAAAATTTACTCAAGGTTGATCATCCCAATAGCTGATATTAGATATTTAAATCTTTGTTCATCAAAAGCCTTTGTAAACAAATCAGTATATTGTTCATCTGTGTGAACCTTGACTAGTTTAATTAATCCCTTTTCATAATTATCTCTTATTAGATGATACCTGATATTGATGTGCTTTGTCCTTGAGTATTGCACAGGGTTCTCTGTAATTGAGATACCACTGTTGTTGTCTATGTGGATTGGAGTCTCCTTGAAATTTAACCATAGTCTAGCATTTGATTCTGAATCCAAAGCACCTGAGCACAACAGCTAGCGGCAGCAATGTATTCAGCTTCAGCAGTTGATGCAGAGACACATGATTGTTTCTTGCATTGCCATGAGACAACCCATCCACCAAGAATTGACAACCCCGATGTAGACTTTGCAGTCATATTGCAACCACCATAATCACTATCTGTATAAGCATACAGATTGAAGTCAGAATTCTTGGGATACCATAGACCAAGTGTGATGCACCTTTTAGGTATCTTAGAATCCTTTTGACAATGATAAGATGAGACATCTGAGGGTTTGCTTGGTATCTTGCACAGATGCATGTAGCAAACCTGATATCAGGCCTACTAGCGTAGATACATAAGAGACCCCATCATAGCCCTGTATAAGTGTTCATCTACACACTCCCCTTCAAGATTAGGACCAAGGGAGTGATTTCTGGCTATGGGTGTCTTAGCAATCTTACAGTCAGTGATATTGAACCTTTTGAGTATGTCATGAACATACTTTGACTGACTTATGAAGATGCCATCTTCAACTTGCTTCACTTGAATTCCTAGAAAGAAATTGAGTTCCCCCATGGCACTCATTTCAAATCTGTCTTTCATCAGCTTCTCAAGTCTTTGCAGAGCTTTGGATTAGTTGAACCAAAGATGATGTCATCCACATATACTTGACTAGCAATATGTCTTTTCCTTGTCTCTTTGATGAAGAGAGTTCCATCTATAGTACCTATCCTGTATCCATGTTTACAGAGATACTCACATAGTGTTTCATACCACTTCCTGGGTGCCTGATGCAGCCCATAGAGAGCTTTGTCAAGCTTGCAGACATAATCAGGATGATCAGGATCTACAAAAAACCAGGTTGTTTTGACATAAACCTCTTCATCTATCACTCCATATAAAAAGGCACATTTCACATCAATTGAAAGACCTTGAAGTTCTTGGATGCAGCAAATGCCAGGAATAGTCGATCCCTTCTTCATGTGTGTATCCTTGAACAACCAGTCTAGCTTTGTTTTTGATGATAATGCCTCTATCATCCTTTTGTTCCTAGACTCCCATTTGTTCCTATTGTAGTCTTCCCAGAAGGAAGAGGACAAAGGTTCCAAAATTTCTGTATTTTGAATTGAAGCAGCTCTTCTTGCATAGCTTCAACCCAACTTCCAACCTTTAGAGCCTCCTTAACTTTCTTTGGCTCTATCTAGGATAAAAAACAAGAGTGAAGACAAACATTTGCTTCATGGGTTTGTCCTTTTTTCTTTACCCCAGAACAACATTTCCAATGATGTTGTGTAGGATGAGACTTGTGGATCCTAAGCTGAGGAATCACAGCAAGTTGTTGAGAAAGATCTAAATTTGAAAAATTTAGATCTGGCATAGATGTTTCTCCCACCACATCAGCACATTTTTCAAGTGAAACTTGATCCAAGCAGTGTGTGACATCATTGATGTTCTCATCTATGGTGTGGTTAGTGACATCAAGATATCCTTGGTCACTGTCACCATCACCATTGTTGTCTTCCACAGTTGAGGTGTTCTTATGTGGTTGTAGAGCCTCTGAGCTGGAATTGAAGGCATACCAGATGTATCAGCTGAATTTGTCATTGTTGTGCTGATAGAAACCTCATTTGCAGAAGTAGTTCGAACTAGAGCTCAAGATGTATGACTTGAAGGTCTTCCAAGCTCAAATCTTGGGTCAGGATCACCTGTATTTAATTTTCTGCAGATCTTGAAACATTCTCACAAGATTTATTAAAACAGTTGGTAACTAAATCGAGATCAAATAGCCAATCTGGACCAGAACCAGCAACACATGGTGTGTGTTCATTGAAGGTCAAATTGGCTGACTCCTCAACTATTCTAGTTCTAAGATTGTACACTCTATAAGCCTTAGCTTGGGAAGAGTATCCAATAAAGTGTCCATCATCTAATTTCTCAACAACATGGCAATTTGATCTTTGGTATTCAAGATGGTGCAAGGACATCCAAATGACCTGAGAAAATGTTAGGATCAGTGATCTATGTTTGATTGATTGACGAGTATAGCAGCGGAATTCAACAATGAATTAGTCGATTAACAAGAACAAAACGATATTCAATGAAGAACAAAGACGGTTATAGAGAGAGAGAAAATCTGCAAATATATTTCATTCAATATTCGCTTTCGTGGTAACAGAATGTCACAATTATGATTAGGTCGACACCTCTTATATAAGAGATGTGACGTCTGCTGATGTCACTTGATAGTGACATCTAACAGATTTATTACAACTGAAACACAACTACTGAAGATGTCAAAACAGCTGACATCTTCTTACAAAAAGTTCTAAGTGTTATCAGTTGTTATAACTAATGAAAAATATAAAACTACTAAAACTACAACGACTGAAGAACAAGCTCTTCAGTCGTTTTACAAAACTACTGAAACTAGAAATATAAAATACTGATATCACAACTACTGAAGAAGTACTCTTCAGCAGTTGTGACAAACTACTGAAGAAGTACTCTTCAGCAGTTGTGACAAACTACTGACGCTTCAGTACTTGATCTTCAGACTTTGACTTTCAGATGTTTCATCAGCTGATGACTTCAGTAGATATCATCAGCTGATGTCTTCAGTCTTTGTCTTCAGACTTTGTACATCAGGTTGATCTTCAGCACTTGTAGACTCTTCAGCTGTTGTACTTCAGTACTTTTGGTCTTTCAGCTTCAGCACTTGTGTTCTTCAGCTGTTCAGCTTCAGTACTTGTGTTCTTCAGCTGTTCAGCTTCAGTACTTGTGTTCTTCGGTTGTTGTACTTCAACACTTTAGTTCTTCAGCTATTGAAGTCTTCAGCACTTGATCTTCAGCTGTTGAGGTCTTCAGCACTTGTCAACTGCTGATGAAGCTTCAGCAGTTGTTGTGATACCATGTGGGACTTAGAGGTTTTCTGATCTTGGCTCATTGGTTCTTTTGGTCCAACAACTCTCCCTGAACCAATGCAGCCAAAACCTCTAAATTATTTATTATCCCACTTATTGTTGGCAAAAGCTTGGTCTTTTTCCTTCTTGATGAGTAGAGAAGATGACCCATGTAAGCTCCGGCCTGGGAAGAAATCTCAGATATTTGTTTGGCAAGGTATGAATGGGAACTCTGTTTTGTGGAACTGGACACAGAGTTGTTATCCCATTCATGAGATTTACTTCCCCTAATGAGTCTGTATGACTCTCGAACATAGGCCTCAAGGAGAACAACTTGTTCCTCCTTGGAGAGTTCTTCTACTCCTCCTTCGAAGAAGAACTCTGGACCATAGTACTCAGATAAGTACTTCATGGTCCTGCCATTTTTCAGCTCCACTGTAGTTACCTCCCTATAGACAAATTCATCAGGATGGGTGCCTTCAAGGAGTAACTGGAGCTCATTCTTCTGGATGTCTTCAATTTTTATATAACAACCTTTTTTGATCATCTTGTTTTCCAGTAAAGCTTGAGGGGTCATCTTTGCTTGATGAGCTTTCTCGATTCATCAATTATTTCCAAGGTGAGACTACAATGGCCAACATGATGGTAGAATCTATTGTTTTTCTAACCTGGCCATTGTATCTGTGTGGAATAGTTCTTTTATGGATTCTAGAACTCACCCTGGGGTCTGGCCATACTCTCACTCTCTCTTTCTGATACTGAAATGTGTGCCTGAGAGTGTACAGCCTCTGAGCATGCCCTTTCATGGCTTGAATAGATGATGACTGAGGAAATTCCTTGTCAACCATCTTCAGTATTGCTCATCATGCTGTTTCTGCTGTTCTTCATCTTCTATCTTGACTCTGACCATTTCCCTTTGAGAGTCAGGTGTGATCATGGGTTGACTTCTGGGTTTTGGTAGCTTTAGAACAGCAGAGAGTGGCAGACTATCATCTTCATCCTCTTCTTCTTCTTCTTCTTCCATCCTCAGCACCCTTCTCCTCCTTCTAGGTGCATCATGGATGATGGTTGGGTTGGTAAGGAATTGGTTTTGAAGAATGAGGATGTTTGGACTTTGACTTAGAGATTGGTTTGGAGATTTGAGGGTAGGTAGGTTGTGTTTAAGTGGGTGGAAGGGAAGGTTGATCCAGCATCTTTGTAGTAAGTTTCGCCATTGTAAGTTTAGCCATTTCCAACCTTTTACCAGCCCCAGCCTCATGAAGGGCTTCAACAATAATCCCCTTGTGGAATTGCTTAGACAGACAGATTCTGGTGGCTATAGCAGAATAATGTCCCTGGTCCACGTGCGAATCTCCATTAAAGATCTTCCTAAGTATTTTGCAATGAAGCAGATCATGATCTCCAATCTCTCTTTTTCAAGAGCATCATACCCAGCCCATCGGGTTTGAATCTCTTGCACTTCCAACCTTCTGATCTCACTATCCAATGTGGCTGTATCAAACCCTTGCCTAAAGAGTTGTTCAATTATTTTATCCATGGATCGGCTGTGTATAGTATCAGCTTCTTTTACCAGCTCTTCCAAGGATTTCTTCAGCAGTATGATCATCAGCACTTTTCTTTCGCTTGTAAGTGAGCAGTGGTTGCTTTTCTTTCTCCTCCTCTTGGGCTTGCTTCTCTTCTTTCTCTTCCTCTGTTCTTTCCTCTTCTTTTCTTTCACTGCAGTACTCTCCCCCTTTTAGATGCATTGGTGGAAGGGGTTTGTACCGCAGAAAGTGTCTTCTGCACAGCAGCATCAATCAAGGGTTGTAAAGTTGAGGAAAGCCTCTCATCAATGGCTTTAGTCACAATATCAGTGATTATGGGTGTGATGAGAGGGAGGGAATTTTGAAGTACAACACCTATTTGCTCAGGAGGGTTCTGTTCCTGAGAAATAGGGCCTGAAGCAGAGGCAGGTGGTTGAGTTTGGAGTGGCTCAGTGTGTGGGGAACCTTCAACTGAAGGTGCCATCTGTGGGTTGGTGGAGGCAGATGGTCTTCTCCTTGTGAGAGTTGGTCAAGTAGGTTTTGCAGCCTATGACTTTCTTTAAGGATTGTGTTCTGGGCAAGAACATCGTAGAAAAAGCCCAGGTCATCATCAGCCGAAGCTGAATCATCTGACCTCCTGCTTGGAGCAGGATTTACATGCACTGGGTGTAGACCAGTTGTTGCATGTGCCCCTTTTTCTTGGTACTGGGGACTTCCAACTCAGGACAATGTCCATCATTAGCTGTTGCCTCTAGTGAGGTCTTAGCAATGTTACCAGCCTCATTCTGATCATGTGCTGATTCAGAAGAGGTGGCAGCCTCACTATATATTCTAATCACCTTATCTACACCAGGAGATAGAAGTGGTAAACCCCTGTGCTGTGGGTTCTCAATTGCACTGTGTTCTCCCCCTCAATTGTAGAGTGTTCCCAGTAGTAAGTGGTTTCGGGGAGGGGGTGAGGAGTGCAGTTGAGTCAGCACTTGTGCAACTATTAAAGTTGGGCTGTGAGGGACGGTTGTATGGGGTGAAGGGATAGAAGCAGTGTGCACCTGGGGAGGTTGGTGCCCTTCATTGTCAATCCCTCAAGTGAGGAAGATCCCAGATGTGTAGGTACCCCTTGTGTGGTTGGTGCAGGCTCCTGTTGAGAGGATCCTGAGCGGCTATGGCTGGAAGAGTCCTTATATCCACTAGGGGGTTTGGACCAGTGGATATCTCATGCGTTTGTGTTGCAGGGGCATCCTCAGGGGACTCAATTCCCTGAGTAGCCGTTTTGGGTTTCTTTTTGGTGGGTTGGGGGGGGGACTTTTGATTTGGAGGTGGTGGCTGTGGGTTCCAGCTGCGTGGGTTTGCACAGCTTGGCAGCCAATTTGAGTGTCTGTGTTGGGCAGAGTTGTGCCGGGAGTATACTTCTGGCAGAACAGCCATAGCAGGGACTCCCAAGCCAACAAGTCCCTCAGCATGAAGCTGGTTGTAATGAAGGCCATTATGAACCGTGGATATAGTATCCAACGGTTAGCGGTTAGTTTTTGAGCCATATCTTGAGCTCCGAAAATATTATTTCTGAAAAGATTAACGGTTGTTGCTCAAGAATAGAATACATTACCTGCTGCCACTTTGCGAATTTGATCCAAGACGAAGTCTTAGGAGCCAAACATACATTCACCATGTGAAAAATTAGGCGTTCGGCGTCATGGAAGGTTTCTTCATGATAGTGGAGGCACTGAGATTGCCTGATATCCATGCTGGGCAAAGGATAGATCTGTGGTGCCCTTGGGATATCCAGCAGGAGAAATAGCATCATCCAAATAAGAATTTGGGAGGATTATTGCAGGAGTGATGACTACTTCTTTGTTGTTAACGACCGACTGGAGTGATGGTGTGTTGTTCTCCCCAGTGGTAATAGTAACGTTCATCCAAACAGTGGAGGGATTCGGCATGTAGAATGGGATCAAAAGAAATGCCGTTTTGTATTGGGACTGAACCATAAGATCGATAGCAGTATCGAACTTAGCCCAGACAGGCGATTTAGTAAGGTAGGAAACACAGTTGTGTCGCGGTTTAATTTGCATGGACGCCTTGAGAAGAGAGAAGTTTGGAGAGGAACGTTAGGTTAAAGAAGATGAAGCATTGAAGGATTAGGTCAGGGATATTTATAGGGTACGGGTAAGGAAACGACGGAAGGATGTGGTGTTAGTCATCAGTAGTTTTAAACGACTGTTGACATGGTATTATCCTTTCAGACGTTGGTTTAAACAGCTGAAGTCGTGGTGTTAGGCATCAGAAGTTAGGAAACTACTGAAGACCATGGTTTTGACTTCAGATGATTGAAACAGCTGAGGACTTGGTGTTTGTCATCAGTAGTTGTGAAACTACTAAAGACAGTGGTTTTGTCATCAGCTGTTATAAACAACTGAAGACTGGTATTAGTCATCAGTAGTTATAAAACTACTGAAGACATGGTTTTGCTTCAGTTGTTTAGAATGAAACAGCAGTTTGGAAACAACTGAAGAGAAAGTCTCTTTAGTAGTTGTCGTCAATTCATAGCCTTTCAACTGTTTCCATGCTGTCCTTAACCACTTACTCATCAGACTTTGCATCTGATTTTCAGGTGTTTCATAGGACATCAGTACTTATCTGTTTTATACTGATTTCAGTAGTTGTAACTACATCAGTAGTTTGGAAAGATAAAGTACGTCAGTACTTGTGAGGCATTTAGCCATCAGTAGTTATAAAACTACTGAAGGGAAAAGGACTCATCAGTACTATATGTGACATGGGTACCAATGATCATCAGTAATTACTACTGAAATCATCAGTAGTTTCACTTATTCTAGCTGCAGCATACCAAGCCTTAACACAAGTTTTGGAAAGTAGAACTATCCAAAGGCTTAGTAAAAATATCTGCAAGCTCATCAGCACTAGGCACAAACTTAGGATCAATAGACCTTTTTCAAAACAATCCTGAATAAAATGATGTTGATCTCTATATGTTTGGTCCTAGAGTGCTGGACTAGATTTTTGACATACACAGAGCTGAAGCACTATCCATTAACCAATGGAGTCTTAGTCTCTGTAATGCCATAATCTAGAAGTTGGTTCTGAAGCCAGAGTACCTGAGAGGTGCAACTTGCAGCAGCAATGTACTCGGCCTCAGCAGTTGATGTACCAACAGATGGTTGTTTCTTACTCTGCCAAGAAATCAAACAGTTGCCTAGGAATTGACAACCACCAGAAATTGACTTTCTAGTTAACTTGCACCCTGCATAGTCACTATCTGAAAAAGCAACTAATTTGCAAGAGTGTCCAGTGGAATACCATAAACCCAGAGATTGTGTACCTTGCAAATATCTAAAGATTCTCTTGATGCAATCAAATGAGACTCTTTAGGAGCAGCCTGAAATCTAGCACAAACACATGTAGCAAACATAATATTGGTCTAGAAGCTGTTAGATACATCAAGGACCCAATCATACATCTGTAAAGCGTTTCATCAACAGCTTTACCTTTCTGATTAGCATCCAGTTGTGTGGTGTTGCACATGGGAGTAGAACAGGGCTTACAGTTTTGTAAATCAAACTTATTCAAAAGATCTTTTGTATATTTTGACTGATGAATAAAGGTTCCATCAGCCTTTTGTTGATTTGCAAGCCTAGAAAGAACTGTAATTCTCCCATTGCACTCATTTCAAACCTCTTTTTCATTAATGTTGTAAAATCATCACACAACTGGGGATCAGAGGATGCAAAAATAATATCATCAACATAAATCAACAGTAGCTTATGTGATCCACCTTCTTAATAAACAAAGTTTTATCAATGGAGCCTCTAGTGAAATTATTCTTAAGAAGAAAAGTAGAGAGTGCTCATACCAGGCTCTTGGAGCTTGTTTCAACCCATAAAGAGCCTTATCAAGTTTGTACACCCATTCAGGATGTTTATTATCCTCAAAGCCTGGTGGTTGACACACATAAACTTCTTCCTTTATTTTACCATATAAATATGCACTTTTAAATCCATTTGAAAAACTTTAAGATTGTGGAATGCAGCATAGGCTAAGAACAATCTGATTGCCTCTAGTCTGGCTACAGGGCAAAGGTTCATCAATCAATACCTTCTTCTTGGGAAAACGCTATACAACCAGTCTAGCCTTGTTCTTAACAATAAGCCCATTTTCATCTGTTTATTCCTAAACACCCATTTAGTGCCTATTGCACACTTACCTGGGGGAAGAGGAACAAGTTCCCACACTTGCTGTTTCTTGAACTGAAGTAGCTCAAGCTGCATAGCTTCAAACATCCATTGTCTCTCAAAGCAACATGGTAGTTCTTTGGCTCTAGCTGACTGATGAAGAGAGCATAGAAGCAGAAGTTAGACAATTGACTTCTGGTTGAAACACCACATTGATATCACCAATAATCTGAGACATGGGGTGATTCTTCAGTTCTTGATAAACAATGAGATCTGTGCAAGTGTTTGTAGAACCTTCAGCAGCAGCAGATGTTGATGTAGACTCTTGAAACCAAGAATTGATGGTAACTCAAAAGATGTAGAGGAAACAGAGATCTCATCAGCATTTGTTGTGGATGGAACTGCTGAAGCTACAGGAACATCAAGTGTAGCAGACACAGGCAGTTGGTCACTAACTTGAATAGGTGAGTATTGATATATCATCATCATCATCAATACCACCAGGTGGAAGACATGCTACAGAAGATGATTGAGCCATAGGATCTGCAACAGTTGGAGGTTGATAAGGAACATATTGCAGTATGTCAAATCAAAAACTCCTAGGGTTTTGTGGAATCTTGTCCAAAGGAGATTCATTAAACTTCACATGCAGAGTCTCTTCAACTATCTTGTTCTGCAGTTGAAGACTCTGTATGCCTTGCAAGTAGATGAATAACCAACAAAATACCCAGCATCCACCTTAGGATCAAATTTATGGAGTTGATCCTTTGTGTTGAGAATAAAACAGGGACATCCAAATGCTTTGAAAAATGAAATTAGAGGAGCCAAATGATGGAGAACTTCATATGGAGTCTTCATCAACCTCTGATTTACTAGAACTCTATTCTGCACATAGCAAGCTGTGTTCACAGCTTCAGCCCAAAAGGTCAGTGGAAAACCAGAGTCAGCCAGCATGGACCTGCAGCTTCAATGAGGGTCCTGTTCTTTCTCTCCATCTACTCCATTTTGTTCTGGAGTCCTTGGGATGCTAAACTTTTTGATTCCCTTTGAGAGATAGAAGTCATCAAGTGTATGATTCCTGAATTCAGTTCCATTATCACTCCTGATACACTTGACTGGAAGGGAATACTGCTTCTCAATATACAAAACACAAAGTGATAACCTTCTGAGCAACCTCATCCTTTGAATGTAGAAAGAAAGTCCATACAATCTGGAGTCATCATCCACAATTACCAGAAGAAGGCAGTGGACTTAGGTCTTCAATAGGATGGAATGAGACTTTGTTTATTTTCCTTTTAAAAAGCAGCAGTGCAGGTTTCATCACAGTGGAACTCCTTTATTGGTAAGCCTCTGACTAAACTATTGTGGATAAGCTCATTCATGTTTTTGAAATTAACATGACCCAGCCTTCTGTGCCACAGTTTAGATTCTTGAGAAGAGGCTTTGGAAAATAGGCAAGGATTCCTTTGAGATCTATTTTCTTGGAAAGATCTAAGGCATACACTCTTCCTGTCCTGTTGGCTCTCAGGAGAGTGTGATCATCCAACACCTTGTCAATCAAATGCAAAACTTTGGATGACAGAATCCTACAGTTCTGACTGGTGAAAAGAGCAACATGGCCTTTATCACACATTTGACTGACACTCAAGAGATTGTACTTGAGATTTTCCACATGATTAACATCATCAAATTTGATTTCTCCATTGGAGACAAAGCCATTACCAATGATGTACCCCTAGCATCATTGCCAAAAGAAACAAATCCCTTCTTTCCTTGAGAGTAGTCATGAAGAAGAGAGCTGTTCCCAGTCATGTGCATAGATCCCCCACTGTCTACATACCAGATGCTACTTTGGCACGTTGGAGAACCCTGCAATAATAAACAATCAGTTAGTTTGAGACCCAAACCTTTTTGGTTTTGGGCCTGGTCTCATCAATAGATGGTAAACTAACAGGTTTATTAGAAACAACAACCTGAGAGGAGAAGATGGTGAAGAAGAGGAATCCTTTGGCTTGGATCTTTTTTCTGTGGTTTCAACATAGGAGCATGTAGTTGGTTAACTCTACCCAACAGATGTTGAACCATCATGACCAGCTGTGTCTGATTTTGTGATAAAGCTTCAGCTCATCAGACACATTGCCAGTGGAGTTTGATAAGTTCCTATGTTGCACCTTCTTCTTCTGAGCACTCTCAGCTGTCACCTGTTTAACCCCTTCCTTTTTGGATTTCTTTGAGGACTTAAGGGTTACAGGATTGATGTTCTGATACAAATGTGGTCTCAAACTCAGTTTTCATTTTTACCATTTTCTCTTTAATTTCTTCTTTTTGTTTGAGTTTGGAACCTCTTTTGTACCAGCAATCATCTGTAAGATGATTGAACAAACCACATACTTCACATGGTTTCTTCTTCATCTTAGGTTGATCATCAACTAAAGAGGGTGAAGCAACTGGAGACTTGCTCTTCAATGCTTTGGAAGCATTGTTTGCTTTCTTGACTGCCTCTTTAGTAGTCTTCAAACTCTTTCTACTGACAGTTTTCTTCTCTTCAGTACTGACAGCAGTCGGAGTTTGAACTTCAGGTGTAAATCCTGCTCTTGTAGTCTTTCAGGACTTTCAGAATTAACTCCTGAGTTGATCAACTCATTGATCATGTGAGTGTCAGCATTTGAACCATCAACATCAGCTGATAGGTTCAGAGAGGGCTTGATGCTGACTGCTACTTCTGATTGTGTTGTATCAGAAAGTAGATCACATGATGAGATGGATTGGTTATCACTCTCACCATCAGATTCTACCTTTGCTCTTGGAGTAAAATCTGTAGGTGGAGCAGTGTGATTGTAACCAATGCCAAACTTCACAGTGGAAGCAGATTGCTTACTAAGAAGCATTTCCAAACCTTTGCATGATTGTACCCATCTATCACACTCTACCTGGGTAACTGCAAGGGTTTCTTTGAGATCTTTATACTTCTCTAGAAGTATCTCTTCCCTAGCCGTATCATCAGTTATTTGGCATTTCAGTTTGTAAATCTCATCATTTTTATCATTAAGCACAGACTCAAATTCAGCTTTGTTTTGGGAAAATTTGTTCTAGCTCAATGTTCTTGTTGATTAAAGCTACATTTGCTTCTCTAATAGATGCAAATGCTGCTATGCATGTGTCAGAACATAATTTGGCTTTTGCCTCATAGGATACCTGTGATACCTTTGGTGTAGAGGCATTAGAGGATGAAGTATCAGCAGAATCCAAAGCCATAAGAGCTAGATTTCCAAATGGACTGTCACCACCGTGTTGACCAGCACCTGAGAACAGTTGTTCATGACCAGACATGTCATTGTAAACTGCTCCAGTCATAACTCCTGGGGTGAAGAAGCTGTGTTGTTGAGGTGAGTTTGTTGATGAGATTGGGAAGGTTGTGGTTCAGGCAATGCTTGTGGTGTTGTGCAATTGGAGCTTGAACAGAATTTGGTTGAGCACATAATAGCAGGGATAAGGATATGACATTTGACCCTGGGGAACAAAGTATGCAGGAGATCTAGGATGTGAATGATGACCAGAACCAGCAGGATGTTGCCCTCTGTTTTGTGGACTAGTACTAGGAAAAGTCACAAAGGGTGCAGAAGAGTTAGATCCAGTTGATCTACACACTCTTGCAAAGTGTCATAGCCTTTGGCATTTGTGACACCTCACTTACTCTTGTCAAAACCAACTTTGGTTTTGCCAGAGAGTCCAGGAAATTTCCTGCCAGTTTCTTGTAGAACTTCTGAGATCTGATATTAATCAGTGCCATCTGGCTCAGAATATCCATCTCTTCTAGATCATTATCAGCTATTCCTTTCAGATCATCCATGATGAAGCATAAATTGTCACTATTACTGCCAGAATGACTCTCAATACCACAAATGCATGATCAGAACTATTTGAAGAGAAATCTATATGCTCATCATAATTGCTTTCAGATGCAGCATATTCTGACTCATGACCAACCAAGGCAGTATTGCCTGGTACAAAGTCATCAGTGAGCTTTCCTGATGAGGACAGTTTCCTCTTCTGCTCTATCTCTCTTTCAAATGTAAGCGTTTCCCATGAAGTTGGGTGAGAGATAGGCCTTCTAGATTTGCACTGGAGCGTAGGACAATAGTGTATGTGTCCCATCTCAGGCAGTGATCTGAGGAATCTGTTGTTCATCTGGCTATTGGTGTATTCCTATTTCACCATTTTCAGCTCAGATATCAAGCAGGAAAAGCGCTCAGACTGTTGAGTCAGTGTCTCACCCTTTCTATGAGAGAATGTCTCATATTGTTGGGCAAGGATTTCTCTATTGTTTGCTAAGACCTCATCAGTGCCACCGAATTGCTCCTTCAGGGCATTCCAGAGATCATGAGCAGTTTCATGATGCATAAGCCCTGAATAGATTTCATTAGGCAGTGCCATGGCCAGAATTCCATGGGCTTTAGCATCAATCTCAAATAGTTTCCGATCTTCATCAGAGTATTGTTCCTTCTTCTTCGGAACCATTTGATGGTTTCCGGATTGTTCACCATAGGCTTATGTGGTCCATGTACCACAGATGTCCAACAACCTGAACTGTTAACAGACAGGTGATGAAGCATTCTTCGTTGCCATATGTTATACTCGGTCCTAACCAGCATCGGAGGCTTGGTTGAGGAACCGGTATGTGAGGATCATTAGAAGGAGTCGTCATCTCAGATTCAATCAAATTCAGTTAAGCTAAACAGATTTAGAACAAAAACGCAACAACCAATTGAACCAGAAGATCTCAAAATAAATGAACGAAAGCGGCAGAAATTCAATAATCTATAACCAGTTCTTGCAAATATGCTAATTCAATCAAACACAGATATCAATTAGCAGTTTCAATGATCAATTGTTAGATCGATCAATGATTAACCAGCTCTGATACCACTTGTTAGGATCAGTGATCTATGTTTGATTGATTGACGAGTATAGCAGCGGAATTCAAACAATGAATTAGTCGATTCACAAGAACAAAACGATATTCAATGAAGAACAAAGGCAGTTATAGAGAGAGAGAATATCTGCAAATATATTTCATTCAATATTCGCTTTCGTGGTAACAGAATGTCACAATTATGATTAGGTCGACACCTCTTATATAAGAGATGTGACGTCTGCTGATGTCACTTGATAGTGACATCTAACAGATTTATTACAACTGAAACACAACTACTGAAGATGTCAAAAAAGCTGACATCTTCTTACAAAAGTTCTAAGTGTTATCAGTTGTTATAACTACTGAAAAATATAAAACTACTGAAACTACAACGACCGAAGAACAAGCTCTTCAGTCGTTTTACAAACTACTGAAACTAGAAATATAAAACTACTGATATCAACTACTGAAGAAGTATTCTTCAGCAGTTGTGACAAACTACTGACGCTTCAGTACTTGATCTTCAGACTTTGACTTTCAGATGTTTCATCAGCTGATGACTTCAGTAGATATCATCAGCTGATGTCTTCAGTCTTTGTCTTCAGACTTTGTACATCAGTTGTGGATCTTTAGCACTTGTAGACTCTTCAGCTGTTGTACTTTAGTACTTTTGGTCTTTCAGCTTCAGCACTTGTGTTCTTCAGCTGTTCAGCTTCAGTACTTGTGTTCTTCAGCTGTTCAGCTTCAGTACTTGTGTTCTTCAGCTGTTGTACTTCAGCACTTTAGTTCTTCAGCTGTTGAAGTCTTCAGCACTTGATCTTCAGCTGTTGAAGTCTTCAGCACTGTCAAACTGCTGATGAAGCTTCAGCAGTTGTTGTGATACCATGTGAGACTTAGAGGTTTTCTGATCTTGGCTCATGGTTCTTTGGTCCAACAGAAAACCAATGAAAGGTTTCTCTTGTGCCAAAGTTCATAGGAGTCTTCGATGAGTTTTAACTACTAAAACTTGTTCTAACATAGCAGGCAGTGTTGACTGCCTCTGCCCAGAAGTTGAGGGCAGTTTAGAGTCAGACAGCATGGTTCTTGCAGCTTCAATCAGTGTCCTGTTTCTCCTCTCAGCAACACCATTTGCTGAGAGTCCTGGGAGCACTAAATTGTCTTGCAATACCCTTATCATCGCAAAATGTATCAAGCGTTTGATTCTTGAATTCTGTTCCTTGATCACATCTTATGATGTTGACCTTGTGATGAGACTGATTCTCAATCTTTAAGATGAAATTCTTCAGAATCTCAGGAGTCTCATCCTTAGTTGTAAGGAAAAAGACCCAAGTGAATCTTGTAAAATCATCTGTGATCACTATACAGTATGAGGTCCTCCTAAATCATTACACTGGGGGCCAAAGAGATCCATATGTAACAAGTGTAGGGGTCTAGTGATGGAGTTCATTTCCTTAGGCTTATGAGATACCTTATGTTGCTTCCTTTTCAGGCATGCGACACAGTGATCATCACTTGTAAACTCTTTCTTTGGCATTCCAGTTACCAGATCATGCTTAATCAATTTATTCATGTTCTTAAAGTTTACATGGCACAATCTTTTATGCCATAGGAAAGATTCATCACTATTGGCTTTAGATAGAAAACATGAAACTTCTCCGGAGGGAGAGGTTTCTTGCAAGTCCGTCTTGTACATGTTTCCTTTCCTGGGGGCTCTAAGCAGGATATGCTCATCATAAGGAATGACCACACCAGGCTTAAGAACAATGCACTCATGCTCAGTAAAGAGCATGTTATGACTCATCACAAAATTGAGATACACTCAGAAGATTGTATCCAAGCTCTTTAACAAAGTTTACCTTTTCAATGTTGAGCTTACCATTTGTGACCTTGCCCCTTCCTGAAATGTAACCACCTTCATCTCCTCCAAAGGCAATAGGTCCTCCATCAATCCTTAAAAGTTTTGGAGTAGTGACCTATTACCAGTCATGTGCCTGGAGCAGCCACTGTCTATGATCCAAACATTTCTGTTTGTCTTCAGCTGTCCCTGTACAAAAGAGAATGATTAGTTACATCTGGAAACCCAATCCTTGCTTGTCTTGGGCTTATTTACAGAAGGTAATTCAACAGTGATAGATCCTATGGTTGTACTAAGAGGATCTTGAGCTGTTGTAGATGGAGAAATCTCAGTCACTTGGTCTTTCTTAGACATCCACACCACCTTCGGAGTCTTGGACTTGACCTTCAAAACTTCGGAAGCTTGTGGAACTTCGAAAGTTTTGATGACTGATACTTCGGAAGATTCTGCAGACACTGCAGCAGATTTCAGTGCTTCGGAAAGATTCCTTTCTTCCGAGACCAATATTTCTTCCGAAGGTAATTTTCCATTTCCCTTCTTTTTAGATTTGAGACTTCCGAAGGAAACTGGTTTTCCTTTTGAAGCCTGAATCTTTTGGAACTCTTTGAAACCTTTGTTTTGGCCATGTGGACAGTACCTTTAGGATTGAAGGGACAATCCTTTGCAATGTGAGTAGTGCTGTCACACATAACACAATTCATCTTCTTCTTCACAAGAGCCTTTTCATGAGAATAAGACTTTTTTTGGTCACATCCCTTCTCCACCTTTATCTTTACAGATGCTGAGACAGTCCTCTTGGGCTGAGGACTGTGCTTGGTGTTTGATGGTCCAGTTTATGCAGCAGTGGTACACAGCAAATCAGTCTTCTTCTTGCTACTGAGATGAGTTGAACAAGAACCAGAACTCTTAGCAGAAGAGTGTTGGTTGATGTCTTCAGTCCCTACCACTTTAAACCCTGCAGAAATAAAAACTTGTTTACGCTTAGAGTCAAAAGCAACCTTGACCTCCTGAGCCTTCCTTGCCTTTCTTTTGCTCTTTCTGATCAAGTTCTTTCTCATGAACTTGGTCATCACAGTCTTCACTTTCTCCTCAGAAGGATAGTGAGCCTTCTTGGAATCCTCCTCTTCACTCTTAGTAGAAGGATTCTTCACTATCTCTTCTTCATCCTCCTCACTCATAGGATCTATGAGAGGAAGCTCATCTTCATAAGTTCCACACCTAGGGGGTCTTACAGACAAGTTTGTGTGTGGAGGAACTATCTCATTTGATCCCAGTCCTGTCTGTTTTGATAGCACACGTTGTTGTGCAGGGATGAGGATATCATGTTCTTAAAGGTCTCTTCTTCAAGAATATTCTTTTCTGCCCTGGCTTTGTTGATCACAAGCTCAGCCTGGCATTCAGTTAGCTTGGTTATGAGATCTTGAATTGGAGTCCTAAAATCTGTGTGTTCATGTTTTAGAACTTAAATGGTTTTCTCTAAGTCCTCTATTTTTAGCTTATAATCATTTTCAGATTTTCTAAAATCAGATTTTAAAATATTTAAGGACTCAATATCAGATCTCTATTCCAAGTTATAGGACCTGTACCTATTAACTTTAGCAATGCATTCAGGAGTACAGAGATGTTCCAATACCTTGGCTTCATCATGATCTACCATTAGTGCTTAGTTTGGAGAAGCATCTTCCACCTGAAAGCTCCAGTCAAAGCCTCCTTCTTCAACGGCAACAGCAGCTTGCTGCTTTGACTTCTCATTATGAAGAGCTTTGTCAGTGTAGTTTGGCCTGGATTGTGTTTGGCCACCATTGATTCTAGGTTCCTTACACTCCCTGGAAAAGTGGCCTATCAAGTTACAGTTGTAACACTTGACTTTGCCTTTGTCCAGTCCAAACTTTTCACCGATTGCATTGCTTGGAAACTTCCTTCCAGTCCTCTTGTAGAACTTCTTGGCTCTGTGAGTGAGAAGAGCCATCTGTTGGACTATTTCCATGTACTCCAGATCATCTGGATGGATACAGTCCAAGTCTTCAAGAGTGAAAAGAGAGTTGCCACTGCTTTCATCAGAAGACACAAATTCTTGAGAAGAGCTTGTCTCTTGGAATGGGCTTCCTTGAGTGTAGTTCTCCCTTGGTGTCTCTGGGAAGGTGATGAAAGGACCCTTGCGTGAGTTGTCAGGGTAGCATATAAGATGATGTTTGGGTTATATGCTATCCCTTTCAACCACATGTAAGGCTGAACCCATTTGATTGTTGGAGTTGCCAGATGAACCCTGCATGTTCATTTCCATCTGGTAGCCACTGAGAATCCCATATTACTCTGTCAAGTGAGAGTTTTGAGATTTTCAGTTCTCTTGATCACCACAGAGTAGTGTGTCCATTGCCTAGGAAGTGAGGACATGAACTTCCTTACAATGTCTCTATTCTCAAGGCAACTCCTCCATCCACTAGGGTATCCACAATCTCAACATACCTGAAGTTTTGCTGAGTCATGGTCTCACCTATTTTGAAGGTGAAGTTTTCAAACTGCTGCTTCAGGAGATCCTTCTTGTTCCCCTTGGCTTCAGAAGAACCCTCATACATCAGTTTCAGTGCATCCCATAGTTGTTTAGTTGTTTTGCACTTCTTGAAACATCTGTATACAGAGTTTGGAAGGGCAATTTGAAGAGCTGTCATGGCTTTCCTGTCTATCTCTACTCTCTTCCTATCTTCATCAGAGTAGTTAGGGACATCCTTGGGGATCATACCAGCACCAGTAGCAGAGGGTGTGCTGGGTATGAAAGGTCCATTCTCAATAGACTCCCACATTCTTGAATCGAGAGACCTGATGAAACCTTCCATTCTTAAACACCAGGTGTCAAACTCATCAAGAGTGATTAGTGGGGACTTGTTCATGGTTCCACTTTCCATATCGGTTTTGGAAATGGCTGCCATTTGAAAAGTTTGGTATTTGTGTGTGTGAGGGATCTTAAGATGATGAGATCTTATATCAAGAGCCTGAATACTCTGATACCAAATACAGGATCGTTAAAGGGTGTAAGTTACAACACAGCAACACAAAGAGGAGATTAACCAAACTTTAATTAAGCAGTAAACTGGATTAACCAAGATAAGACACTAAGAACACAAGTAATGAAGAGACAGAACACAAAGAACACAAGTATATGGTTTTCAAGAATGCAGTATATTGCTTTCTCTATGCTCTATTACAAATGTTACAAAGCATAAATAAAAGTATATGGTTTTCAAGAATGCAGCTGGCTATACTTTGAAAGCCAGCTGGATACAATTGAGTAGACATAAACAAAATCAATTGTAGAGTCAAAAGGCAGATTGCCTTTTGACTTGTGACTATGACATGCCATAGCTCACATCCTTTTCTATTACAAAAAGGATAAAGTACATAAAGTAGAAAGACTACAAACTCAAGACCTCAATGTACAGTTACCAAAAGCATTGACCTTATCACCAAAACATGTTAGTTGATGACTTGCAGAGTTGCAGTAGAAAGATGTCCAGCTTTATGGAACAGTACATCAGATAAAGCATATGTTAAAAGTCTTCGAAAGAAATCTATCTTCATGAACTTGAAGCTTCGAAAGACTTTGTCTATGTGGCTTCAGAAGACTTCATCTTTGGCTTCGGAAGATGTTGATCTTGGCTTCAGAAGATTTCACACTTAGAGTAATTCTGTTGCACATGTGAAACTTCCGAAGCATTCCACTTCAATGCACTTGTGCAGCATACAGGAGAGACTAAAGATGTTTAGGTTGCATCAACCTCTTCATTAATCTCTACAGTTATATTAACAAATACTGCACTTATTGTGATGAGAAGACTCACAATACTGTGTTGGACCAAAAGAACCAATGAGCCAAGATCAGAAAACCTCTAAGTCCCACATGATATCACAACAACTGCTGAAGGCTTCATCAGCAGTTCGACAAGTGCTGAAGACTTCAACAGCTGAAGATCAAGTACTGAAGACTTCAACAGCTGAAGACTAAAGTGCTGAAGCTCAACAGCTGA
This sequence comes from Flaveria trinervia, assembly GCA_025506515.1. NCBI lineage: Eukaryota > Viridiplantae > Streptophyta > Magnoliopsida > Asterales > Asteraceae > Flaveria > Flaveria trinervia. Next base: position 25,144,102 of record CM046452.1, read on the forward strand.
AGAACACAAGTGTTGAAGCTGAAGACCAAAGTAATGAAGGACAACAGCTGAAGAACACAAGTGCTGAAGCTGAAGACCAAAGTACTGAAGGTCAACTGCTGAAGATCAAATACTGAAGACTTCAACAGCTGAAGACTAAGTGCTGAAGCTCAACAGCTGAAGAACACAAGTGTTGAAGCTGAAGACCAAAGTAATGAAGGACAACAGCTGAAGAACACAAGTGCTGAAGCTGAAGACCAAAGTACTGAAGGTCAACTGCTGAAGATCAATACTGAAGACTTCAACAGCTGAAGACTAAAGTGCTGAAGCTCAACAGCTGAAGAACACAAGTGCTGAAGCTGAAGACCAAAGTACTGAAGGACAACAGCTGAAGAACATAAGTGCTGAAGCTGAAGACCAAGTACTGAAGGACAACAGCTGAAGAACATAGTGCTGAAGCTGAAGACCAAAGTAATGAAGGTCAACAGCTAAAGAATACAAGTGCGAAGCTGAAGACAAAGTACTGAAGTACAACAGCTGAAGAGTCCACAAGTGCTGAAGATCAACAACTGATGTACAAAGTCTAAAGACAAAGACTGAAGACATTAGCTGATGACATCTACTGAAGTCATCAGCTGATGAAACGTCTGAAGTTCAAGTCTGAAGACCAAGTACTGAAGTTTCAGTAGTTTGTCACAACAGCTGAAGAGTACTTCTTCAGTAGTTGTGATATCAGTAGTTTTATGTTTTTACTTTCAGTAGTTTTGTAAAACGACTGAAGAGCTTGTTCTTCAATCGTTGTAGTTTCAGTAGTTTCTTATCAGTAGTTTTGTAATAAGTAAACACTTAGCTTCTTGTAAGAAGATGTCAGCTATTAGACATCTTCAGTAGGTTTAGTGTTTCAGTAGTTTGTTAAATAACGGTTAGATGTCACAATCAAGTGCCATCAACCTACATCATTTTTTCCTTATATAAGGAAGAATGACCTGAATTGTAATTTTGCGAATGCCATGCCAAAGCGTGTGATTGAATGAAATATTCCTTTTGCAGAAACATTCTCACTCTATAACTAATTCTGTTCATTGCTATATCTTCGGTATTCTTGCTCGAATTGTGCTAGTTGGTACTCTAATCCGCTGCTGAAATCATTCGAATCGATCAAACTAGATGCTGAGATCCTATCAAATGGTATCAGAGCCGGTTAATCATTGATCGATCTAACAATTGATCATTGAAACTGCTCATTTGCTCTAAGTTTGATCGAACTAGCAAATTCGCACGAATCTGTTATAGAGATTGAAGTTCTGTCGCTTTTGGCTATTTTAATTGAGGTTCTTAGTGGTTTTGAGCTAAATTTGTTTTGCTTATCTTGAATTTGTCTGAATTTTCGAAAATGACTACACCTTCTAATGATCCACACAATACTGGTTCCTCAACCAAGCCTCTGATGCTGGTTAGGAATGAGTATAACATTTGGCAACGAAGAATACTCCATCCTGTCTGTTAATAGTTCAGGTTGTTGGACATCTGTGGTACATGGACCACATAAGCCAATGGTGAATCATCTGGAAACAAATCAGTTGATTCCGAAGAAGAAGGAACAATACTCTATGAGGACAAGAAGTTGTTTGAGATTGATGCTAAAGCCCATGGAATTCTGGCCATGGCACTGCCTAAAGAAATCTATTCCGGGCTTATGCATCATGAAACTGCTCATGACCTTTGGAATGCACTGAAAGAACAATTTGGTGGTACTGATGAGGTCTTAGCAAACAACAGGGAAATCCTCGCCCAACAGTATGAGACTTTTGCTCATAGAAAGGGTGAGACTCTAACTCGGCAGTTTGAGCGGTTTTCATGTTTAATCTCTGAGTTGAAAATGGTTAAACATGAATATACCAAAAAGCCAAATGAACCACAGATTCCTCAGATCACTACCTGAGAGATGGGACACAATACAATTGTCCTACGCTCCAGTATAAATCTGGATAATCTATCTCTCACCCAACTTCATGGGAAACTACTTAGATTCGAAAGAGAGATAAGAGCAGAAAAGGAAACTGGCTTCATTTGGTAAGCTCACTGAAGACTTTGTACCAGGCAATACTGCCTGGTTGGTCATGAGTCAGAATATGCTTCATCTGAATGCCAGTATGATGAGCATATTGATTTTTCTTCGAACACTTCTGATTCTGCATTTGTGAGTGTTGATAGTCAGTTTACTGGGTGTAATAATGACAATCTATGCTTCATCATGGATGATCTCAAGGGGATTGCTGATGATGACTTAGAGAAGAGATGGATATTTTGAGCCAAATGGCCTTGATAAATATCAGATCTTAGAAGTTCTACAAAAGAACTGGAAGAAAGTTCCCAGGACTCTCTGGCAAAACCAAAGTTGGTTTTGACAAGAGAAAGTTGAGGTGTCACAAATGCCACAGGCTTGGACACTTTGCTAGAGAATGTAGATCATCTGGATCTAATTCTTCTGCACCCTTTGTGACTTTCCCTGGCAATAGTCAACAACACAGAGGGCAACATCCTGTCAATTCTGGTCATCATTGTCAACCACAATCTCCTGCATATTTTGTTCCTCAGGGTCCAATGCCATACCCTTACCCTTGTTATTACATGCCACAAACCAGTAGCTTCAAGCACCCATTGCTCAACAACCATATGCTCTTCCTGAGCCTCAACCATCTCAATCTCATCAACCTCCTCAACCTCAACAACACAGCTTCTTCACCCCTGGAGTTGTTGACTGGAGCAGTTTACCAGATGACATGTCTGGTCATGAACAACTGTTCACAGGTGCTTGTTAACATGGTGGTGACAATCCTTTTGGGAATCTGGCACTTATGGCTCTGGAGTCTGCAGATGGAAATCCTCCATGCCTCTTCATCACAGGTATCACAGGTATCCTCTGAGGCTAAGGCCAAATTATGTTCTGAAACATGCATAGCAGCATTTGCCTCTATTAGAGAAGCAAATGTAGCTTTAATTAATAAGAACATAGAGCTAGAAAAGATCATTTCCAAAAGAAAAGCTGAGCTTGAGTCTATGCTTAAAGAGAAAAATGATGATATTTATAAACTTAAATGCCAAATCACTGATGATAAGGCTAGGGAAGAGGTACTTTTAGAAAAGTACAAAGACATCAAAGAAACTCTTGCAGTCACCTAGGTAGAGTGTGATCGATGGGTACAATCATGCAAACGTTTTGAAATGCTTCTTAGTAACCAATCTGCTTCCAATGTGAAGTTTGGCATTGGTTATAATCACACTGCTCCTCCTACAGATTTTGCTTCAAGAGTATAAGTGAAATCTGATGGAGAAAGCAATAACCAATCCACCTCATCATGTGATTCACTTTCTGATAGAGCACCATCAGAAGTTGAAGTTAGTATTATTCCCTCGTTGAACCTATCAGCTGATCTTGATGGTTCAAATACTGACACTCACATGATCAAAGAGTTGATCAACTCAGGAGTTATTTCTAGAAGTCCTCAAAGGACTAGAGAGCAAGATTTAACACCTGAAGTTCAAACTCCAACTACTGTCAGCACTGAAGAGAAGAAAACTGTCAGTAGAAAGGGTTTGAAGACTACTAAAGAGGAAGTGAAGAAAGCAAATAGTGCTTCCAAAGTACTGAAGAACAAGTCTTCAGTAGTTTCATTCTTTTTTGATGATCAACATAAGATGCAGAAGAAACCATGTGAAATATGTGGTTTGTTCAATCATCTTACAGATGATTGTTGGTACAAAAGAGGATCCAAGCTCAAACATAAAGAGGAAAGTAAAGAGAAAATGGTTAAAATGAAAACTGAGTTTGAAGCCACATCAAACCTGTACCAGCAACATCAAATCCTGTAACCCTTAAGTCCAAAAAGCAATCCAAAAAGGAAAGGGTTAAACAAGTAACAGCTGAGATTGCTCAAAAGAAGAAGGTCCAACATAGGAACTTATCAAACTCCAATGCCAATGTGTCTCGAGAGCTGAAAGCTTTATCACAAAATCAGACACAACTGGTTATGATGGTTCAACATCTATTGGGAAGAGTTAACCAATTAGATGTTCCTATGTTGAAACCACAGAAAAGGAGGTCCAAGCCAAAGGATTCCTCTTCTTCACCATCTTCTTCCTCTCAGGCTGTTGTTTCCAACAAACCTGTTAGTTTACCATCTGTTGATGAGAACAGGCCCCGAACCAAAAAGGTTTGGGTCTCAAAATCTAACTAATTTGTTGTGTTTTGCAGGGTTCTTCGGCATACCACAGAGGCATCTGGTATGTAGACAGTGGAGGATCCATGCATATGACAGGAAACATATCACTTCTTAATGACTACTCTCAAGGAAGGAAGGGGTTTGTGTCATTTGGCAATGATGCAAAGGGTTACATCATCGGCAAAGGCTTTGTTTCCAATGGGGAAATAAAGTTTGATGATGTTAACCATGTGGAAAATCTCAAGTACAACCTCTTGAGTGTCAGTCAAATGTGTGACAAAGGCCATGTTGCTCTTTTCACCAGTCAGAACTGTCGGATTCTGTCATCCAAAGTTCTAAGTTTGATTGATAAGGTGTTGGATGAATACACTCTCCTGAAGGCCAACAGGACAGGAAGAGTGTATGCCTTAGATCTTTCCAAGAAAATAGATCTCAAAGGCATCCTTGCCTATTTTCCAAGGCTTCCCCTCAAGAATCTACTCTATGGCATAGAAGGCTGGGTCATGTTAATCTCGCAAACATACATCAGCTGATAAACCATGGTTTAGTAAGGGGACTGCCTATGAAGGAGTACAAATGTGAAGATAACTGCACTGCTTGTTTAAAAGGAAAACAACAAAGCTTCATTTCCCTCCATAGAAGAACCTAAGTCCACTGCCTGCTTACAGCTTCTTCACATGGATCTCTTTGGTCCTGTGAGAGTGATGAGTATGGCTAAGAAGAAATACTGTGTGGTAATTGTGGATGATTACTCCAGATTTGTATTGGACTTCTTCTTGCATTCAAAGGATGAGGCAGCTCAGAAGATTATCAACTTTGTGTTGTATGTTGAGAAGCAGTATTTCCTCTCAGTCAAGTGTATTAGAAGTGATAATGGAACAGAATTCAGAAACAATACACTTGATGAGTTCTACCTCTCAAAGGGAATCAAGAGGCAGTTTAGCATTCCAAGGACTCCTGAACAAAATGGAGTAGTAGGGAGAGAAAGAACATGACCCTTATTGAAGCTGCAAGGTCCATGTTGGCTAATTCTGGACTGCCAATGACTTTTTGGGCTGAAGCTGTCAATACAGCTTGCTATGTACAGAATAGAGTTCTAGTAAATCAGAGGTTGATAAAGACTCCATATGAAGTTCTTCATCATTTGGCCCCTCTAATTTCATTCTTCAGAGCTTTTGGGTGTCCTTGTTTCATTCTCAACACACGGGATCAACTCCAAAAATATGATCCTAAGGTGGATGCAGGGTACTTTGTTGGTTATTCATCAACTTGCAAAGCATACAGAGTCTTCAACTGCAGAACAAAGATGGTTGAAGAGACTTTACATGTTAAGTTTAATGAATCTCCAAAGGACAAGATTCCACAAAGCCCTGTGGAGCTATTTGATTTGGACATACTGCAATATGTTCCTTATCAAACTCCTGTTGTTGCTCCTGTCAACAGTTCACCACCTCGTGGTACTGCTGGTGCTGATGATGATGATAGCAGTACTCACCTCTTCAGGTTTAGTGACCAACTGCCTGTGTCCTCTAAACCTGATGCTCCTGTAGCTTCTGTAGCTTCTGTAGCTTCATCCACAACAAGTGCTAATGAGATTTATGCATCTTCAACTTCATTTGAGTTGCCACCATCTACATGGTTTCAAGAGTCTACATCAACATCTGTTGCTGCTGAAGGTTCTACAAACACTTGCACTGATCTCATTGTTTATCACGAGCTGGAGAATCACCCAATGTCTCAAATCATTGGTGATATCAATGCTGGAGTTTCAACCAGAAGTCAATTGTCCAATTTTTGCTTCTATGCTATCTTCATCAGTCAGCTAGAGCCAAAGAATTATCATGTTGCACTTAGAGACAATGGCTGGGTTGAAGCAATGCAGCTTGAGCTTCTTCAGTTCAAAAAGCAGCAAGTGTGGGAACTTGTTCCTCTTCCCCCAGGTAAGTGTGCAATAGGCACTAAATGGGTGTTTAGGAATAAAACAGATGAAAATGGGCTTATTGTTAAGAACAAGGCCAGACTGGTTGTTCAGGGGTTTGCACAAGAAGAAGGTATTATTATGATGAAACCTTTGCCCCTGTAGCCAGACTGGAGGCAATTAGATTGTTCTTAGCCTATGCTGCACTCCACAATCTTAAGTTTTTCAAATGGATGTTAAAAGTGCATTTTTATATGGTAAAATAAAAGAAGAAGTTTATGTGTGTCAACCACCAGGTTTTGAGGATAATAAACACCCAGAATGGGTATACGAGCTTGATAAGGCTCTTTATAGGTTGAAACAAGCTCCTAGAGCCTGGTATGAGACATTATCTAACTTTCTTATGCAAAATAATTTCAATAGAGGCTCCATAGATAAAACTTTATTTATTAAGAAGGTGGATCAGCATAAGCTACTTGTTCAAATTTATGTTGATGATATTATATTTGCATCCTCTGATCCCCAGTTGTGTGATGATTTTATAAAATTAATGCAAAGGAAGTTTGAAATGAGTGCAATGGGAGAATTACAATTCTTTATAGGCTTGCAAATCAAACAAAAAGCTGATGGAATTTTCATTCATCAGTCTAAATATACAAAAGATCTTTTAAATAAGTTTGATTTACAAAACTGTAAGCCCTGTTCTACTCCCATGTGCAACACCACACATTTGGATGTTGATCAGAAAGGTAAAGCTGTTGATGAAACGCTTTATAGATGTATGATTGGGTCCTTGATGTATTTAACAGCTTCTAGACCAGATATTATGTTTGATACATGTGTTTGTGCTAGATTTCAGGCTGCACCTAAAGAGTCTCATCTGATTGCAGTCAAGAGGATCTTTAGATATTTGCAAGGTACAAAATCTCTAGGCTTATGGTATTCCACTGGGCACTCTTGCAAATTAGTTGCTTTCTCTGATAGTGACTATGCAGGGTGTAAGTTGACCAGGAAATCAACTTCTGGTGGATGTCAATTCCTAGGCAACTGTTTGGTTTCTTGGCAGAGTAAGAAACAAACATCTGTTGCTACATCTACTGCTGAAGCCGAGTACATTGCTGCTGCAAGTTGTACATCCCAAGTACTCTGGCTTCATAATCAACTTTTGGATTATGGCATTACAGAGACTTAGACTCCGTTATTAATGGATAGTGCTTCAGCTCTTTGCATTGTAAAAAATCCAGTCCAGCACTCTAGGACCAAACATATAGAAATTAGACATCATTTTATAAGAGATTGTTTTGAAAAGGGTCTAATTAACCCTATGTTTGTGCCTAGTGCTGATGAGCTTGCAGACATTTTTACTATGCCTTTGGATAGTTCCACTTTCCACAACCTGGTGTTAAGGCTTGGTATGCTGCAGCTAGAATAAGTGACAACTACTGATGATCTCAGTAATAAGTACTGTTGATCACTGGTAACCATGTCACATATAAGTACTGATGAGTTCTTTTACCCTCAGTAGTTTTTATAACTACTGAAGGCTAAATGCCTCACAAGTACTGAAGTACTTTATCTATTCTAAACTACTGATGTAGTTACAACTACTGATGTGGTTACAACTACTGAAATCAGTAAAAACAGATAAGTACCGACGTCCTATGAAACACCTGAAACAGCTGAAAAGCTAAGAATTGACGAAAACAGCTGATGAGTAATTTCTCTTCAGTTGTTTCTACAACTGCTGTTTCTAAACAACTAAAGCAAGACCACAGTCTTCAGTAGTTTCACAACTACTGATGACTAATACCAAGTCTTCAGTTGTTGTAAACAACTGATGGCAAAACCACTGTCTTGAGTAGTTTTACAACTACTGATGACAAAAACCAAGTCCTCAGTTGTTTACATCATATGAAGTCAAAACCACTACCTTCAGTAGTTTCATAACTACTCAGGTTAACACCAAGATTTCAGCTGTTTCAACGTCTGATGGTCAAAATCAAGTCTTCATTTGTTTTATAAGACCTCATGACAACACCACCACTGTCAGTCACCTCTGAAGGTTAATACCACGTCATCAGTAGTTTCAAACAGCTGATGACCACACCAACACCTTCAGTAGTTTTCTTTCAGCCTTTTCCTCTCCCTACCCTATAAATACCTGTCTTCTTCTCAAACGTTCCATTAGCCGTTCTTCTGACCTTCATACTTTCAAAAATGGCAACCATGAGTCTAAAACCCCAACATAACTGCGTCGCCTTCCTCACGAAATCGGACTTCTGGACAAAGTTTGATCACGCCATAGACCTAATGGCTGATTCTCAATATAATACAGCTCCGCTCTTAAACCCGACCATCTACCCAGAGTCACTCAGTCAGTTTTGGTCCAATGCCTACGTTCACACTAATGTGCCTACCGGTGATTCTCAACCTCTGAATGTTTGCGTAGCCTCGAAGACATCCTCATGGGATCAAATGTCTTCCCGGTGGCAACAGGTATTATATTCAATTCTAGAACACCAACCTTTAAAATTTTCACAAATTGTGTTTCTAGAAATCAAAGATCTGGCACAGAAACCTGTGGGAAAAAGATGGCTATTATATCCCAGGTTTCTGATGGCCATAATTTTAAATGAATTACAAATTGATGGCCTTGGAGTCCCTGCACCAGTTGTTCTAGCTGATGTATACTCCAGGCATAACTCCGACCAATCCCTCAAAGAAGCTGCCCATTCGCTAAAACCCAAGCAAAGGGAACCCACATCTTCAATTGCCAGATCCAAAGTCCCCACCAAGCCAAAATCCAAACCCAAACAAGCTCATCAGGGAGATGAGTCCCCTGATGATGCTCCTGTACCACCCAAACAGGATAAAACTACTGGTTCAAACCCCCCAGTAGTGTTCACGACTCAACCAGCCATAGCCGCACAGGTATCCTCTCAAAAGGATCTTGTTGCAACCATTTCAGGGGAAACCACATTGCTGAGACCTCTCTCACTTGAGGAGGTTATCATTGAAGAGCATCCTCTCCCCGGATGCAATCAGCTTCTATCCCCTCTCCCCGTGCAAATGCCCCTCAAAGCCCAACCATTATAATTGCCAATGTGCTGACTCAGCTGCATGCCTCTCCTCCTCCCCTACCCCCACCACCAAAGGGGAGACCAACAACATTGAGGAAGAGGATACACATGCTTCTGACAACCCATAGCACCGGGTTTTAAATGTTCTATCTCCTGGTGTGGATATGGAGACCAGAACATCTGGAGGCTGCCACCTCTTCTGAATCAGCATATGATCAGACTGAGGCTGGTAACATTCCTAAGACCTCACCAGAGGCAACAGCTGATGAAGGACAAAGTCCTGAGGCTGGAAGTCCCCAGTTCCAAGACAAAGGGGCACATGCCACAACTGGTCTACACCCAGTGCATGTACATCCTGCTACAAGCAGGAGGTCAGGTGATTCAGCATCTGCTGATGATAACCTGGGCTTTTTCTACGATGTTCTTGCCCAGAACACAATCCTTGAGGAGGAATCAGTAGGCTGCAAAAACTACTTGACCACTCTGTTAGGGAGAAAGACCATCTGCCACCACATCAACCCAACAGATGGCACCTTCCTCTGAAAGTCCCTTAACACACAGTGTTGGACCAAAAGAACCAATGAGCCAAGATCAGAAAACCTCTAAGTCCCACATGGTATCACAACAACTGCTGAAAGCTTCATCAGCAGTTTGAAAAGTGTTGAAGACTTCAACAGCTGAAGATCAAGTGTTGAAGACTTCAATAGCTGACGAACTAAAGTGCTGAAGTACAACAGCTAAAAACACAAGTACTGAAGCTGAACAACTGAAGAACACAAGTACTGAAGCTGAACAGCTGAAGAACACAGTACTGAAGCTGAACAGCTGAAGAACACAAGTGCTGAAGCTGAAAGACCAAAGTACTGAAGTACAACAGCTGAAGATTTACAAGTGCTGAAGATCAACGACTGATGTACAAAGTCTGAAGACAAAGACTGAAGACATCAGCTGATGATATCTACTGAAGTCATCAGCTGATGAAACATCTGAAGGTCAAAGGCTGAAGATCAGTACTGAAGCGTCAGTAGTTTGTCACAACTGCTGAAGTACTTCTTCAGTAGTTGTGATATCAGTAGTTTTATATTCTAGTTTCAGTAGTTTTGTAAAACGACTGAAGAGCTTGTTCTTCAGTCGTTGTAGTTTCATAATTTTATATTTCTCAGTAGTTGTAACAACTGATAACACTTAGCATTTTTGTAAGAAGATGTCAGCTGTTTTGACATCTTCAGTAGTTGTGTTTCAGTTGAAATAATCTGTTAGATGTCACTATCAAGTGACATCAGCAGACGTCACATCTCTTATATAAGAGGTGTCGACCTAATCATAAGTGTGACATTCTGTTACCACGAAAGCGAATATTGAATAAAATATATTTGCAGATACTCTCTCTCTCTATAACCGTCTTTGTTCTTCATTGAATATCGTTTTGTTCTTGTGAATCGACTAATCATTGTTTGAATTCCGCTGCAATACTCGTCAATAAATCAAACATAGATCACTGATCCTAACAAGTGGTATCAGAGCAGGGTAATCATTGATCGATCTAACAATTGATCATTGAAACTGCTAATTGATATCTGTGTTTGATTGAATTAGTGTATTTGCAAAAACTGGTATAGATTATTGAATTTCTGCCGCTTTCGTTCATTTATTTGAGATCTTCTGGTTCAATTGGTGTTGCGTTTTTGTTCTAAATCTGTTTTAGCTTAACGAATTTGATTGAATCCGAGATGACGACTCCTTCTAATGATCCTCACAATACCGGTTCCTCAACCAAGCCTCCGATGTGGTTAGGACCGAGTATAACTATGGCAATGAAGAATGCTTCATCACCTGTCTGTTAACAGTTTAGGTTGTTGGACATCTGTGGTACATGGACACCTAAGCCTATGGTGAACAATCCAGAAACCAATCAAATGGTTCCGAAGAAGAAGGAACAATACTCTGATGAAGATCGGAAACTATTTGAGATTGATGCTAAAGCCCATGGAATTCTGGCCATGGCACTGCCTAATGAAATCTATTCAGGGCTTATGCATCATGAAACTGCTCATGATCTCTGGAATGCCCTGAAGGAACAATTCGGTGGCACTGATGAGGTCTTAGCAAACAATAGAGAGATCCTTGCCCAACAATATGAGACATTCTCTCATAGAAAGGGTGAGGACTGACTCAACAGTTTGAGCGCTTTTCCTGCTTGATATCTGAGCTGAAAATGGTGAAACAGGAATACACCAATAGCCAGATGAACAACAGATTCCTCAGATCACGGCGTGAGAGATGGGACACATACACTATTGTCCTACGCTCCAGTGCAAATCTAGAAGGCCTATCTCTCACCTAACTTCATGGGAAACTACTTACATTTGAAAGAGAGATAGAGCAGAAGAGGAAACTGTCCTCATCAGGAAAGCTCACTGATGACTTTGTACCGGGCAACACTGCCTGGTTGGTCATGAGTCAGAATATGCTGCATCTGAAAACAATTATGATGAGCATATTGATTTCTTTCAAATAGTTCTGATCATGCATTTGTTGGTATTGAGAGTCACTGGGTAGTAATAGTGACAATTTATGCTTCATCATGGATGATCTGAAAGGAATAGCTGATGATGATCTAGAAGAGATGGATATTCTGAGCCAGATGGCACTGATTAATATCAATCTCAGAAGTTCTACAAGAGAACTGGCAGGAAATTTCCTGGACTCTCTGGCAAAACCAAAGTTGGTTTTGACAAGAGTAAGTTGAGGTGTCACAAATGCCAAAGGCTAGGACACTTTGCAAGAGAGTGTAGATCAACTGGATCTAACTCTTCTGCACCCTTTGTGACTTTTCCTGGTACTAGTCCACAAAACAGAGGGCAACATCGTGCTGGTTCTGGTCTTATTCACATCCTAGATCTCCTGCATACTTTGTTCCCCAGGGTCAAATGTAATATCCTTATCCCTGCTATTATGTGCCTCAACCAAATTCTGTTCAAGCTCCAATTGCACAACAACCACAAGCATTGCCTGAACCACAGCCTTCCCAATCTCATCAACAAAGTCAACCTCAACAATAGCTTCTTCACCCCAGGAGTTGTTGACTGGAGCAGTTTACCAGATGACATGTCTGGTCATGAACAACTGTTCTCAGGTGTTGGTCAACACGGTGGTGACAGTCCATTTGGAAATCTAGCTCTTATGGCTTTGGATTCTGATGATACTTCATCCTCTAATGCCTCTACACCAAAGGTATCACAGGTATCCTCTGAGGCAAAAGCCAAATTATGTTCTGACACATGCATAGCAGCATTTGCATCTATTAAAGAAGCAAATGTAGCTTTAATCAACAAGAACATTGAGCTAGAACAAATTATTTCTAAAAACAAAGCTGAATTTGAGTCTGTGCTTAATGATAAAAATGATGAGATTTACAAAATGAAATGCCAAATAACTGATGATAAGGCTAGGGAAGAGATACTTCTAGAGAAGTATAAAGATCTCAAAGAAACCCTTGCAGTTACCCAGGTAGAGTGTGATAGATGGGTACAATCATGCAAAGGTTTTGAAATGCTTCTTAGTAAGCAATCTGCTTCCAATGTGAAGTTTGGCATTGGTTACAATCACATTGCTCCACCTACAGATTTTACCCCAAGAGCAGAGGTAGAATCTGATGGTGAGAGTGATAACCAATCCATCTCAACATGTGATCTACTTTCTGATACAGCACAATCAGAAGTAAAAGTCAGCATCAAGCCCTCTCTGAACCTATCAGCTGATGTTGATGGTTCAAATGCTGACACTCATATGATCAATGAGTTGATCAACTCAGGAGTTAATTCTGAAAGTCCTAAAAGGATTAGAGAGCAGAATTTAACACCTGAAGTTCAAACTCCAACTGCTGTCAGTACTGAAGAGAAGAAAACTGTCAGTAGAAAGAGTTTGAAGACTACTAAAGAGGCATTCAAGAAAGCAAACAATGCTTCCAAAGCATCGAAGAGCAAGTCTTCAGTTGCTTCACCCTCTTAGTTGATGATCAACCTAAGATGAAGAAGAAACCATGTGAAGTATGTGGTTTGTTCAATCATCTTACACATGATTGCTGGTACAAAAGAGGTTCCAAACTCAAACAAAAAGAAGAAATTAATGAGAAAATGGTAAAAATGAAAACTGAGTTTGAGACCACATTTGTATCAGCAACATCAAATCCTGTAACCCTTAAGTCCTCAAAGAAATCCAAAAAGGAAGGGGTTAAATAGGTGACAGCTAAGAGTGCTCAGAAGAAGACGGTGCAACATAGGAACTTATCAAACTCCACTGGCAATGTGTCTGATGAGCTGAAAGCTTTATCACAAAATCAGACACAGCTGGTCATGATGGTTCAACATCTGTTGGGTAGAGTTAACCAACTAGATGCTCCTATGTTGAAACCACAGAAAAGGAGATCCAAGCCAAAGGATTCCTCTTCTTCACCATCTTCTTCCTCTCAGGCTGTTGTTTCAAACAAACCTGTTAGTTTACCATCTATTGATGAGACCAGGCCCAAAACCAAAAGGTTTGGGTCTCCAAAACTAACTGATTGTTTATTTTTGCAGGGTTCTCCAACATGCCAAAGTAGCATCTGGTATGTAGACAGTGGGGGATCTATGCACATGACTGGGAACAACTCTCTTCTTCATGACTACTCTCAAGGAAAGAAGGGATTTGTTTCTTTTGGCAATGATGCTAGGGGTTACATCATTGGTAATGGCTTTGTCTCCAATGGAGAAATCAAATTTGATGATGTTAATCATGTGGAAAATCTCAAGTACAATCTCTTGAGTGTCAGTCAAATGTGTGATAAAGGCCATGTTGCTCTTTTCACCAGTCAGAACTGTAGGATTCTGTCATCCAAAGTTTTGCATTTGATTGACAAGGTGTTGGTGATCACACTCTCCTGAGAGCCAACAGGACAGGAAGAGTGTATGCCTTAGATCTTTCCAAGAAAATAGATCTCAAAGGCAATCCTTGCCTATTTTCCAAAGCCTCTTCTCAAGAATCTAAACTGTGGCACAGAAGGCTGGGTCATGTTAATTTCAAAAACATGAATCAGCTTATCCACAATAGTTTAGTCAGAGGCTTACCAATAAAGGAGTTCCACTGTGATGAAACCTGCACTGCTTATTTAAAAGGAAAACAACACAAAGTCTCATTCCCTCCTATTGAAGAGCCTAAGTCCACTGCCTGCTTGCAATTACTGCATATGGATCTATTTGGTCTGTGAGAGTGATGAGCATGGCAAAGAAGAAATACTGTCTGGTAATTATGGATGATTACTCCAGATTTGTATGGACTTTCTTTCTACATTCAAAGGATGAGGTTGCTCAGAAGGTTATTAACTTTGTGTTGTATATTGAGAAGCAGTATTCCCTTCCAGTCAAGTGTATCAGGAGTGACAATGGAACTGAATTCAGGAATCATACACTTGATGACTTCTATCTCTCAAAGGGAATCAAAAGGCAGTTTAGCATCCCAAGGACTCCATAACAAAATGGAGTAGTGGAGAGAAAGAACAGGACTCTCATTGAAGTTGTAAGGTCCATGCTGGCTGACTCTGGTTTGCCACTGACCTTTTGGGTGAAGCTGTCAACACAGCTTGCTATGTGCAGAATAGAGTTTTAGTAAATCAGAGGTTGATGAAGACTCCATATGAAGTTCTCCATCATTTGGCTCCTCTGATTTCATTTTTCAAAGCATTTGGTTGTCCCTGTTTTATTCTCAACACAAAGGATCAACTCCATAAATTTGATCCTAAGGTGGATGCTGGGTATTTGTGTTGGTTATTCATCTACTTGCAAGGCATACAGAGTCTTCAACTGCAGAACAAAGATAGTGAAGAGACTCTGCATGTGAAGTTTAATGAATCTCCTTTGGACAAGATTCCACAAAACCCTGTGGAGTTGTTTGATTTGGACATACTGCAATATGCTCCTATCAATCTCCAGCTGTTGCAGATCTGTGGCTCAATCATCTTCTTCTGCCGCATGTCTTCCACCTGGTGGTATTGATGATGATGATAATATCAATACTCACCTATTCAAGTTTAGTGACCAACTGCCTGTTTCTGCTAAACTTGATGTTCCTGTAGCTTCAGCAGTTCCATCCACCACACAAATGCTGATGAGATCTCTGTTTCCTCTACATCTTTTGAGTTACCATCAAATTCTTGGTTTCAAGAGTCTACATCAACATCTGCTGCTGCTGAAGGTTCTACAAACACTTGCACAGATCTCATTGTTTATCAAGAACTGAAGAATCACCCCATGTCTCAGATTATTGGTGATATCAATGCTGGTGTTTCAACCAGAAGTCAATTGTCTAACTTCTGCTTCTATGCTCTCTTCATCAGTCAGCTAGAGCCAAAGAACTACCATGTTGCTTTGAGAGACAATGGATGGGAAGCTATGCAGCTTGAGCTACTTCAGTTCAAGAAACAGCAAGTGTGGGAACTTGTTCCTCTTCCCCCAGGTAAGTGTGCAATAGGCACTAAATGGGTGTTTAGGATTAAAACCGATGAAAATGGGCTTATTGTTAAGAACAAGGCTAGACTGGTTGTACAGGGGTTTTCACAAGAAGAAGTTATTGATTATGATGAAACCTTTGCCCCTGTAGCCAGACTAGAGGCAATCAGATTGTTCTTAGCCTATGCTGCATTCCACAATCTTAAAGTTTTTCAAATGGATGTTAAAAGTGCATTTTTATATGGTAAAATAAAGGAAGAAGTTTATGTGTGTCAACCACCAGGCTTTGAGGATAATAAACATCCTGAATGGGTGTACAAACTTGATAAGGCTCTTTATGAGTTGAAACAAGCTCCTAGAGCCTGGTATGAGACACTCTCTACTTTTCTTCTTAAGAATAATTTCACTAGAGGCTCCATTGATAAAACTTTGTTTATTAAGAAGTGGATCAGCATAAGCTACTTGTTCAGATTTATGTTGATGATATTATTTTTGCATCCTCTGATCCCCAGTTGTGTGATGATTTTTACAACATTAATGAAAAAGAGGTTTGAAATGAGTGCAATGGGAGAATTACAGTTCTTTCTAGGCTTGCAAATCAAACAAAAGGCTGATGGAACCTTTATTCATCAGTCAAAAATACAAAAGATCTTTTGAATAAGTTTGATTTACACAACTGTAAGCCCTGTTCTACTCCCATGTGCAACATCACACAACTGGATGCTGATCAGAAAGGTAAAGCTGTTGATGAAACGCTTTACAGATGTATGATTGGGTCCTTGATGTATCTAACAGCTTCTAGACCAGATATTATGTTTGCTACTTGTGTTTGTGCTAGATTTCAGGCTGCTCCTAAAGAGTCTCATTTGATTGCAGTCAAGAGAATCTTTAGATATTGCAAGGTACACAATCTCTGGGTTTATGGTATTCCACCGGACACTCTTGCAAATTAGTTGCTTTTTCAGATAGTGACTATGCAGGGTGCAAGTTAACTAGAAAGTCAACTTCTGGTGGTTGTCAATTCTAGGCAACTGTTTGATTTCTTGGCAGAGTAAGAAACAAACATCTGTTGCTACATCAACTGCTGAGGCCGAGTACATTGCTACTGCAAGTTGCACCTCTCAGGTACTCTGGCTTCAGAACCAAATTCTGGATTATGGCATTACAGAGACTAAGACTCCATTGTTATGGATAGTGCTTCAGCTCTGTGTATTGTCAAAAATCCAGTCCAGCACTCTAGGACCAACATATAGAGATCAGACATCATTTTATTCTGGATTGTTTTGAAAAAGGTCCGATTGATCCTAAGTTTGTGCCTAGTGCTGATGAGCTTGCAGATATTTTTACTAAGCCTTTGGATAGTTCTACTTTCCAAAACCTTGTGTTAAGCTTGGTATGCTGCAGCTAGAATAAGTGACAACTACTGATGATTTCAGTGGTAATTACTGGTATCATTGGTACCCATGTCACATATAAGTACTGATGAGTCCTTTTCCCTTCAGTAGTTTTATAACTACTGATGGCTAAATGCCTCACAAGTACTGAAGTACTTTATCTGTTCCAAACTACTGATGTAGTTAAAAGTACTGATGTAGTTACAGCTACTGAAATCAGTATTAACAGATAAGTACTGATGTCCTATGAAACACCTGAAAATCAGATGCAAAGTCTGATGAGTAAGTGTTGAGGACTGCATGAAACAGCTGAAAGGCTATGAATTGACGAAAACTACTGAAGAGAACTTTCTCTTCAGTTGTTTCAACAACTGCTGTTTCATTCTAAACAACTGAAGCAAAACCATGTCTTCAGTAGTTTTTATACTACTAATGACTAATACCACGTCTCAGTTGTTTACAACAACTGATGACAAAACCACTGTCTTTAGTAGTTTCACAACTACTGATGACAAACACCAAGTCCTCAGTTGTTTCAATCATCTGAAGTCAAAACCACGGTTTTCAGTATTTCTAACTTCTGATGCCTAACACCACGACTTCAGCTGTTTCAATGTCTGAAAGGATAATACCATGTCAACAGTCGTTTAAAAACTACTGATGACTAACACCACATCCTTCAGTCGTTTTCTACCCGTACCCTATAAATATCCCTGACCTAATCCTTCAATGCTTCATCTTCAAACCTAATGTTCCTCTCCACAACTTCTCTCTTCTCAATGGCGTCCATGAAAATTAAACCGCACACAACTGTGTTGCCTACCTTACTAATCGC
This sequence comes from Flaveria trinervia, assembly GCA_025506515.1. NCBI lineage: Eukaryota > Viridiplantae > Streptophyta > Magnoliopsida > Asterales > Asteraceae > Flaveria > Flaveria trinervia. The sequence continues at coordinate 25,162,013 of CM046452.1, forward strand.
CTGTCCTGGCTAAGTTCGATACTGCTATCGATCTTATGATTCAGTCCCAATACAAAACGGCATTTCTTTGAATCCCATTCTACATGTCGAATCCCTCCAACAGTTTTGGATGAACGTCACCATTGCCACTAGGGAGAAAACACACCATCTCTCCAGTCGGTCGTCAACAACAAAGAAGTAGTCATCACTCCTGCAATAATCCGCCAATTCTTCATCTGGATGATGCTATTTCTCCTGCTGGATATCCCAAGGGCACCACAGATCTATCCTTTGCCCAGCATGATATCAGGGCAATCTCAAGTGCCTCCACTATCATGAAGAAACACTTCCATGACGCCGAACGCCTAATTTTTCACATGGTGAATGTATGTTTGGCTCCTAAGACTTCGTCTTGGGATCAAATGTCGTCAAAGTGGCAGCAGGTAATGTATTCTATTCTTGAGCAACACCGTTAAACTTTTCAGAAATAATATTTTCGGAGCTCAAGGATATGGCTCAAAAACTAACTTCTAACCGTTGGATACTATATCCACGGTTCATAATGGCCATCATTACAAACCACCAGCTTCATGCTGAGGGACTTGTTGGCTTGGGAGTCCCTGCTACGGCTGTTCTGCAGAAGTATACTCCCGCACAACTCTGACCAGACACTCAATTGGCTGCCAAGCTGTGCAAACCCACGCAGCTGGAACCCCAGCCACCACCGCCAAATCAAAAGTCCCCACCAAACCCACCAAAAAGAAACCCAAAACGGCTACTCAGGGAATTGAGTCCCCTGAGGATGCCCCTGCAACACAACGCAGGAGATATCCACTGGTCCAAACCCCCTAGTGGATATAAGGACTCTTCTAGCCATAGTCACTCAGGATTCCTCTCAACAGAGCCTGCAGCAACCACACAAGGGGTACCTACACATCTGGGATCTTCCTCACTTGAGGGGATTGCCATTGAAGAGCACCAACCTCCCCAGGTGCACACTGCTTCTATCCCTCACCCCATACAACCGCCCCTCACAGCCCAACTTTAATAGTTGCACAAGTGCTGACTCAACTGCACTCCTCACCCCCTCCCCAGAAACCACTTACTACTGGGAACACCTCTACAATTGAGGGGGAGGAACAAAGTGCAATTGAGAACCCACAGCATAGGGGTTTACCACTTCTATCTCCTGGTGTAGAGAAGGAGATTAGAATATCTAGTGAGGCTGCCACATCTTCTGAATCAGCACATGATCAGAATGAGGCTGGTAACATTGCTAAGACCTCACTAGAGGCAACAGCTGATGATGGACATTGTCCTGAGGCTGGAAGTCCCCAGTACCAAGAAAAAGGGGCACATGCAACAACTGGTCTACACCCAGTGCATGTAAATCCTGCTCTAAGCAGGAGGTCAGATGATTCAGTTTCGGCTGATGATGACCTGGGCTTTTTCTACGATGTTCTTGCCCAGAACACAATCCTTGAAGAGGAGAAGTCATAGGCTGCAAAACCTACTTGACCAACTCTCACAAGGAGAAAGACCATCTGCCTCCACCAACCCCAGATGGCACCTCAGTTGAAGGTTCCCCAAACACTGAGCCACTCCAAACTCAGCACCTGCCTCTGCTTCAGGCACTATTTCTCAGGAACAGAACCCTCCTGAGCAAATAGGTGCTGTACTTCAAAATTCTCCTCTCATCACACCCATAATCACTGATATTGTGACTAAAGCCATTGATGAGAGGCTTTCCTCAACTTTACAACCCTTGATTGATGCTGCTGTGCAAAGACACTTTCTGTGGTACAAACCCCTTCCACTAATGCATCCAAAAAGGGGGAGAGTACTGCAGTGAAAGAAAAGAAGAGGAAAAGAACAGAGGAAGAGAAGGAAGAGAAGCAAGCCCAAGAGGAGGAGAAAGAAAAGAAACCACTGCTCACTTACAAGCGAAAGAAAAGTGCTGATGATCAACCTACTGCTGAAGACAAATCCTTGGAAGAGCTGGTAAAAGAAGCTGATACTACACACAGCTGATCCATGGATAAAATAATTGAACAACTCTTCAGTCAAGGGTTTGATACAGCCACATTGGATAGTGAGATCAGAAGGTTGGAAGTCCAAGAGATTCAAACCCGATGGGCTGGGTATGATGCTCTTGAAAAAGAGAGATTGGAGATCATGATCCACTACATTGCAAAATACTTAGGAAGATCTTTAATGGAGATTCGCACGTGGACCAGGGACAGTATTCCACAAGATGCTGGATCAACCTTCCTTTCCCCCACTCAAACACAGCCTACCCCTCAAATCTCCAAACCAATCTCTAAGCCAAAATCCAAACATCCTCATTCTTCAAAACCAATTCCTTACCAACCCAACCATCATCCAGTGATGCACCTAGAAGGAGGAGAAGGGTGCTGAGGATGGAAGAAGAAGAAGAAGAGAGGAGGATGAAGTGATAGTCTGCCACTCTCTGCTGTTCTAAAGCTACCAAAACCCAAAAGTCAACCCATGATCACACCTGACTCTCAAAGGGAAATGGTCAGAGTCAAGATAGAAGATGAAGAACAGCAGAAACAGCACGATGAGCAACTACTGAAGATGGTTGACAAGGAATTTCCTCAGTCATCATCTATACAAGCCATGAAAGGGCATGCTCAGAGGCGTGTACACTCTCAGACACAATTTCAGTATCAGAAGGAGAGAGTGAGAGTATGGCCAGACCCCAGGGTGAGTTCTAGAATCCATAAAAGAACTATTCCACACAGATACAATGGCCAGGTTAGAAAAACAATAGATTCTACCATCATGTTGGCCATTGTAGTCTCACCTTGGGAAATAATTGATGAATTCAAGAAAGCTCATCAAGCAAAGATGACCCCTCAAGCTTTACTGGAAAACAAGATGACCAAAAAGAGATGTTATTATATAAAAAGCTTGAAGACATCAAGAAGAATGAGCTCCAGTTACTCCTTGAAGGCACCCATCCTGATGAATTTGTCTATAGGGAGGTAACTACAGTGGAGCTGAAAAATGGCAGGACCATGAAGTACTTATCTGAGTACTATGGTCCAGAGTTCTTCTTCGAAGGAGGAGTAGAAGAACTCTCCAAGGAGGAACAAGTTGTTCTCCTGAGGCCTATGTTCAAGAGCCATACAGACTCATTATGGGGAAGTAAATCTCATGAATGGGATAACAACTCTGTGTCCATTTCCCCAAAACAGAGTTCCCATTCATACCTTGCCAAACAAACATCTGAGATTTCTTCCCAGGCCGGAGCTTACATGGGTCATCTTCTCTACTAATCAAGAAGGAAAAAGACCAATCTTTTGCCAACAATAAGTGGGATAATAAATAATTTAGAGGTTTTGGCTGCATTGGTTCAGGGGGAGTTTGTTGGACCAAAAGAACCAATGAGCCAAGATCAGAAAACCTCTAAGTCCCACATGGTATCACAACAACTGCTGAAAGCTTCATCAGCAGTTTGAAAAGTGTTGAAGACTTCAACAGCTGAAGATCAAGTGTTGAAGACTTCAATAGCTGAAGAACTAAAGTGCTAAGTACAACAGCTGAAGAACACAAGTACTGAAGCTGAACAGCTGAAGAACACAAGTACTGAAGCTGAACAGCTGAAGAACACAAGTACTGAAGCTGAACAGCTGAAGAACACAAGTACTGAAGCTGAACAGCTGAAGAACACAAGTGCTGAAGCTGAAAGACCAAAGTACTGAAGTACAACAACTGAAGAGTTTACAAGTGCTGAAGATCAACAACTGATGTACAAAGTCTGAAGACAAAGACTGAGACATCAGCTGATGATATCTACTGAAGTCATCAGCTGATGAAACATCTGAAGGTCAAAGTCTGAAGATCAAGTACTGAAGCGTCAGTAGTTTGTCACAACTGCTGAAGAGTACTTCTTCAGTAGTTTGTCACAACTGCTGAAGAGTACTTCTTTTGTAGTTGTGATATCAGTAGTTTTATATTTCTAGTTTCAGTAGTTTGTTAAAACGACTGAAGAGCTTGTTCTTCAGTCGTTGTAGTTTGAGTAGTTTTATATTTCTCAGTAGTTGTAACAACTGATAACACTTATCATTTTTTGTAAGAAGATGTCAGCTGTTTTGACATCATCAGTAGTTGTGTTTCAGTTGAAATAAATCTGTTAGATGTCACTATCAAGTGACATCAGCAGACGTCACATCTCTTATATAAGAGGTGTCGACCTAATCATAAGTGTGACATTCTGTTACCACGAAAGCGAATATTGAATGAAATATATTTGCAGATACTCTCTCTCTCTATAACCGTCTTTGTTCTTCATTGAATATCATTTTGTTCTTGTGAATCGACTAATTCATTGTTTGAATTCCACTGCAATACTCGTCAATCAATCAAACATAGATCATGATCCTAACACACAGCCACTACAAATTCTTAGCCACCTGCCTCTGTTTCTGGCACCATTTCTCAGGACCAAAAGCCCCCTAAGCAAATGGACGCTATCCCTCAAAATCCCCTATCTCTCATCACACCGCAGCTAATCGAAGTTGTTATTAAAACTATTGATGAGAGACTTTCTTCTGTCTTACAACCCCTGGTGGAGGATGTACTGAGCCAACAACTTTCTGCTACTCAATCCCTTGCAACCAATGCACCCAAAAAGGGGGAGAGTTCAGCAATGAAAGCTAAAAGAAAGAGGATGGAGAAGGAGAGAGAGAAAGAGAAGGATAAAGAGGTGGTAAAAAAGAAGGATTGTGTGTATGAGGCCGAAAAAGAGAAGGAGAATGTGATTGAGAAGGGAGCCGAAATTGAAAAAGTACATGAAAGTCAAAAAGATTTTAATGTCACATACAAGAAAAAGAAGAGTGCTGAGAAAGAGAAGAACTTGAACGAAATGGTTAAAGAGGCTGATGCTGAACACAGCAGATCAAGGGACAATATCATTGATCAGCTGTTTAGGCAAGGTTTCGACACTAAAAAGCTGGATTCTGAAATAAGAAGATTAGAGATCGAAGAGATCCAACAAAGATGGGCCAGCTACAACACTATGGATAGAGAGAGACTTGAGATCATGATCAGATTTATCAGCAAATACCTTGGGAGATCATTGATCGATGTAAAATCATGGACCAGGGACAGCATCTTGGCCATAACCTCCAAGATCTGTTCGTCTGAAGCATACACTAAGGGTTTAGTAGTCGAAGCTTTGAATGAAGCAGGAGCAGGGAGCAGGACTGAGCTAGCCAAACACTCAAAAGCCACACTCACCTCCAAAATGCTAACTCAGCCTGTCAACATTCCCTCTCCAAAACAACCACAACCCACAAAACCAACTCCCTTACCCTCAAAACCAACAGCCGATGATGCACCTAAGCAGAAGAAGAGAAGGGTGTTGAGGCTTGTGGAAGAAGAAGAAAATGATGATGAAGAAGATAGGCTGCAGATCTCAGCTGTTCTGCAGTTGCCTAAGGCCAAAGATCTCTCTCTTGCAATAACTCCTGAGCAACAAAGAGATGCAATCAAAGTGAAATTGGAAGAAGAAGAACAACATAGATTGCACGATGAAGAGTTATTGAGGAGAGTAGATAAAGCATATGCAACCACTTTTTCCATCATTAATATGAAAAAACAAGCTCAGAGGATCTATACTCTTAGACATACTTTTCAGTATGTGAAAGAAAGAGTAAGAATTTGGCCTGATCCTAGGGTGCTCACAGAATACAAAAGAAAAACATCCCTCAGAGATACAGTGGTCAAGTCAAAAAGATTGTAGATGAAGTGATCTCCTGGCCATTGTAGTTTCACCCTGGGAAATCCTTGAAGATTTCAAGAAGGCCTACACCTCAAACATGCCACCACAAAAGATGCTAGAGAACAGAATGATCAAAAAGGGGCTGGTGTATAAGAGGCTGAATGAGATCAGAAAGGATGACTTAACACTGCTGTTAGAAGGTCATCATCCTGATGAATTTGCTTACAGACAGATTACAACAGTGGTACTCAAAAATGGAAAACAGGTCAAATTCCTGTCTGAGTACTATGGGCCTGAAGGATTCTTCGATGGTGAGGCAGAGGAGCTCACCATGGAGGAACAAACTGTATTTTTGGAGGCCTACACTAGAGAATCCTACAAACTCATAGTTGGGAAGTGAGTCTCATGGATGGGGGAATAGCTCAGTGTCCAATTCCCCAATACAGAGCTCCCATTCATACATTTCCAACCAAATCATCCGAGACTCATTCCCAGGCCAGTGCTTATATGGGTCCTCTTCTCAACTCATCAAGAAGGAAAAAGACCAACCATTCTGCCAACAATAAGTGGGAAAATAAATCAATTAGAGGTTTGGGCTGCATTGGTTTAGGGGGAGTTTGTTGGACCAAAAGAGCCAATGAGCCAAGATCAGAAAACCTCTAAGTCCCACATGATATCACAACAACTGCTGAAGGCTTCATCAGCAGTTCGACAAGTGCTGAAGACTTCAACTGCTGAAGATCAAGTACTGAAGACTTCAACAGCTGAAGACTAAAGTGTTGAAGCTCAACAGCTGAAGAATACAAGTGCTAAAGCTGAAGACCAAAGTACTAAAGGACAACAGCTGAAGAACACAAGTGCTGAAGCTGAAGACCAAAGTACTGAAGGTCAACAGCTGAAGAATACAAGTGCTGAAGCTGAAGACAAAGTACTGAAGTACAACAGCTGAAGAGTCCACAAGTGCTGAAGATCAACAACTGATGTACAAAGTCTAAAGACAAAGACTGAAGACATCAGCTGATGACATCTACTAAAGTCATCAGCTGATGAAACGTCTGAAGTTCAAGTCTGAAGACCAAGTACTGAAGTTTCAGTAGTTTGTCACAACAGCTGAAGAGTACTACTTCAGTAGTTGTGATATCAGTAGTTTTATGTTTTTACTTTCAGTAGTTTTGTAAAACGACTGAAGAGCTTGTTATTCAGTCGTTGTAGTTTCAGTAGTTTCTTATCAGTAGTTTTGTAATAAGTAAACACTTAGCTTCTTGTAAGAAGATGTCAGCTGTTAGACATCTTCAGTAGTTTTAGTGTTTCAGTAGTTTTAGTGTTTCAGTAGTTTGTTAAATAATGGTTATATGTCACTATCAAGTGACATCAGCCTACGTCATTTTTCCTTATATAGGAAGAATGACCTAAATTGTAATTTTGCGAATGCCATGCCAAAGCGTGTGATTGAATGAATATTCCTTTTGCAGAAACTTTCTCTCTCTATAAGTAATTCTGTTCATTGCTATATCTTTGGTATTCTTGCTCGAATTATGCTAGTTGGTACTCTATTCCGCTGCTGAAATCATTCGAATCGATCACCTAGATGCTGAGATCCTATCATACTGCAAATTGTTATTTTGGAAAGAGATCACATACTAGAGGATTTGCAAATTCAAACATGAGCAAAGGTTATGTTAATCCTCAATATATCAGAAATCAAACAGATGGATTTCAAAAATTAACTAATCAACCTTCTTTTGGTTTGAGATATTTTGAAAAGAACAATTATGTGAGATCTAAACAAAATATGCAAGAACAATTCATACCAAAATCAGTAAGAATGACTAATAAAAAGGTTAGTCGTCAATACGAGTCAAAAATTGATCAATCAAATGGTATGAATGTTTTCTAAAATAATTCAAACAATTTTCAAAACAAAATTGGTAAATTCATCAAGAATAAACCTGATTTGAATCATCTTCATTACAACAATTTACCATTATTGATAAATTTGGAAAACCCAAGACCATCTCGGCTTGGGTGGATATCTCAACTTAATTTTCTTGTTGTGCAAGTACGCCCAAGAAGAACACTTAATACTTGGTATGTGGATAATGGGTGTAGCCAACATATGACAGGCAATCCTAACTTGTTACAAGATTTTAAGTTAAAGGATGGAACACACGTCGCCTTTGGTGGTGAGGCTGGTGGAAAAATAACAAGAGAAGGAACAGTATCAAATGGGATAATTAGCTTTGACAAAGTCAATTTTTGTTCACAGTTGAACTTTAAACTTTTAAGTGTATCCAAATATGTGACAAATCATACTCTGTTCTATTTGATGATTTATTTTGTTATGTTTTGAAGCCGGGTTTTTAGATAAGCAAAGATTGGGTAATTTTGTAACACCCCGAATTTATATTTAAACGGAAGGAAAAGAAAAGTAAATAGAAAGAATAGAAATTATGCACAAGTGGAGGGGGAAAAGTGTACAAAGTACAAACCTTATTCTTTTAAGGATTTAAGGGGGCATGGTCGCCCATATCAAAGCAGAAAGCCGCTTTGATCTCGGAGGAAGAAGAAGAGAGAGAGAGCCCAGTTCTAGAGAGAGAAAGAGGAAGAAGAAGCTATAAAAGGTAAGTCTTCTTGATGTTTCTTCGGTGTAACCAAATTCACAACCTCTTGACCGAGATTCTTGATGATTTAGAGTTGTTCTCAAGAACTTGCAGTTTAATCTGCTAGTAGAAGTGACTAGCACGAAGACCTACTTCAAGGTGAGTTTCTAGAACCCCTCTTTTACTGATTCTCAACTGATTTGGGGCTATTATGCATACTAAGTAAACATTTCGAAAGAAACCGTGGGTTTACAACTTTATGTTCGAATGATGTGTATGTATGTATGTTATAGTGATGATTTTGGGTTAGTGATGATGTTTAGCATGCTAAGATGACCTTATTATGTTAGATCTGTGTTTGGGTATGATTAGAATGGCAATCGGGTGAAATTGATAACATAGAAATATTTCAGAATGTTTTGATGAACATGAAAAGTGGTCCTTGCGCCCAGAGTGGCTCATGCGCCCAAAAAGTTATCAATGCGTCTAGCATGAGTGGCGAGACGTCTAAATGTTGGCCATGCACCCAAGAGTGGGTCATGCACCTAAACAGTGGCCCATACGCCCAGCATGTTGGCCATGCGTCCAAGTGTTGGCCATGCGCCTAAACAGTGGCCCATGCGCCTACACTGTTTTAGAAAACTCTATGTACTTGTACTTGCATGCTTTCAAATACAAGATACCCTATGATTCTTTGATTAAAACCTATATTAATCTTTAAAATCATTAAATCACATTAATAACCTTTTATTTCCTTTTAATGATTAAGAATCATTTAACTAGTTTGTTTGATCATGGATAGGATAGATAAAGCAAATACCACATACATGCCATCAACCACAATAATATAAAAAACAAACATAGCATATGTGCATACCCATAGCATCTAAAGTGGTCCACACTTGTTTGCCATCACAAGTGTGGTCCATAGGGCATTCCTAAGGGTCATAACAAAACACATAAAATGCTTCCAAAAGCCTCCCACTTGAAACCGCATCCAAAATGCTCCATGTATCTCTTATGACATTCCTTTGTGCTTCCAATGCGTACGTCTTCATTTTACAAGATATAAAGTCCTAATATAAGATATCTAGTAAAATGAAAACACACCTAATCTATTTATTACAACCCAATAATAAATAAATTACATTTTTAAACAGCACAAATAAACTAATATACAACCCCATTGAATAAACAAAACACCATTGCATTCATCCAAACAACACAAGGCCAAAAGCTAGGTTATGCACTAACTAAAAATACCATTATATCATCCAAATATAACAGAATGCCAACTAAAACCCATGAAATTTCAGCCAACATGAACTGAGATTTTGGGTTTTAAACATGTCCAAACCATATAGATATCAACATACATATCTTTCAAGGTTTAATCACAAGAATGTGTAATATAACCTTGAAAGTTTGGGGATTCAACATACATGAATATAGCAGCCCATAAGAGGGTATGAAGTCCCATAAAACGATTTTTAAAGGACAAGAACAAGCAAGCAAGCCACATAACCGGGTCATGATGCCATTGTAGGGTTTGTTAGAAGATGTAATCTAAGTTTAACCTATTAAACTTTCTGAAAAACGCAGCGGAAGTGGAATCATAATAACATTGTTTATAAGCTGAAAATCCAGATTATCTTTAATGTTATAAGTTTTAATCAAACCCAAGAACAAGAGGATCTTTTATATGTGAATGATGCTTACTATGATAAAGCAACCAACAAATCATGGACAGCTATGAAGAAGCTGTCATAACTACCTTTCAGCAGCAAGATTTTCGAATATGGAAGACGATGTTGTCCAAGAAATCAACAAGGCACCAAAGGAGGTCCTCTCAAGCTTGTATACCCCAAGCTTGATTGCAAAACACCTTCTTGTTAGGAAGAAACACCACCCAAAACAGCTCAAATCCTCCAAAACCTACTGCTAGTGCCGAGAGTTCTTTGAGAGAGAGAGAGGAGAGTTTTGTTTTTAGTTTTGCATGCCTTGAGAGTTGAACATTGAGTGTTGGACCTAACTTATCGTGTGTGTTTTTCAAGCAAGAAAAGGGGCCAATCCCCTTCAATGGGGCGGCCGAATTTTTTTTTTCAAAAGGGGGTTTCCCTCTTAAATAAAACACACATAAAATAAACTAGTCACTTAATAAGTTATACAATTAACCATTTAATTGTATAAGTTATACACCCTTTTATTATTTGATGTTATCTAACCTACTTAAATAACATTACAAATAATATTCATGAACAAAATATCCTAATAAGTTGTTCCATCTCATATGCAACTTATTTAGAAAACCTATTTTCTCTAATTTGGTGTGGTTATTTAATTGCATGATCCTATCGTCAATTAAATAATTGTTTGTGTTTGCAAAGCTTGTTATTGGGTATAACCCGACTTGGATCATAAAGTACTAACCGCATCAATATTCTATGTGTCTTGGGCATATAGAATCCTACAATCTCCCACTTCCACAAGATTCATAGAAGATTGATGCAAGCTGTAAATACCTTTGAACAACGGTTTACTACCCTTAATACGCATGACTTATAGCCATTCAATAACATCATCCCATTCAAGTATCTTTTGTTACAGATGTCATGTTAAATCCAAGGACACAGAATGATCCTTCCTTGTTGATTTAACTTAATCAGCCTTAGACATCTTGCTCTCAACGAATAAAGGAACAAATCCCATCTTGACTACATACGTTTCTCACAAACACCTCGTGTCACTCCTGAACATAGTCTCATGTACTATCCACTATTTCAGAACAACGGATAACTAGATCAAGGTATGATAGGGTGAATATTAAACCCAATATGTAACTCAGATCTGAGGATACCAAATGATATTGCCTTTACTCACTCAATTTACTTATGATCAATCAATAGATTCCATGTAGTAAAATTTGAGATGCGGGTTAGTCCAATATTTGTATCCCACAAATATCTATGAACCTTGGCAGCAACCCATTGCTCTATATTCATCTTTATGAATATCAACCAATCCAAGTTCATAATATTCTTACCCTCACACTTGTTCCCACAAGTCTGAACGACTACGGACGTTTAGAGTAAACAATTTACTCATGGATTAAACATGCTAAATTGGAACATTAATTGAAATATTATAACCAAATAATTTTATTCAAATAATAAAGAGTTCCACATATTCAAATACAAAATTTACAGATCAAATCCAATCACTAGAATATCGAAGTCCCATGGCACAAGTATGACCTTCATGCTTTGCCTTTTCAAGGAGCTTCGTGAGAGGATCCGCAATGTTCTGATCTTTGTGAACTTGCGAATACATATCTTTCCCTTTTCAACTTCATCTCGTATGTAGTTGAATCCGTGTAACCTTTTACAACGAGTTCCTCATCACCAGATCCATAGATTAGGAACATATCTCTTGTCCTCCTTAGGTACTTAAGTATGTTCTTAACGACCATCCAATGACTATTTCCAGGATTTTGCTGATATCGTCTTGTCAAGCTTAAGGCGCATGACACGTCCGGTCCAGTGCATATCATTGCATACATGATGGATCCAATAGCAGATGCGTATGGGATTGCCTTATTTTATCTTGCTCATCCTTTGAGCTAGGACATTGAGTCGTACTCAATATCTTTCCTTTTTGAATAGGTACTGTACCTTTCTTAGAGTTCTCCATCTTGAACCTTTTCAAGATTTTATCAATGTATGCACTTTGATTTAAACCAATCAATCGCTTTGATCTATCCCTATAGATCATTATTCCCAGAATATAGGCGGCTTCACCAAGATCCTTGATGGAAAAACAACTTCAAGCCAGGTTTTTACACCTTCCAAGGTTGGAATGTCATTCCAAATAGTAGTATGTCATTAACATACAATACTAGGAAAGTGATGATGCTCCCACTAGCCTTCTAACAGGATCAGTGATCTCAAGTTTGATGGATTAGAGTGTAACGCAGTGTAACCTTTTACAAGGATTCCTCATCACCAGATCCATAGATTAGGAACATATCTCTTGTCCTCCTTAGGTACTTAAGTATGTCTTAACAACCATCCAATGACTGTTTCCAGGATTTTGCTGGTAACGGCTTGTCATGCTTAAGGCGCATGACACGTCCGGTCTAGTGCATATCATTGCATACATGATGGATCCAATAGTAGACGCGTATGGTATTGCCTTATTTTATCTTGCTCATCCCTTGAGCTAGGACATTGGGTCGTACTAAATATCGTTCCTCTTTGAATAGGTACGGTGCCTTTCTTAGAGTTCTCCATCTTGAACCTTTTCAAGATCTTATCAATGTTTGCACTTTGATTTAAACCAATCAACCGCCTTGATCTATCCTATAGATCTTTATTCCCAGAATATAGGCGGCTTCACCAAGATCCTTGATGGAAAAACAACTTCCAAGCCAGGTTTTTACACCTTCCAAGGTTGGAATGTCATTCCAAATAGTAGTATGTCATCAACATACAATACTAGGAAAGTTATTGTGCTCCCACTAGCCTTCTTATACACACAAGCCTCATCAGCGTTTTTGATGAAGCCAAATTTCTTTACCTCCTTATCAAAACGATGATTCCAGCTTCTCGACGCTTGTTTCAATCCATAGATTGATTTATTAACTTGCATACTTTATTAGGATTTTTGGATCGACAAAACCTTCAGGCTGAACCATATAGACATCTTCCTCAAGATATCCATTTAGGAAAGCGGTTTTGACATCCATTTGCCAAATCTCATAATCATAATGAGCAGCTATGGCAAACAATATCCTTATAGACTTTAGCATCGTAACATGTGAGAAAGTTTCATCATAGTCAACCCCTTGAGTTTGAGTGAAACCCTTTGCTATAAGTCTAGCTTTATAATTATCCAAGTTTCTATGCATATCGGTTTTCTTCTTGAAAACCCACTTGCTTCCAACTACTTTGGAATTAAGAGGTGGTACAACAAGTTCCCAAACTTGTTTGTCATACATGGATTGCATATCAACGTTCATGGCCTCAAGCCATTTGTCACAATCCAAATTGGACACTGCATTCTGGTACGTGATTGGTTCATCCGAATCTACCACATAGCTGCCATCCATGAAAAATCCATATCTTTCAGGTGGATTACTAGTTCTACCACTTCTGCGAACGTTTTGTGTGTATTGATCAACCGCTTGATCATCCTCAACATTCTCATGTTGAGTGCTAGTTTCAACCAGACGTGCATCGGGTTGTTGTTCTTGATCCTCCTCAAGATCCACTGTTCTATTGCTAGTTCCTTCCATAAGGAACTTTGCCTATAAGAACTCACCCATTCTGCCAACAAACACCTTTTGTTCCAGTGGATCATAGAAATGATATCCCATAGAATCTCTAGGATATCTAATAAAGATACACTTGGTGGATCGGACTTCCAATTTGTTTGGGGTGGGAGTCTTAACGTAAGCCTCATAACCCTAGACCCATAAGTATGATAGGGATGGAACTCTTCTATGCCATATCTCAAAAGGTGTCCTTTCCACCTTTTTGGTTCGGGCCATATTAGAATACGGGCCGCGGAGAGCAAAGCGAAACCCCAAAATGATAGAGGTAATGTGCTTCTAGCCATCATAGATCGAACCATATCCAATAAGGTTCGATTCCTCCTCTCAGACACACCATTATGTTGTGGTATTCTAGGTGGAGTGAGTTGTGAGACAATCCCACAACCCCTAAGATGATCTTGAAAAGCATCACTTAGGTAGTCACCTCCTCTATCGGTGCAGAGAACTTTAATCGACTTGTTGAGTTGATTTTCTACTTCATTCTTGAAGATCTTGAACGTTTCAAAAGCTTCATCTTTGTGCCTTAATAAGTACACATACCCATAGCGACTATAATCGTCGGTAAAGGTAACGAAGTATCTTTCACCATTCCTAGTCATTGGTTTAAAAGGACCACATACATCCGAATGTATGATTCCTAGTAAATCTTTTGCCCTTTCGTTAGTTCCACTAAAGGGTGCCTTAGTCATTTTTCCTTGTAAACAAGATTACATACATCAAATGAATCACATTCATTCGTTTTTAAAAGACCATTCTTTTGAAGTGTCTGTATACGTTTCTTGTTTATATGACCAAGACGACAATGCCAAAGATAGGTATCACTCAAATTCAACTTGAGTTTCTTGTGTTAGTATGGTATAATGAACTATTTAAGCATTTTCATGAACCAATTCATAAATACCATTAATGGGAATAGCTTTAAAATAGAACATATCATTTAAGGAAACATGAATATCATTTTCAACAAAAGATAATACATAATCATAAAGTCCTAATTGGGATACTGAAATAATGTTCCTAGTCAAACTAGGAGCATACAAAACATTCTTCAAAATAACATCCAAGCCACTTGGAAGTTTTAGGATGTAGTCCCCACGAGCTTCAACTTGGACTTTGGTTCCATTGCCCATGAAGAGGCTAACATCCCTTTGATTGAAGTCCTTACTTCTTTTGAACCCCTGCAAGAAATTGCAAATGTGAGTTCCATATCCGGTATCCAATACCCATGTGTTAGAAGATGTAACATTAAGATCAATATGAATCATGTATATTGTACTTGAGGTCTGCCCGGCATCCCTCTTTGCTTTCAACTCTTGGAGATGGACAGGACAATTTCTTGCCCAGTGTCCAATCTCCCCACAATTGAAGCATGGGTCATTGGTAGCAACCTATTGCTTCTTCTCTTATGGTTTGGGTGGCACCCTTGCCACCCCTTTCCCCTTTCACCATGTTGGTCCCTTACCCTTGGCAACCTTTGTCTTGGGTGCGGGATGAGGCCTTTTCTTGTTCCCACCTTCATGGATGGTGAGAACGGGTAAAACCCTTTTACCCATGGCCGCCTCGGCCGTTTTAAGCATTGAGTGAAGCTCACCAATACTCTTGTCCCATGCATTCATGTTGTAATTCAACACAAATGTCTCGAACTTCTTGGTAAGGCCATTAAGGATCAAATCTGTGGCCAATTCCTTCGAGACGGGACAATTAAGCCTCTCGAGGTGGTCAATATGACTTTTCATCTTAAGTACATAACATGAAACAGATTGGTTATCGTCCATACGACATGCATGGAGTGCTCGAACAATTTCGAAGCGCTCAACCCTTGCTTTTTGTTGGAACGTTTCCTTCAGCTGGGTTATCATGTCATAAGCTCAGTGATGTTCATACTCCTTTTGGAGATCCAGAGTCATGCTCACTAGCATGAGACAAGACACTTGGATGGCGTCCTTAGTGTACTTCAGCCAATTGTTGTAGGCCTCCTCATCATCCTCAGTAGGTTGATCGGGGATAGGGTCGTCTAAAACATATGATCTTCTCTCTTGCTTGAGAACGATTCTCAAGTTTCGATACCAATCAATGAAATTATTATGATTTTGATGCTCCTTTTGGAGGATCGCTCGTAATGATTTGGTGGACACGGATGAGTTATCATGATTGTCATTATTGGTGGCCATCTACAAAATTTAACAAAGATCTATTTAGTATTTTCGATATTGCTATTTTTAATAATTAATGTCTTTTAAGGTCATTTTATATTAAAATCTAGAACCCAAGACTACATTTAAATTGTGGTTAGGTGACCTTTATCCCAAGATTTAAATTAATAAGGTGGTCAACGATGACGGTTGCAACCATTTGCAACTTCTAGAGGTATGGGATCGACTTTAAACATCATATGTAAAGTAGGCATGTTAATCCATCAACACCATTTGGAAACCATATTTAGGTGATCCATTTAACATGGTTTGCAAATCAAGTTACCCTACTTGCACACACATGTGAGTTTACCCACATAAGTGGGTAGGTGACCTTTATACCACCAATGTGGTATCCCCACCTTAAGTCATAAGTTCCCTCTAAATGGTTAGGTGACCTTTATCCCGTTAAGTGTTTCCAAATGACTCAAGTGTTGTGCAAAAGGACGGTGTTAAACTTTTTGACCAAAGTTTAGAGATTGCATAATTCTAGTTTAGAAAACTCTATGTACTTGTATTTGCATGCTTTCAAATACAAGATACCATATGGTTCTTTTAATAAAACCCATTTTATTATAAAATCATTAATCCTTTTGATAACCATTTATTAACACTTAATGATTAAGAACCATTTTATATTATCTTGTTAAGATCATTTTATTGAGATTGTTAATCATATCCAAATATCATACAATCATTCATAAAACCACAATCAAACAAGCATAATATAAACAACCATAATGTGCATAACCATAGCTACTATTGTGACCACACTTGTTTGCCATCACAAGTGTGGTCATAGGTCTTTCTTAAGGGTTGAATACAACACAAAATTGAGGTCTTCATAGACCCCCACTTGAACTTGCATCCATATGCTTCAAGTCCTTATTTTGTGTCTTCCTCTTGTGCTTCCTTCCCGAGCATCTTCTTTTACAAAATATATATCCTAATACATATTTTCTAGTAAAAGGAAATACTCCTAATCTATTATTACATCCCAATGAATAAATAGACAAAATACATTTTAAACAAAGCACAAATTAATATACAACCCCATTGAATGAATATAATCAAATAAATACATTCAATCCAAACCAAACAACACAAGGTCTAAGCTATGTTACGCACCAACATGAACATACATCATATCATCCAAATATAACTAAGAATCCCCATTAAAACCCATGATTTTCAGCCAACATAAACTGAAAATACGGGTTTCAAACATTGTCCAAACAATATACATATCATCATACATATCTTTCAAGGTTTAACAATAAGCCCATTTCATCAGTTTTATTCCTAAACACCCATTTAGTGCCTATTGCACACTTACCTGGGGGTAGAGGAACCAGTTCCCACACTTGTTGTTTCTTGAACTGAAGTAGCTCAAGCTGCATGGCTTCAACCCATCCATTGTCTCTCAAAGCAACATGATAGTTCTTTGGCTCTAGCTGACTGATGAAGAGAGCATAGAAACAGAAGTTAGACAATGACTTCTTGTTGAAACTCCAGCATTAATATCACCAATAATTTGAGACATTGGGTGATTCTTCAGCTGTTGATAAACAATGAGATCTGTGCAAGTGTTTGTAGAACCTTCAGCAGTAGCAGATGGTGATGCAGACTCTTGAAACCAAGAATTAGATGGTAAATCAAAAGATGTAGAGGAATCAAATATCTTATCAGCATTTGTTGTGGATGGAACTGCAGAAGCTACAGGAACTTCAAGTTTAGCAGACTCAGGCAGTTGATCACTAAACTTGAATAGGTGAGTATTGATATTATCATCATCATCAATACCACCAGGTGGAAGACATGCTGCAGAAGATGATTTATCCACATGATCTACAACAGCTGGAGGTCGATAAGGAACATATTGCAGTATGTCCAGATCAAACAACTCCATAGGGTTTTGTGGAATCTTGTCCTTTGGAGATTCATTAAACTTCACATGCAGAGTCTCTTCAACTATCTTTGTTCTGCAGTTGAAGACTCTGTATGCCCTGCAAGTGGATGAATAACCAACAAAATACCCTGCATCCACCTTAGGATCAAATTTGTGGAGTTGATCCTTTTTGTTGAGAATGAAACAGGGACACCCAAAGGCTCTGAAAAATGAAATTAGAGGAGCCAAGTGATGTAGAACTTCATATGGAGTCTTCATCAACCTCTGATTTACTAAGGCTCTATTCTGCACATAGCAAGTTGTGTTAACAGCTTCAGCCCAAAAGGTCAGTGGCAAACCAGAGTCAGCCAACATAGACCTTGCAGCTTCAATTAGGGTCCTGTTCTTTCTCTCCACTACTCCATTTTTTTATGGAGTTCTTAGGATGCTAAACTGCCTTTTGATTCCCTTTGAAAGATAAAAATCATCAAGTGTATGGTTTCTGAATTCAGTTCAATTGTCACTCCTTATACACTTGACTGATAGGGAATACTGCTTCTCAACATACAACACAAAGTTTATAGTCTTCTGAGCAACGTCATCCTTAAATGCAGAAAGAAAGTCCATACAAATCTGGAGTAATCATCCACAATTACCAGACAGTATTTCTTCTTTGCCATGCTTATCACTCTCACAGGACCAAATAGATCCATGTGCAGTAACTGCAAGCAGGAAGTGGACTTAGGTTCTTCAAAAGGAGGGAATGAGACTTTGTGTTGTTTTCCTTTTAAACAAGCAGTGCAGGTTTCATCACAGTGGAACTCCTTTATTGGTAAACCTCTCACTAAACTATTGTGGATCAGCTGATTCATGTTTTTGATATTAACATGACCCAGCCTTCTGTGCCACAGTTTAGATTCCTGAGGAGAGGCTTTGGAAAATAGGCAAGGATGGCCTTTGAGAGCTATTTTCTTGGAAAGATCTAAGGCATACACTCTTCCTGTCCTGTTGGCCCTCAGGAGAGTGTGATCATCCAACACCTTATCAATCAAATTCAAAACTTTGGATGACAGAATCCTGCAGTTCTGACTGGTGAAAAGAGCAACATGACCTTTATCACACATTTGACTGACACTCAAGAGATTGTATTTGAGATTTTTCACATGATTAACACATCAAACTTTATTTCCCCATGGAGACAAAGCCTTTGCCAATGATGTAACCCTTAGCATCATTGCCAAAAGAAACAAACCACTTCTTTCCTTCAGAGTAGTCATGAAGAAGAGAGTTGTTCCGTGTCATATGCATAGATCCTCCACTGTCTACATACCAGATGCTATTTTGGCACGCTGAAGAACCCTGCAATCATAAACAATTAGTTAGTTTTTAAGACCCAAACCTTTTTGGTCTTGGGTCTATTCACATCAACAGATGGTAAACTAACAGATTTGCTATGAATAACAGCCTGAGGAGATGGAGATGGTGAAGAAGAAGAATCCTTTGGCATGGATTTTCTTCTCTGTGGTTTCAGCATAGGAGCATCTAATTGGTTGACTCTCCCCAATAGATGTTGAACCATCATAATAAGTTGTGTCTGATTCTGTGATAAAGCCTTCAGCTCATCAATCACATTAGTGCTTGAGATTGATGGATTCCTGTGTTGTACCATCTCCCTTTGAGCAACCTCAGCTATTGCCTGATTAACCCCTTGCCTTTTGGATTTAGGGGTCACAGGTTTTGATGTTGCTGATACAAATTTGGTTTCAAACTCAGTTTTCATTTTATCCATTTGCTTTTTAATGTTCTCATTATGTTTGAGTTTGGAGCCATTTTTATACCAGCAATCATCAATAAGATGATTGAATAAACCACATATTTCACATGGATTTTTCTTCATCTTAAGTTGATCATCTGCTGAAGGAGACGAAACTACTGAAGACTTATTCTTTAGCAGTTTGCTATCAGTACTAGCAATTTTCTTCCCTTTAGTACATGCAGTAGTTGGGTTTGTTCTCCAGGTGTTATCACATGCCCTTTGGTACTTTCAGTACTTTGTGAAATACCACCTGGAGTGATCAACTTTTTGATCATGTGAGTGTCAGCATTTGAACCATCAACATCAGCTGATAGGTTCTGAGAGGAATTAATGCTGACTTCAACCTCTGATGGTGCTGTATCAGATAGTAGATCACATGATGAAAAGGATTGGTTATTGCTGTCTCCATCAGATTTATCTGCTCTAGGAGTAAAATCTGTAGGAGGAGCAGTGTGATTATAACCAATGCCAAACTTCACATGGAAGCAGACTGCTTACTAAGAAGCATTTCGAAACCCTTGCAAGAATGTACCCATTGATCACACTCTACCTAGGTAGTTGCAAGTGTTTCTTTGAGGTCTCTGTACTTCTCTAGAAGTACCTCTCCCTAGCCTTATCATCAGTGATTTGGCATTTAAGTTTGTAAATCTCATCATTCTTATCATTAAGCACAGACTCAAATTTAGCTTTTCTTTTGGAAATTATTTGTTCTAGCTCAATGTTCTTGTTAATTAAAGCTACATTTGCTTCTCTAATACATGCAAATGCAGCTATGCATGTTTCAGAACATAGCTTGGCTTGGCCTCAGAGGATACCTGTGATACCTGTGGTGTGGAGGCATTAGAGGATGAGGTATCAACAGACTCCAGAGCCATAAGAGCAAGGTTTCCAAAAGGACTGTCACCACCATGTTGACCAGCACCAGAGAATAGTTGTTCATGACCAGACATATCATGTGGTAAACTGCTCCAGTCAACAACTCCTGGGGTGAAAAAGTTGTGTTGTTGAGGTTAAGATTGTTGATGAGATTGGGAAGGTTGAGGTTCAGGTAATGCTTTGTGTTGTTGTGCAATAGGAGCTTGAACCGAATTTGGCTGAGGCATGTAATAGTAGGGATATGGATATGACATTGGACCCTGAGGGACAAAGTATGCAGGAGATATAGGGTGTGAATGATGACCAGAACTCGCAAGATGTTTCCCTCTGTTTTGTGGACTAGTGCTTGGAAAAGTCACAAAGGGTGTAGAGGAGTAAGATCCAGTTGATCTACACTCTCTTGCAAAGTGTCCAAGCCTTTGGCATTTGTGACACCTCAACTTACTCTTGTCAAAACCAACTTTGGTTTTGCCAGGGAGTCCAGGAAATTTCCTGCCAGTTCTCTTGTAGAACTTTTGACTTTGGCTGTTGCTCTTCAGACTTTGTCAAACAGCTGATCAAGTCTTCAGCAGTTGTTGTGATGTCTGTGGGACTTAGAGGTTTTTCTGATTAGGCTCATTGGTTCTTTTGGTCCAACAACATACCAGCAATATACCGCTAAATTCAACAAGATGGCACGTCTCGTGCCGGATCAACTGACACCTCTTTCACGAAAGATCAAGAGGTACATTCAGGGCTTGCCATGGACATCCGTAGGCACATGATCGCTGCTCGACCGAGCACGTTTAGGTTGGCGGTTGATTTGGCGAGAAGATTGTATGATGAAAGATCTGTGATGGTGATTGAAAGTAGCAAGAAAGTAGAGGGTGATTAAGAATGGAACGGGAAGCGATTGGGACATGGCGGAGCCGCTTTAGGTTGCAAAGGTGCACGAGTGGATGATCAGCGTGTGGTCATAACTGGTGTGAGGTCGAAAACGTGTGACATGTGTGGACACATGCACCACGGGGAATGTAGATTGGGGGCAACATCTGTTTCCGTTGTGGGTGGACCGGACATGTGGCGAAGAACTGCAGTATGGGGAGGTGTTATTCCTGTGGTGAGGAAGGTCACATGAGCAGGGATTGCAAGAAGCCGAAGGCGGAAGGTTTGGGAGTGAAGAAGATTGGAGGAAGCTTCGGTATGAGGAAGGAGAACAGAGGGTGAAGGCTAGAGCCTTCGCTATGACCGGGAAGAGGCTAGGTCAGACTCCGAGGGAACATCAGGTACGTTCTTTCAAGTTTAGATATATGCATCTATGCTTTAATTGTGACGCTAGTAGTAGTTTTGTTGCCGCTATTTTCTGTGATGTTTCACGTTAGGGGTAGGAAGATCTATGAGCCCTTCGATGTAAGAATTGTTATTAGTAAGTCTACTAGGTTACCTAATGCCCTATGGGATTGCGCGATAGAATTGAGAGAGAGCGCTTGTTCCTGCTAGGATGTTCAAGACAGACATAGGTAGGTAGACATGCATCTCCGGGTGAGTTGATCAGTAGTCTATGACTCAAACCCCAAGTGTTGCAAAAAGATGGATTGCTCAACCGTGCACAACCAGAGTTTGGTGACGACCTACGACAATGAATTATGAGGAAGGCTTCAACCAGGAAAGCGGATTGCTTGGTTTGGAGTCGAGTAAAGCTAATACTAAAGTGTATAGGGTCATTCCTAGTTATTGCTCAGGTAGGAGAAGTGACACATCGACTAGAGCTACCGGATGAGTTAAGTGGAATTCATCTGATGTCCATGCATCTCGTCTGAGAAAGAGCTCAACCGATAAGGATATGATCATGCTACTAGAGAACACTAAGATGGACAGAGTATCCAACCGCGACGAGCAACTGGTGAACATTACTAATAAGAAGAAGAGAATAGGCTAAGGAGGATGATGGTTTCACTAGTGCGGGTGCAGTGAAGCCTAAAAGGGATCTATGATCAAAGAAGAAGTGAGAAAGTGTTACCCGTAGCTGTTCGAGAAGCGACATGTTTTGGGACGAAACCTCTTTAAAGGGGGTAGACTTGTAACACCCCGAATTTCTGTTTAAACAGAAGGAAAAGAAAAGTAAATAGAAAGAATAGAAATTGTGCACAAGTGGAGGGAGAAAAAGTGTACAAAGTACAAACCTTATTATTTTAAGGATTTAAGGGAGCATGGTCACCCATATCAAAGCAGAAAGTTGCTTTGCTCTAGGAGGAAGAATAAGAGAGAGAGAACCCGGTTCTAGAGACAGAAAGAGGAAGAAGAAACTGTGAAACGTAAGTCTTCTTGATGTTTGTTCGGTTTAAACCAAATTCACAACCTCTTGACCAAGATTCTTGATGATTTAGAGTTGTTCTCAACAACTTGGAGTTAATCTGCTAGTAGAAGTGACTAGCATGAGGACTGCTTCAAGGTGAGTTTCTAGAACCCCTCTTTTATTGATTTTCAACTAATTTGGGGCTATATGCATACTAAGTAAACATTTTGAAAGAAACCGTGGGTTTACAGCTTTATGTTCGAATTGATGTATGTATGTATGTATGTATGTATGTATGTATGTATGTATGTATGTATGTATGTATGTATGTATGTATGTTATAGTGATGCTTTTGGGTTAGGGATGATGTTTAGCATGCTTAGATGGCCTTAGTATGTTAGATCTGTGTTTGGGTATGATTAGAATGGCAATCGGGTGAAATTGATACCATAGAAAATATTTCAGAATGTTTTGATGAACATGAACAGTGGTCCATGCGCCCAGAGGTGGCTCACGCACCCAAACAGTTATCCATGCGTCCACGATGAGTGGCGAGACGTCTAGGTGTTGGCAATGCCCCCAAGAGTGGTTCATGCGCCTAAACAGTGGCCCATTAGCCCAACATGTTGGCCATGCGTCTAAGTGTTGGCCATGTGCCCAAGGGTTGGCCATATGCCTAAACGGTGGCCCATGGGCCCAAGTGTTGGCCATGCGCCCAAGTGTGGCCATGCGCCTAAATAATGCCATGCGCCCAAAGTGAATGAAACGGCTAAGTGTTGATGCGCCTAAACAGGTGCCATGCGGCTGGATAGTGGCAATGCGTCTGAACAGGGCAGAAGCGCCTAAATAGTGCCCATGCGCCCAGACTGTTTTACACTTAGAATTTTTATGCCGATGCCCCTGGAAGGTCCATGCACCCAATTTGGACTTGAGGTTTCTAAGTGGTTTTTAAGGGGTATTATGGGGAGATAGGTCTGGTTATGATGTGATGGCTTATGTCTGATGTATGATGTTGCCTGTATGATGATGGTGTATGTTTATGTTTATGTATGTTCCTTATTATGTATGTATGTCTTCCCTTGGCTTTACGTTAAACGTTAATAAATGTATTGAAAGTATTATGTAATGTAAAGTGGAAGATAATAAAAAGAGGAACGTAATGATTGAATGCATGCATAAATAAATGAATAAAAGAGAAAGTATAGAAAGGCTTGCAAGCAATATGTACAGAGGTACAAAGTACAAACCTTATTATTTTAAGGATTTAAGGGGGCATGGTCACCCATATCAAAGCAGAAAGCTGCTTTGCTCTCGGAGGAAGAAGAGAGAGAGAGAGAGAGCCCGTTTCTAGAGTGAGAAAGAGGAAGAAGAAGTTGTAAAAGGTAAGTCTTCTTGATGTTTGTTAGGTTTAAACCAAATTCACAACCTCTTGACCGAGATTCTTCATGATTTAGAGTTGTTCTTAAGAACTTGGAGTTTAATCTGCTAATAGAAGTGACTACCACAAAGACCTGCTTCAAGGTGAGTTTCTAGAACCCCTCTTTTAATGATTTTCAACTGATTTGGGGCTATTATGCATACTAAGTAACATTTGGAAAGAAACCGTGGGTTTACAACTTTATGTTCGAAATGATGTATGTAGTATGTATGTTATAGTGATGATTTTGGGTTAGTGATGATGTTTAGCATGCTTAGATGGCCTTATATGTTAGATATGTGTTTAGGTATGATTAGAATAGCAATCGGGTGAACTTGATAGCTTAGAAAATATATCAGAATGTTTTGATGAACATGAAGAGTGGTCCATGCGCCCAGAGGTGGCTCATGCGCCCAAACAGTTATCCATGCGTCCAGCATGAGTGGCGAGACATCTAAGTTTAGTCCATGCGCCCAAGAGTGCGTCATGTGCCTAAACAGTGGCCCATGCGCTCAACATGTTCACCATGCGACTACGTGTTGGTCATGCGCCCAAGGTGGCCATGCGCCTAAACAGTTGCCCATGCTCCCAGCATGTTGGCCCATGCGCCCAAGTGTTGGCCACGCACCCAAGGGTTGGCCATACGCCTAAACGGTGGCCCATGTGCCTAAGGGTTGGCCATGCGCCCAAGTGTTGGCCATGCGCCTAAATAGTGCCATGCGCCCAAAGTGAATGAAACGGCTAAGTGTTGATGCGCCTAAACAGGTGCCATGCTCCTGCAGAGTGGCAATGCGTCTAAACAGGGCAGAAGCGCCCAAATAATGCCCATGTACCCAGACTGTTTTAAACTTAGAATTTTTATGCCCATGCGCCCGATTTGTACTTGAGGTTTCTAAGTGGGTTTTAAGGGGTATTATGGGGAGATAGGCCTGGTTATGATGTGATGGCTTATGTCTGATGTATGATGTTGCGTGTATGATGATGGTATATGTTTATATTTATGTATGTTCCTTATTATGTATGTATGTCTCCCCTTGGCTTGGGTTGAATGTTAATAGATGTAATGAAAGTATTATGTAACGTAAAGTGGAAGATAATGAAAAGAGGAACGTAATGAGTGAATGCATGCATGAATAAATGAATCAAAGAGAAAGTATAGAAAGGCTTGCAAGCAATAGGTACAGAGGTGCACGACTCTAATGCCTTAGGCTCTACCACGTGCGGTTCAGCAAATCCTAAAGTGTGCACGCAAGGGTTCTAGTCTTTTGTGACTGACCTTCGGTGGTGTTACCCATTTCGGTGGGGGTGCTACCCATTTTGGTAGGGGTGTTACCCATTTCGTGGGGGTGTTACCCATTTCGGTGGGGTGTTACCCA
This sequence comes from Flaveria trinervia, assembly GCA_025506515.1. Lineage (NCBI taxonomy): Eukaryota > Viridiplantae > Streptophyta > Magnoliopsida > Asterales > Asteraceae > Flaveria > Flaveria trinervia. The sequence continues at coordinate 25,187,513 of CM046452.1, forward strand.
TTTCGGTGGGGGTGTTACCCATTTAGGTGGGGGTGTTACCCATTTCGGTGGGGGTGTTACCCATTTCGATGGGGGTGTTACTACCCATAATGTTGGGGGTGAAATACATGATGGTTACCCGAGTTACGTATAACTTTGGGGGTGTGGCATAAAGCCAAGCATAGATATGAGGTGAGCGACTCTGTGTCGCAACAGACTCGAGAGAGGTCTTTGTCCATGAGACAAGATAATGAGGTGAGCGACATAGAGTCTTGAGCTCAATCCCTATGATTGACTCGTATGGGATCTTTGTCGCGTAGCCCGGTGTTGTGTCAGTCTTCGGACATAAGTCGGGGGTTTGTGAGCAGGCCCCGGCAAGCATCAGCTTTCGATCATAAGTTGGGGATATTGCACAAGACAAGATTCGAGTAATAGTGAGTAATGAACGAAAGATAATGTATGAAAGAATGAAGAGATTAATGAACGTAAATGAATTATCGTAATAAGGTACTGGACAGGATCTTTGTCATTCGACCTCGGTAATCGTGGCTGAGTGCCACGAAGAGGGTAAAGTTTGACCGGATCTAGAAAGAGAAGTGAACGATAATGTAATACATAGAATGAACAAAGTTAATGAACGTAATGACAAAGATAGTAACGATATTATCTGTATGTACGTATGATGCATGATCACAAACGGTTGTAAAGTATAGTATGATTTGAAGTAAAGTAAAGAACGGTTTTAACAAAGTAAAGTATGTTTTATTATAAAACTAGAACTCACTCAGCGTCTCTGAATTTTGTATGCAGTTGGCAGGTATTTGTTGATACTGAGGAGTTGCAGGCATGGATGCATAAGCTACTGGGAGCATTTTGAGGCTGGCATCCGTATTTTGACATGTCTTGTATTTTGAGATGAAAACAAATGTTGTAAATGGCTTGTTTTAGTTATTAATGAGAGTTTTAAATTCCGCTACAAAATAAATGTACGTTTTATAATGTTTTATGTGCGACGAATGACCAACTGCGAGGTGCCCAGGAACGAGGCCTTACAAATTGTCACAGCTGAAAGGGATAGAGATGTATACAAGCTGGATATGCCTCAAGTTGATCCTTCAACTAAAACAACATGCCTAATTGCTAAAGCATGAATGATGAAAGCCAGTTTTGGCATAGATGTCTCGGACATTCACATTTCAAGAATATGAACAAGCTTGTGTCAGGAAATCATATCATTGGACTTCCATCTAAGAAGTTTGCAACGATTGATCACTGCTCACCATGTTTGAAAGGAAAGCAACACAGAGCGTCTTATAAGACCAAGCTCATAAACTCAACTTCCAAACCTCTTCAAATGTTACATATGGACCTTTTTAGACCAACAAATGTCAAGGGTATTGGACGAAAATCATATTGTTTAGTTATCATTGATGACTATACAAGATTTTCATGGGTTTTCTTTTTGTATGCTAAATCTAAAACGACTGATTTACTGAAAGAATTTATCATTAAAGTTGAAAATCAATTAGAAAATAAAGTGAAAATAATAAGAAGTGATAATGGAACGGAATTCAAAAATGCTAACATTGAAATGTTTTGTGCTCAGAAAGGGATAGCTCAACAGTTCAGTGCTCCCAGAACTCCTCAACAAAACGGAGTTGCTAAAAGGAAGAATAGAACACTGATTGAAGCTGCTCGTTCTATGTTAGCTCATGCAAAAATTCCAATCACTTTTGAGGATGAAGCTATATCAACTGCGTGTTTTGCTCAGAATAGAATCTTAATTGTGAAAGATAAAATGAAAACTCCTTATGAGTTAATGTTTGGAAGAAAACCGAACATAAACTTTCTAAAATCATTTGGTTGTCGTGTTATGATTCTTAATTCAAATGATCAGCTAGGAAAATTGAAGCAAAATCTGATAATGGATTTTCGTTGGATATTCATCTGTTTCAAAAGCCTATCGAGTGTATAGCTCTAGGATGAATATAATTCTTGAAACATTCAACGCTAAATTTCTGGAAAATTCTTTTCCATCGGTTTCAAATGGTCCTGCATGGTTATTTGATTTAGATTCATTTTCAAATTCTTTTCAATCTAACTTGTTTAATCAATCAGATTGTCTTGATTCTACAGGCTAGAAGAAATCTAGAGGAGACCTTGGATCTTTTAATGAGGATTTAGATTCTCATAACCCAGATGATTCTAGCTTAGACTACCCATTTTTATCATTTGTCAAGGACTCAACAATTCGATTCAATGACAATAATCATGATAATTGAGCTTTAGATCATTTAGTTTTTTTAGATCAGGAAGAATCACAACCAATTCCTAATGATGGTACCGAGTTTGTGCGACCTAAGTCTGGAACATCATTCATATCTGGTGATGCAGTTGATACTGGTAACTTTGATTACTTTATCACCTCACCGACTCAAGTTCCAAACTTCAATCCACATTCTTCTAATTTGTTACATCAGCTCTCTATCTTAAACAAACAAATCTGGATGTTAATGTTTAATGTGATGAGATTCCAACATCTCGTATTCACAAGAATCATCCAATTTCTCAGATTATTGGTCCATTGAATGAGAGAACAAGAAGGAGTAAATCAGAACAAGCAAACTTGTGCTTGTACTCTTATTTTCTTTCTCAAATTGTTCCTAAAAATGTTACCAAAGCATTAAAGGACAATGGTAGGATAGAAGCTATGCAAGAAGAATTACTTCAATTCCGCAAACAAGAATTGTGGAATTTAGTGGATTTACCTGAAGGAGAAAATGCCATAGTCAATACAACCAAACAGTGCTCATACGTCTCATTATTTTATGAATTTTAGGGTTTCATACGCACAAACAGTGCTCGTGCGTCTAAAATTTCACTTAGTATATATTGAACACTTATACTTGTTTTCTCATTCACACTCAAAAATTTTCAAACAAAACCCTCCAAACTATCGACTATGATTTCGTTGATTGAAGCAAATCTGTGTGATTGATAGATATTATTTGAGCTATAAACGTAAGTTTGTGATTCAAATCAGTAGAATTTGGTTAATACATGATGATTGACATAGTCGTTTGTCTGCTATTTGGGCGTTCGAACACTATGTGATTGAAAATTCGAAGTTTAACTAATCAAATGTTAATCATATCTAAAATTGACTCTCGATTAGTCATATGTATCAAATTTCGAGCAACATGATATAATGTTGTTCAACTAAAATCATGAATTATGTTGATGATAGTTGCACAGCCTAGTTCTTTGAAGGAAGAAGAAGAAGATGGATAAACAAAATTCAATTTTTTAAAAATAAATAAATAAATAAATATATATGTATATATATTTATTTAAATAAAATTAGATAAATCGAAATTCAAATAATTGATTGATAAAATTGATAGATAAAAAACTGAATAAAATTGAAGTGTTCACAAATTAAATTCATAAGCAAAAAGTTAAAATCATAAGTTAAAATTGAATTCAATATTACAAAATGCAAATTCATAAGCAAAATTCAATGTTCTAATTATTCTTTTTCTTTTGTGTTGTAGATGACATCTTTAAAATATGAGCCTAAACACATTGTTGCTGCATTCTTAGATGAAGAAAACAGGGAAGCAGCTGGTTATGAAGATACTATTCGATTTCTCCTAAGAACAAACTATGTCTATGCAATGTGCGCTACACCTTTGATAAATGCAAGATTAATCAAAAGATTTTGGAGAACAGCAAACATAGAAAGAGATGAAGAAGGGAACAAAGTTTTAAGAGCATTTATTACTTTTGATAGAATGCTTGAAGTCTCTGAACAAGCAATAAGAACAGCTCTTAAACTTGGAGAAAATGACCCACAAGACTTATCTAAGTATACTTTTAATGAATGTAGAGAAGTTTTTCTACAAATGGGTCATCCAGATCATTTTCCAAAGAAACAATTTTTCAGAGCTAGGGTGTATAAACACCGGAAACTTCTGTGTTATATTTTTCAACAGTGCATGTCCAAACGAAGTGTAGGTTGGGATTCATTCCCAGTGGACATTGCATCACCTATTATGCTTTAGCCACTAACAGAAGGTTCAACATGGCTAAATGGATAATGAATGGATTTATTTTTAATCTTGAAAGAGGAAAGAGAAATAAATACTTAATGTATCCTAGATTTCTCCAAATGCTTATTAATGAAGATAATCCAGACTTATATGTTGAAGGAGTTGAAGGTGATAAACTACAATTAGAGCACATGTCTGAATGTGTTTATAAAAGACTGGCTATGATCACTGGTGCTCAAAACATTCCTTTATTTGAGTATATAAGGAATGTATCTATGGATGAAGTAGATATCAATCAACCACATTATCATTTATTTGAAGATGAACCAATAGATCCAAATGATCTTATTGAGGATGTTGTAGATGATGTGATTGATGATGATGATGAAGAAAAGGATGTTGAAGATTGTGAAAGCTCATCAACTAATGATGATGATGATAATAATGATGATGATGGTAATAATGGTGCATCTGAAGCACATCAAGAAGCTACGGATGAAAGGAATGATGAATGTAATGTCAATGAAAATCAGAATTTAACTGAAGAAGCTACTGATGTTGATATTCATGATGATTCTATTCATGATGTTCAATAAGATGAACCAGTTGCTCAGGAAGAAGATTCACAAAATCAAACTTTTGATTTTGATTTCAAGAATGATATGTTATTTGAACCAGTATTTCAAACTGAAGTGAATGAAGGTGTTGATGAAATTCCAGTGAGTACAACACACAATGTGTCTGTACAAACTTAGGAAACAATTGATATAGATGAGATGGAACATTTGAAAGAAGAAAATGTGACTAAAAAGAAAGAGATTGAAAAATAAAGGTTGAAAATGATAAACTGAAAGAGATGAACATATCTTTTGAAAAGGAAATTCAGAAGTTGAATGATGAGAGTTCTATGTTGAAACAAGAAAGTTTGATGAAAGATGAAAATATTGTGAGTTATGCAAAAGATAAAGAAGATGTTATAAATTTTTTTAAAGTTATGATAAAACTATGATATTCTTGAAGAAAAATTCAAGAAATTATTGATGAAAATGGAAAATTGAAAGAGGAGTTAATAAAAGTAAAAGAACCTCAACAGCCTATCTTATCAGAACAAATGATAAGTGCTAAGATGATTGTTGAAGATACTCCTGAGGTGATCAAAGGAAAAAGAAAAAAATGATGATGTAGCAGAAACAATTCTAACAGAATCTTCTTCAAAAGTTCAAAGAATAGAAGAAACTGTTGAAGAGCAAATCAGTGAAGAACAAATTGAAGCTTTAGAAGATATTGAAGAAATTTTCAGTGATGATTGGTATGATGAAGTCTTAGATGAAGAAGACATAGATGAAGCTCAGTTTGTATCAAATTTTTCTGCACAAGAACCAATTCAAAATCAAGATAAAATTCCATAAGATTTGGAGGATAGATACAACTACCTGGTGAAAATGAAGTACAATAGAGTATTTTGGGATGGGCTGATTGTTTCTCAAATCAATGATGAATATGAGAAATGCATTGCTGTAGAGTCAGTTGCTTCCATTGATTCAAATGAGATTATAACAAAACATGGTGAATGGAATAGAGCTAAAGAAAGTATTCATGTAGATGAATTATCAAGCCCTGAGCTGCACCATCCTGACCCTGATCATACGAGTATTCCAGCGTTGAGGTCTTGGTTGCAAGCTAGAAATTACCCATGGAGGAAATTGAAAAGACTACAATCTGTATCTTTGAGGAATCTTGTTAGAAGCTTTGAAGAAACTGAAAAACAATTGAAGAAAATAATCATTCTTGATACTGATAATCCTTAATACCTTGAGATTACTAAAAGAACATGAGTGTTGAAGCCTCAAGAGATTAAATAAATGCCATGAAGATGAGATGCTTATGATAGCAGAAAATATTTTACTAAAATGTTTTCTGATACTGAAAGACAAGCATACAAAGCATCTTCTAAACAATGACATATTTTTGATAATGCCAGATCAATTGGAGACTTGGTGAGGAACGTATTACAGAAAGGACAATCAATTGCTGAGTTGTTGAATACTATGATTGCTCCTGATTTCACAAACCAAGTGAAGAAAATAGCATGGAAGTATGATGAGATCTTTGATGCATTTTTGATAAAAAGAGTAAATGCAGTTTGTGATGTATATCACTTTTACTCAAGCATCATTAAACTTCCAGTGCAAGACTTAAAAGAGTAAAACATATTACCTTTGATCAATTCATCTGATGCTAAACGTGGTAAGATGATGGTAGAATTACTAAGAAGAGATTGGAAATATCAAGCAATTTTCTTAAAACAAGATGTGATTAAGAAGATAAGGAGTATTTTGCTACTTTAAAGAAGAACAAAAAGCTCAAAGGAGTACAATGTGAAGAATAACATTTTATGATAGAATTTTATGATAGGTATGTTGAAAAAGTTACATCTCCTGGTATAAAAGTGATTGATGGTAATCAAAAGTCAAAACCAATTCTCAGATGGTTTTATAACTCTGAGACTTTTGAGCTTAAATTGGTCTGAAATCTTGAACAATGGGATGAGGATATGATTACACTTTTTGGTGCTTTTGAACTAAAACTTTTGCATCCAAGTTATATATCTTTTCTATCTATGCAAAAGTTTGAGAAAGTATCTCCGAAAGTTGCACAGCAAGACAAGAAGTACATTCTTTCCATCATCAATGTGTAGAATGCTGTAATGGAAATAATATCATTAAGAAAGGCTCTTTCATATGCAAACATTATCAAAAAGGATATTAAAGACATTGACTTTTTGAGAATTTCAAGGAAAGGAGTATTAGAAATATACTCAAAGGAAAGTCAAAATCCTATTGAGTTATATGCTAATATTGATATCTCATGTCTATCAAAAGATACTTTAGAAAGAATGAACAAACTGGAGATAAAGACAAATGAAGCTAAACTAGCACAAGGCATTCTTGCAAGCAAATTTAAGTCTGCTATTGCAAATGCTTTGAAATAACAAGAGATGTACAAAAAGAAGCCAATGTTCAAGATCAAGGAAGAACCTGAAGACTTCTTTGAAAGTTGAATATAGAAGATGGAAGCTGAAGGAAAGCTAATAAGAAAACAAGATTGAAGATTTTGAAGACTGAAGTCCATGTAAATCTTAGGGGGAGTATTGTTAGTTCTCTAGAAAGATTAACATGGTGTCTTTATGTGTCTTTTTACTATTTGTAATAGTATAGGGACTAGTTTTGTAGTTTTGTTAGTTCCTTTTGTTTCATTATAAGTACCTTAGATTGTTGCAGTTAGTAAGAGAGACGAAAACTGCTTACTTACTTTGTAATTGTCTTTGCCTGATATTAATGAAACTATTAATTTGTTGATATCTTGCTTGATTTGATTACTTTGTTTGTATTTCTTTGAATTGTGTTCATAGATCATCACATGTTGATACATTTGATCCTATCATATCGTACTACAAAAGCTATAAGGGATGCATTAAAAATCATGTGTGAAGGAAGTAGTGAGGTAGCTGAAATTAACAAGGATAAGCTTGTTAATAAGTATGAAACATTCCACCACACCAAGGGAGAGTCAATATCCAAACAACTGCACATATTTGTACGGTTGGTAAATGATTTGGAAATCATGGGAGTCATATACAAGATCAAAGAATTAAACAAAAAGATGCTTCACAGCCTCCCTGAAAGTTGGAAAAAGAATGTAACTATGCTAAAAAATACTCTTGATCTTGAGAGTACCACTTTGGATATCATGATAGCCAAAATAGAAGCATTAGAACATGATGAAAGAAGCAGAAATCTTGGTGGACTAAGAGTGATTGAGGCTTACAAATTTCCATCAGAATCTCATTCGGTGGAAAATGGCTTCATCATAGAGGAGGATGATTTTATCTCATCAAGAGATCAACTGAACAACACTAGGTTCATTGCAACTCCACCAATCAATCATCCATCAACATCATCTCAAACTTCCAGAGTCGCTCCTGCCCCTCAAACAACTCCTAAAGACACAAGATCAGAAGAACAAAAGGCAACTTACAATGCCTTTGTAGCAAGTTTTGAAGCATACTTAGGAGGATGACTCACTTCTGCTCATCTAATTCAAGAAGATGTGGAGGAAATGGATCCAAATGATGTGAAAGAAATGGATCTACAATGGCAAATGGCCATGATTGCCATGAGAGCCAAGAAATTCTTTAGAAAAGGCAGAAAACTAAGCCTAAATGAAAATACAAAACTTAGATATGATACCAAGGTGAAATGCTTTAATTGTGGCATGGCTGGTCACTTCTCTAAAGAATGCAATGCCCCCAAGAGAAACAACTATCAAAGGAACTCTCAAGGCAAGTCATCCTCACAGCCTAACTCAAGCTTTCACTCCAACAACAAATAGTAGCAGTATCATCAACACCAATCATATCAGAATCCACCCCAACTGACAAATCAAGCTCATGGAAGCAGTTAGTCTTCTGCCAGTGCTCTCGTGATAAAGCAAGATGGGGTATGTGACTGGAGCGTGTATACAGAGGAAGTCAAGCCTTAATTTCAGAATCATGCTCTTATGGCTCACATCAATAATGGTCCATCTCCCATGCCTACTCAGGTAAAATCTAACCTTTGTAGTGAAAAATGTATTAATGAATTGCAAGGTTATATGGAGTATAACCACAAACTAGCTGATATAATTAAGAAAGAAAAGGTAAAGTCAAAGATGATGAACAGAGAAATAAAAAGCTTTGAAATCAAAATCAAATCTCTTATCTCTAACATAGAAAAACTGCATGGTGAAAAGTACACTCTTGCAGCTGAGAATGAGCTCCTTACTGAAAAATTAGGTCAATCTAAGGCTGAACATTCACTGACTGAAGTGAAACTTGAAAAGTTTCAAATGTCTTCAGTCAAGCTACAAAAGATGCTTGATTCTCAAAAGGATCCAAAGGACATGCCAGGGATTGGTATAATTCATGTCCTCCATCATACAATGATAAGTACACTGTCATGCCTGAATTTGTCTCACTCACTAGAAAATTGAAACTAAAACTATGGAACCTAAATCTATAGTAAAACAAGTGACCAAACCTCAAAACAAACCAATGTTTATTTTGAAACCAATGAGGATAAAATCAAGTTACGTCATCCAATCGAAATTAAAGAGTGTTGAGACAAGACAGTGAGTGTCATGAAACCATCATGCCCTATAAAAGCAATTGTCCCTTTTATAAAATTCATACCATGTGTTTTACAAGGTAAAAAGAAATGTGAAGTCAGTGAAACCCACTACTGAGAGTAGTTCTGATAATGAGATCATATCTCCAAAAAATTCAAGCAAATCAGAAACAACCTAGAAAATTAAACAAGGTAGTGTTGTGAAGCAAAGTACTAAAAAAGCTGATGTGATTCATCCCCTAAAGAAAAGAAATTTATTAAGCAAAAGAAAATATCAGCTGAGTCACACAAGGAAAAATCTAATTCAAGAAACAAACAAATGTATTGTGACATTTGGGAAATGTTCAATTACAAGAAAGATGAATGCTTTTTTAATCAATATTGCTCTATCTGTGATATGAACAATCACTCCACCAAAAACTGCTATTTTAACAAGTATTATTCAATCTGTGACATGAACAATCACAATACATCTCATTGTTACTTCAATCAGAAGGGTTTGCGAATTCCCCAACACAAGCCCATCTCAAATACAACCACCGTGACACATTCTATCAGACCTCATTTTCACAATACTCAATCTAGGACACCTAGATCAACAAATGATAGGAATAATTTAAGGAATTGAGGAAGGGTCAAAGAAAACAGTCATAATGAAACACAAAATTGACCTCCAAAACAAAAACATACTTTTGATAATGAAAAACGGGCTAAATTTCTACAAAGAAACAGAGACCAACGATTTCATTACTCATCTGAATCCTCTGTAGATGTTGATGAGATGACTCAACCCAGTCATTACCAAAAATCTTCCAGGACACCTCCAACTAAACCACAATTTAGAGGGAAATATCAAGAGGTCACCATGATGAATAGGACAGAAAACCCAAGACCATCATGGCATGGTTTCCTTATTCTAATTAGCTCTTTTTGCTTGAAGGTTCATCCACACAGATCCAATAGCTTATGGTACGTGGATAGTGGATGCTCCTGACACATGACTAGAGACCATTCCCTCCTTCACGACTTCAAGCACGTACGAGGAACTACTGTGGCAGTTGGTGGAGATTCACAAGGTGGTAGAATTACAGGTGAAGGATCTGTGACAAACATGATGCTAAGCTTTGATAGAGTGAACTACTATGAAAAGCTAAATTTCAATCTGCTTAGTCTCAGACCTGCGACAAGAAATATTCCACTCACTTTACACACAGTCATTGCTACATTTTGAAACCTGGATTTTAGATCACTGAGGAATGGGTTTTCTTAAAGACCCCAAGGAAGAACAATACATATGTCTTAAACCTGTGTTCTGCATGACCTAAAGAAGAAACATGTCGTTTGTCAAAATCATCATTTGATGAATCATAGCTTTGGCATAGATGTTTGGGGCACACAAACTTCAAAAACATGAACAAGTTGGACAAAGGAAACCATGTCATGGTCTTCCTCAAAATGAATTTCATTTTATTGATCAATGTTCTATGTGCCTCAAAGGAAAACAACACAAATCGTCTCACAAAACTACTGGTAAACACTAAAATACTCCATTGAAGTTACATCACATGGATCTGTTTGGACCAACTCATGTAACAAGTATTGGAAAGAAATAGTATTGATTAGTGATCATTGATGACTTTTCACGATTCACATGGGTTTTCTTCTTACTTCATAAAAACGAAGCATCCAAATCATACAAGAATTCATCACTAAAGTTGAAAATCAACTTGACCTTAAGGTCAAAATATAAGAAGTGATAATGGTACTGAATTCAAAAATGAAAGTATGAGTTCGTTTTGTGCAACCAAAGGCATTGCTCATTAATTCAGTGAAGCTAGAACTCCTCAACAAATTGGGATAGCTGAAAGGAGAAATAGAACACTGATTGAAGCAGTAAGAACGATGCTAGCTCATGCTAAACTACCAATCACCTTCTGGGCAGAGGCGGTTAATACATCATGCTTTGTACAAAATCGAACTCTAATTTCAAAGAAAACAACATGACTCGTTATGAAATGCTTTTTCATAGAAAACCATTCATTGGATTTCTTAAATCATTTGGTAGTCCTGTCTCAATATTAAACACCCGAGACTATGTGGGAAAGTTCTGATGAAGGATTGTTTGTAGGTTATTCTTTTGTTTCAAAGGCTTATAGAGTGTTTAATAATCCCAAATTAAACATTATTGATGAATCAACAAATGTTCAATTCAAGGAACATTCGTTTCCCAAATCTACAAATGGTCCTGATTGGTTGTTTGATATTGACACATTTTCAAAATCATTTGATCAATTTCACTTGTCTCATGCAGGAAATATACATTCAAGTGATACTTCGTCAGCTGTAGAAAGAAGAGATAATTTTCCATTGATTCCTCCTGGATTTGATGAACACATGAATGAAGATGTTCCTCTTCAAGCGGATCCCATCAGACAACTATCACAAAACCTTAGTGTTTCTTCTGAAGGAGGTCCAAGCCTGGTACTATCTCACTCGGATGACTTGTCAAATGAGATCAGAAATCAAAAATAGGCTACTCCTCCGTTTGAAACATAAGGGACATCAAATGATGCAAGCAATCTCAGTGCTGCTGAAGATGTATCAGGAACTGAAACAGAATTCGACAATATTCATAATTCCACAACAGTACCTGATGAATGTGCCTCTAACCATAATGAACTGAATGTCTCCAATCTGATGTAACTATTGCTGGTGTCTCCATTCCAACCACAAGAATAAACAAGAGTAATCTTGAAACCATTATTGGTGATCTTAATGAGAGGGTGACAAGAAGCAAATCTAGTATTGCAAAGATCTATTTGTTCTCATGCTTTCCATGTCAAACAGTACCCAAGAACATCAAAGAGTCATTTCAAAGACAATAGCAGGATTGAGGCAATGCAGGAAAATTGCTCCAATTCAAGAAGCAAGAAGTATGGAAACTGGTAAATCTTCCCAAAGGACAATACCTATCGGTAGCAGATGGCTGTACAGGAAGAAGACTGATGATAGGGATCGTCATAAAAAACAAAGCAAGACTAGTGGCACAGGGATACTGTTAGGACCCGGTATTTGAATGAAATACTTAGTGATTAGCATGTAAACCAGATCAAATAGTGCGGAATCCTATTTGATTGGCGATCCAATCAGTGAGAACACAGGAAGAATCAATCAAGAATGAAACTCACGTTGGAAATCGATTGGGAATCGATCTAATGTGTTCTATGAACTTGGAGAACGAATTGTGAGGCTTCTGGACAGCTAGGGTACGTCTGGAGTTGCAAGTAATCAAAAGCTCTCTATTTTTCACGAATTGGTTGTATTTATAGGTTAGTATTATCAATCGTGCGACTGAACCATTAGTATGGTTCAGTCGTGCGATTGAACCATGCGGTTGATTCATTCGCACGATTGAGTATTCAGTCGTGCGACTGAGTCAATCTCATGTTATAATCATACGACTGATCCACTCTCCTGGTTCCGTCGTGCGACTGAGTCATTCGTATGAAGTTATTCATGCGTATGGTTCATTCGCATGGGCCACTCGCATGAGAACTTCATTCTGTTAAGTTTGAATGCATTAATTAATTAATATAATATTATGTATAACACTTAAAACAACCAGAAATCTAATTAACCAATTCAATGTCGACTCATTAATGAAATATGAAACATTATAAATATCAAACAAGCAATATCATTTCATTAATCATTTCAAGCATTACCTCAGAATCAGACAACAAGATCTATTACATTCATATCATGATCTAGGAACATACATGTATCAACAAACTCCCCCTTAGACCTAGATCTCTCTAATCTCTTGTTTTCTGCATAACCTCCTTGTATTTCTTGTACTTCTCCTCTTTTGTGAGTCCGGTATGAATCTCAAACGCAAAGCAGAGTGGTATAACGTTCTGGAACTATTGGGCTTGTGCAATAACTTGCGTATCATAGAACAGTGGCCACTTGTATAACGTATATACATCATTTTCCGACAAGTTTGTAAGCCACATCGGGTCGAATACCTTCATCGTATCCATTTGTCTCTCTTTGCTTAGGACTATGACTGCTTCAGCTGTTCTCCAATCGTAGTACCACCACTTAAAGTGTGGAGTAAAATCCTATGGCATTTCCCTGAGTGGGATTCTTGACATTATGCGCGAAGGATTTCACTTCAACACTATCTTGGGGTTGCCAGTAATGGCATCAACCTCAGACCTTCTGATATACCTAGTAGGCTATTGGGGTCTCAAGTTAACCCATGTGGTGTGATACTCCTTCTTTAGGGCAGCCTCAAACCAGCCTGACATCTTCCTCGGATCAGCATACAAAAGCTTTAATTTTGCTAGCTGGTTGAGCTCAAAACCTGGTAGAGTCTTCAGATCATGTGGGAATCTGAAGTACTCTACGCCCTGTTCTCTCTTAACTGCATAAGCATTAAGATCCTCAAAATACGCCCATGCTATGATCCTTCCTGACACCTTGTGATGTTTCTTGACTCTATAGAGTTTGGTGTAGGAATCTTTCTTTGGTGCAGTATGTTGGGCTCTGACTTCTTCAAAACATGCAGCCCACTCAGCCTTTCGAATGTTGACATCATCATTTGCGGCTTGGGTTGTTCCTACTGCTTTCTCTGTTTCTTGCTCCATATTGTTCAACACCTCAAAAGTATCGCTTACAAGGGATTCACCCAGATTGGGGACCACATTACCCTCATTGTCAGCGTACTGAGGGTAATCCTTGGTAGTGACATCTTCGATCTCGACTTCATCAACATCATTGAGCTCTTCGTCACTAGTCGAATTGCATGTCGGAGCATCTTTCACTATCTCATCTGGATTTAGCTTGAAAAGCTCTGCCAGTTGCTCGTTTGATAGGTCATGAATTATTTCCCCTTCTTTAGGGTATAGTTCACTGACCTTCTGACAATCCCTTGTAGATCAAGAATCATTGTTAGCTGAGTCTTGACCTGCTGAAGGGGAGCAACATCAAACTCATCTCTTTGGTAATTTGGATCTGTTTGATTTAAACATTCAACACATAAGTCATTAGTAATGAAATAAATAAATGCATTCACTTAATTAAACATTCATACATCGTTTTCAATACAGGATTGAAATACAAAAGTAAATAAATACATAAACATCTAGTCTTACTTTTATCATGTATCATAGTATCATCACTTGGAGGAGTAGAGTAGAAGCTGATTGATCTTGTCTGTTCTTTGACCTTTTCTCTTGACCTGTAGCAGAGGCGATGCAGCAGCATCCCCTCCTCCTACTTGATCATCATCGTCCTTATCCTCTATCCTATCTCCTACGGTTTCTTCATTCTCCTCACTATCACTCTCAACATCCTCATCATCATCTTCATCATCATCATCTCTGCCCCCTTCATTGATCTTTAATGGCTCCTCCTTAGATCCTTTCAGTTTTAACAGGATAGTCTTCTTTGCCTTTTCCAACTCTTCTATTTTCTTGCTTGATGAGACACTATATGATTTTGAGTTGGGCTATCTTAGTGCTCTGAGCAGCCATCTGTTGGGCCTGCTCCTCTATAACTCGAGCCTGCTCTGCAATTTGGTGAGATTGTGCAGCAGTCAGGTCAGTAAGCTGGCGGATCTGGGCTGCGTTTTCTTCATCTGTAGCAAGTAAGCGCATCACCATTCTGTTAAGTGTAGACAACTGTTCCTCTACCCCAATTGGAGGTAGAGGTGATCCATAAGTATGTGAGGGATAGGCTGGGGGTATTGCTTGGTGTGAAGTGGGGGTGGTGTTGGTGGCTGTAGTAAAGATAGGTCTGTGAGATGATGGAGGTGATGTAGGAGTAAAGGATATGGTGGTGGATGGAGTCTGTGTTATTGTGGGAGGTAGGTGGTGGCTGTGGTAGCTATGGTAGCTATGGTGGATATGGTGGATGTGGTTGTGTGGTGGCTGTGGGGTGTGGTGGTGAGGAAGGTCACCCGACGCTTCTTCTTCTGACCATGGGGTTTAGCCATTCTCTTCCTCCTCGTCCCTGTTAAGGTGGAAGCTCCCCCTACAACCCTGCCTGCTGACCCCAATGCATAGCTTGGGTGAGTATGAGTCTCTCCGGAGTCTCTCGGGTGTTCACCAACCACCCTCAGCCCATGTTCTGTGAACAACTTTGCTTCCCACATTCGCGTTACGGGCTCCTCATCCGATTCATCCTCCTCCTCCGCACCCTGAACAAGATCTTGATGAAATCCAGCTGACTCTGCTACTTCTCCAGCTGGGACGGACACTGGAGGAACAACATCAGACACAGTGCCTCTAGGTGGAATAGGCATACCGTCTCCAGCATCCCCACTGTCATCATCATCTGAGTCATGAGTGGGTAGAGCAATCTGTTCCACATCAGAGTCACTATCATTGTGGCACCACTTTCTCTTTGCTGGCACCACATAGTCATCCCAGGCAAGATGACCAAACAACCTCCTGACAGGAGGTTTCACTTGCGTCCCCCTGTACACTTTCATCCTCCCCAGGTAGTATCATCCATCACCTCGGGGACTACCGCATCTCCTTCTCCTTCGGCAGGGAGGGAAGCTTCTGATTTATGATCATCCGCATAAACCTCGGGTACATACAGAAGCCTTCTTTCCTTTCCCCTCGATGTTCTCCACCAGATAGGTGAAGATCATCTTGGAGAAGCTGAACGGATGATTCAGCACCAACGCAACATACGCGTTCTACATCTGGTCAGACAGCTCATCAAACCTCCCTTTCTGGAAGCTATGCACTTAAGCAGCACGTGCGCAAGATATTTAAACTGGGGACAAAGGTTACTTTTGTTGAGTACCCCAACATTTATGTCCCCAGAGTACTTGGCTCTAAGAGCATCCTCTGACTGTGAGGGGTGTAATCGATTCGGACAATCAGTGTCATCCCCCAACTGTAATACGATCCTCAGATCCTCCTCTGATATAGTAATAGCCTCTCCAAGGATGGTACTTCTGATGCAATGAGGCTCAGATGATCTATCGACTGTAGCGCCTTCCCAGACGGCTTGCTGGATGGATCAATAAGGAGTACAAGGAGTAGATATGGCATGTGCAATTCTCGATCTCAGTAGAAATGTGATGATGCCAAGAAATCGGCAGCGTTTCTAGATGTCAAGTCCAGATGAGCACATGTATTGTGCTTGGTGCTCATAATCCATCGACTCACCATCTATTACTCAAAAATAGTAAACATTGGTACCATTGGCTAAGAACGTCATGAAAACCTTAAACTTGAAGACAATCTTTCTATCATGCGATTGAGATTGTGCGACTGAATTCAGTCGTGCGATTGAACAGTGCGACTGGGGTTCAGTCGTGCGACTGATCCCATGCGTACCATTGAGTGTGCGACTGGGCTCATACGTATGTAACCTCATGTGGTTACACCAGTCGGGCGACTAAACTTCATACGCATGGTTCAGTCGTGCATTTAAGCAGTTTGAACCCTTCAGTCGTGCGACTAAGGTTCATCACTCTATCCATTCGCATGATGTACTGGCTGTTCAATTCAAAAACACTTTTTCACCATTTTTGAGTTTTAGACATCATTATCTGGTTCATTTGACTCGCAATACATTCTTATACCACCTAACATCTTTACTTTCGTTTGTTTGAGTCATTTAGGTAGGTTATTTAGTCACTTAAGTCTCGGTTCTTTTGCGAGTCCGAATGTACCGATTTTTTCATCAAATTTAAAGTTATGGGAGTGCTTCTATACCATAATTACCTGTAGAGTCGATGTAGATGGTCAGTAATCAAGAAACGGGGGGTTTAGAGATCAAATGAAATTTTTGCAGAGTTGTGTTAAGTCGTGCGATTCAGGGTTATTTTGAAGGTGGTGAGTCTCTACGACCGACTCCCCCTCTATTTATACTAACCCTAGACTCAATCGTGTGACTGAGCTCATACGCACCTTTCAGTCGTGCGAGTGGACTCAGTCGTGCGATGGTTCAGTCGTTCTTCTTCAGTCGTCCGACTGGATCTCAGTCGCACGACTGACTCACTCATCCGCCCTTAAGCATCCGACTGGGCCAATCTTATGGGCCATTCGGTTGATGGTCCATATTCATGGTCCATCCATACGAATGGCTTCCATTCGTATGATTGGTCCATACGTATGGCGCATTTGTGCGAATAGGTCATAGTCATTAAATTTTCTTCCAATTTGAATTTTAACTTTTTTTTAACCCTTTAATTTCATAAATTAACGTTATGAGCATTTGATCATCTCAGACATGATCGTTTTAATGAGTTGATCCCTACTGATTTTCCTGATGTAGTCCAACAAACAAACACACTAAAAACGACTAACAAAAAAAAATTAAACAAAAAAAAATTAAACTAAAGAATCTAAATAAGAACTGTTTTTGCTTTTTGTGAGAGATAAGTCCTGAGATGGAAATCTACTGGATTGTTTCCGGAAAAGACAAGTTCAACTTAGATTGACCACACCTGGACCAGGCCATTTTGGAATCATATAGGCAAGTCAAATCATTTGGGACTTGTTTGTCAAAATCTTTTGATGCTCTATTCTTGGTTTTCATCCAGAGTCGTTAGCAGCTTTTAGGAAATCATGCTGGAACTCTTAGATTACCACATTGATTTGAACTTTCAAGAATTGCAGCCACAATGATTGTCAATATGTTTGTCCTCTTAAATCCATACGCAGACTTTTGACACAGACTGGTGATAGATTTAGGTTAATTATTTCAACTAACATTTGTGGATCCCACACTTATATGGTAATCAACATTCCTCAGGAGCTTTTGAGCGGTCTACGGTTACTTTTTACAAGGAGAGACTATTCATAGAGCTTTCAAAGAGAAGCCAGTCCTAAAGTCAGTGCCATCGCACAGCAGAGAGGCGGCAAACAACAATGGATTCTAGAATATCTAGGTTATGCTTATCCTCAGGTCAGTGCCATCGCATAGCAGAGAGGCACACAACCTATCTCGTTGTTAGAGCAAGCTGAATTTTATTTTGCACCAAATGCACCAACAACATACGTCATTAGCTTGATAGCATTTTTCTTTCATTTTTTCTCCTTCTTTGCTCTGTTTATGGTCATTCGCACACATTTGTGGTGTTTACATGCTCATTACCCCTTATTGGAATATTGTCGATTGTGTTAACCAGTGATAAGATGGAAGCCCACAGTCAGTTGAACAACTTAGTTTGATCTTGAGATCACCAGTCAGGTCTAATCATCTATTGTATGGAATCTACCGACATATCAATTGTGGTCTAGAACCTCTAGGTCTACTCTCATTGTGTTACCTTAGGAGTTACCAGTTTTTCTATCATCTTCCCTTTTATATTGCTTAGACTACACAGACTTATACTTTGAATTTTTGCACATTTTCTAAATTAACATTTTAAAGTCCCTCTTGACTTGTTCCTGTGTACTATCATATTCCAAGAGTTCGAATCGGTATCACAGATACGATCTACCTTAAATCAGCTTTCCACTCCTTCTCCCTCGTTTTTTTTGGGTGTTACTTGTTGACTTATTCTCCCCCTAAAATACTAAAATCATAAACTGGTTTAATTATTTTAGGATTTTAATAGCCAGCAAAATAACATGAGTTTAATTTAGACAGACCAAAATAAAACAATAAAATAAGAAAGAAAACTTACTAACCTACATCGGACTACACATTATCATCATCAGGAATAACATCACTTTTCTTTTTAACTCGTTGACCTCTAGCAAATATTGAAAACGTGGTTTATCAAAGGCTTTAGTATAGAGGTCAGCGCGTTGAAAATCAGTTTAATTTTTACCACATCAATAAGTTCTTTTCAAAGCAGTCTCTTATGAAATGGTATTTAATACCGATATGTTTGGTCTTAGGATGTTGGACCGATTTTTAGTTACTGCAATTGCAGCAGAGTTATCAACACAAATAGGAGTAGAGGAGAACGTTAAACCGTAATCTCGCATTTGCTGTTGAATCCAGATGATTTGTGAACAACAACTTGCAGCAACAACATATTCGGCTTCACAGGTTGACAATGCAACCGATGTCTGCTTCTTACACTGCCAAGTAACTAGTCTTCTCCCAAAGAATTGACACCCTGCGGATGTAGACTTGTAGTTCATCTTGCAGCCTCCATAATCTGATCACTATACACAGTGAGCTCAAAGTCATCATCATGAGGGTACCACAATCCAAGTGTGGGTGTACCCTTCAAATAACGAAAAATCCTTTTGACCCTGATCAGATGGTTGACCTTAGGCTTAGCCTGATATCTAGAACATAAACATGTAGCATACATGATATCAGGTCTTGAGGCAGTGAGATACATGAGGGATCCAATCATTCCTCGGTACATTATGGCATCTACAAGATCTCCATTTTTATCAGGTGCTATGTCATGATTTGTAGCCGGTGGAGTCCCAGCAGCAGATGCATTCTCCATGTCAAACCGACTGAGGATGTCTCCTACATACTTGGTCTGATGTAGAAAGATCCCATTTGTGTTTGATCCACCTGTAACCTGAGAAAGAACTTCATCTCCCCCATAGCACTCATCTCAAACTCTTTCTTCATAAC
Source organism: Flaveria trinervia (assembly GCA_025506515.1). Taxonomy (NCBI): domain Eukaryota; kingdom Viridiplantae; phylum Streptophyta; class Magnoliopsida; order Asterales; family Asteraceae; genus Flaveria; species Flaveria trinervia. The sequence goes on from CM046452.1 coordinate 25,207,290, forward strand.
TGCTTCAAACTCTTGCATAACTCTCTCTTCGTTCTTTGAACCGAAGATTATGTCATCAACATAGATCTGTACGAGCAGTAGGTCGCCATCTTTTTCTTTAATAAACAGCGGTAGTTAATGACTCCCCTGCGAAAGCCGTGTTTCACAAGATGAGTCGAGAGTTTCTCATACCAAGCTCGTGGAGCTTGATGAAGCCCGTATAAAGCCTTGTCGAGCTTGTAGACTCTATCCCGATGATAAGGATCTTCAAATCCCTCGAGTTGACTGACATAGACTATTTCTCTGATTTCCCCATGAAGGAATGCACTCTTTACATCTAATTGATATACTTCAATCTTCATGTACGATGCAGGCAAGGAAGATACGAATGGCTTCCATCCTTGCCACGGGTGCAAACACCTCATTGTAGTCAATTCCCTCGACTTGGCAAAAACCTTGAACCACCAATCGAGCCTTGTTCCTGATATTACCCCTTTGTCATCTTTCTTGCATTTTAAAACCCATTTGGTGCCAATGACCTTAGCACCTTTTGGTCTATCAACCAGAGTCCATACACCTAACTTCATGAACTAACGAAGTTCTTCTTGCATGGCACTCACCCACGCCTCATCATTTAGTGCATCACTGACATATTTTGGCTCAAACTGTGAGACAAAACATCGATAAGCACCATCATGAATATATCCTTTTTCCAAACTGATGCGTAATCAGCTGAGTATAGCTGATTTCGGGTTTGCACTCCTGATCTGACATCCCCAATGACATTGTTTAGGGGATGATAGACGTTTAGTCGTGATCCTGGAGTAGTAGGAACTGCTACCTCAGAGCCAATTATGAACATTTGGTTCTGCAGCTGAGGTAGTTGGAGTTTGAGGCTCCGAAGTCGAAGGTACATCACTGGTAGATACTTGAGGACTTTCAGGAACTGAATCTGTTCTTCCTGACTGTTACAGTTATCTCTTCAGCTTCATCTTCAGAGGAGGAGTCATATCGTTGACTACTTCCCCTGACTGAATAGATGATTCTCCCTGTAAGCTAGATGTTAGTGTATTCAAGATATCATACATCATCCATGTAGCTAACTCGTCATCCGAGGGAGAGAGAGGGAAGTTGAAGGACTTGAAGAATCCATCATAGTCAAAAAAGTAGGCGGGTCCTTTTCCAGTAGGTGGTGTGGTATATCTCTGAACGTCAACATTACACCATACTTCTACTAGACTCGTTGAGTTGTTGTAAACTCGCTTGTCGGTATGTTGTATCCTAGAAAGATTCCTTCATCTGCCTTCTCGCTAATTTACCCTCTTGTGTCTTCTTCAGAAGTGTGCACGGCGCGCCAAATGGTTCGAGATACTCCAGATTCGGTTTGCGTCTTTGTAGTAGCTCGTAACAAGTCTTTCCGTGGCGCTTGACTATCAGGACTCGATTCAGTGTATAACATGCATTTGCACTGCCTCATTCCAGAATTGAATAGGCAGTTTCGAGTCTGGCAGCATAGTCCGTGCTGTCTCTATCATGCTTCTGTTCTTTCTCTTAGCAACGCCATTCATCTGAGGTGTGTAGGCAGAAGTGAATTGATGCACAATTCCCTTTTCCTTGCAGTATTCATCCATCTACTGGTTCTTGAATTCTGTTCTGTTGTCTGAGCGTACTTGTCTAACCTTCAGCTTGTAGAGAGATTCCAGTGTGGTTACAAACTCTTTGAATGATTCAAATGTTTCTGATTTGGATTTCAGAAATATTACCCAAGTGAACCTTGAGTAGTCATCAGTGACCAGAAGCAGTACAAGTGGCCTGCAATGCTTTTTGTACTGACTGGACCAAACAGATCCATGTGAAGAAGCTCAAGAGGGGGTTCTATTGAATGAACTTTCTTTTCTAAATAAGACTTCTTTGTCTGTTTGCCTTTCTTGCAAGCTACACAAATGTCAGGAAGCTGGAAGTTCTTGACATTATTCCTCTCACCAGATCCTTCTTAATCAAGTGATTCATCTTCCTTTGACTAATGTGTCCTATTCTCCTATGTCAGGAGATGGAATCCTTTTCAGTAGCTTTAGATAGAAAACATTGAACCTCATGATCCGTTGTAGAAGCTGTTGACAGATCCAAGACATAGAGATCTTTATATCTTGAAGCAGTCATCAAATCTTGGTCCTCTGGGATCACGTAGTCTTTCTTTAGAACATAACACTTCTTGTTGTCGAAGATGACTTTAAATCCCTTATCACATGTTTGGGAGACAGAAAGTAAGTTATTTTGTAGTTGTTAAATGTACTTCACCTTATCAAACTTAAATTTCTGATTCCCCACTTCTTCATGTGTTGTGATATAGCCACCCTTGTTTCCAGCAAACAAAACATGCCCTCCTTTTATTTGCTTGACGTTTGATAAAAGAGCCCTGTTTCCTGTCATGTGCGTGGATGCTCCGCTGTCTACTATCCACGTGTTAGTTTCAGCACTGTATCGAACACCCTGCACATACAAAGTAAAGGATTAGTTTGGGTTAGGAACCCAAGCCTTTACTGGCTTGGGTTTCCCAGAGGCATCACACATCATAAATTCTACCCATTGACCCTTAGAGGATGAGGGTAGCTCAGGTTCCTTCTTGTCATTATTATCAGACACTGAGGATGTCTTCTCCTTCTATAATCCAGGTTTGTGCAATGCCTGTTTGTGTTAAACAGACGACTGACTTACAGGTTGAATTTTAGGTTCACTAGTTCTTCTAGGTGGAGTCAGTGAAATCTTCTTAGAAGACCTAGGCTTTGAAACCTAAAGTTCAATCTTCTTACTGGGTGTCTGATAGAAGTGACAATAGGAAGCAATGTGTCCATATTCACCACAGTTGTAGCACGATTTGCTATTAAACTTTCTTTGTGGAGAAGTGTGTGACACTCTAGTAACATTACTCACTCTAGGTTTTGACTCTGGTTCTTTGGTTGTTTTCTCTGGTTTAACAAAGTTAACTGTTTTCACCTGTTTAACCTCGTTTTCATTTTGGTTAATAGGTTTTTGACTTGAAGTATGTGAAAGATTAACCTTAGAAGTCCTTTTAGGTTCTGATTGACTCTGTTTGATCCTGACTTTAAGTTAACCTTTTCAAATTCCTTTTCCAAATTAACACTAGACAATTTATCATTTGTCTTTGAAGTGGCCTCCTTTTGTTTGTTTCGAGAGTCCATAGATGAACATAAGGAATCTGGATCACTAACAAGAGGAGTAGACACCACATGATCCTTGATGGGATTACTATTTATTGGTCTAGTCTTAGTGTTCATCAAAGTCTCAGGTGGTGGTGGGACCATTTTATATCCCAATCCCTCCCCGTTGTGCCTTTCTCTCACTAAGTGTTGGGCTATGTGTGAAGAACTAGTCCAACTGTGTAGTTTTTGTTTTAATTTACTTCTACTTCTAGAACTGCCTTTTGCTTCTTAGTTCTTCTAGGGAGTTTAGATAATACCTAATGTCATTAGCTTGGTTAAAGGCAACTACTTCGGTTTCCCTAAGTTGTTTAGTCAAAAGGTCTATCTTTTCTTTATAACTATGCTCATTTTGTTTTAATGCCCTATTAGCCTCAGTGCACAGGTGCAAATATTTTACTAAGTTATCATTATGATCTAATAACCTAGCAAAATTTTCATCTATGCTATTCCTAAAAACATCACAATTAGAACAAGCATGATTATCAAACATTTGGTCAGTAGTACTTACCTGAGTTGATTCAGAAGAGTTAGCCATCAACGCAGCAGCAGATGTCTCTGGTTCTGGTGATTCTGTCTTTTCTGTCTCTGAGGTGGTAGTCTCCACTTTAGGCTTGTAACTGACCTCGGTTGTAGTTGCTTCTTCACTATGTGACATCGCTATCTCAACTGCTAGATCTCCTTCACTAGCGGAATCTGTAGGATTCTATATGCCCAAGACACTTAGAATATTGATGCGGTTAGTACGTTATGATCCAGTCGGGTTATACCCAATTACAAGCTTAGCAAACACCAATTGATATTTAATTGATGATATTATCATACAATTAAATATTTATACCAAATTTAGGAAATGGGTTTTCTAAATAAATTGCATGAGAGATGGAACGAATTATAAGGATAATTTGTTGATGAATTTATTGTTATTCTGTTATTTAAAAGGGGTTTAAATAACATAATAATATATGAGTGTACCTTAATTAAATTGTTTAATTAAAAGGGACATATGTCACATTTAATCATATGTCTAAATTGTGACATTTCAATGCATGTTACATGGCTAATTCTAATATGTTGTGTAAGTAGTTTTAAGGAGGGAAAATGATTTTGAATCTCCCCATTTTTTGGCTGCCCCCTTTGATTCTATTGGACCTTTTATGTCTTGAAAACACACACATATTAACTAGCTTCATACTTTTTCATTCTCTTCGATCCATACATGCAAGATTGACCAAAAAGGCTCCTCTCTCTCCGTCTAAACTTTCGGATTTTCGAGCAGGAAGAAAGGGTTCTTGGAGCTTCTTTGTGGTGTAATTTCTCCCTAACAAGAAGGGTTCTTGCAACAAGCTTTGGGTATACAAGCTTGAGGACATCTACTTTGAGCTCTTGGCCGATTTCAATCATCCAATACCTCTTCTCTTTGTTGTTTTTCTTGCTGGAGAAAGGTAGTTTGGCAGCCCCTTTTGTGGCTGCCATATCATGTACGTTTATGTATACATAGCTAGTATTACTTACATACTAAAGGTCCTCCTGTTTGTGGGTTTTGTTTACAACTTATAACATCAAAATAAACCTGAAATTTCATATTATAAAATGTTATAATGATTATCTTCCGCTGCGTTTCACAGTTTAATTGGTTAAACAAGGTGAAAATTGTGTAATAAACCCCAACAGAATCATTGTCAATATCTTCTACACTTGCAATGTCTGATTCCCCTGGTGAGACAAACCTAAAGCTCCAATCCTGTCCTTGATTCCCCTGGTGAGACAAACCTAAAGCTCCAATCCTGTCCTTCATCATCATGAGCAGTCAAGGCTTTTGGATCCTTGCTTTATGAAGTAGAACTGGTAGCTTGCTTGTCTTGATGAGTGAAGGACGAGAACGGGTTCCCGTTACCCGCCTTCTTAGGCTTGACACATTCTCTTTTGAAGTGCCCCTTCTCTCTACAGTTGAAGCAGGTTACTATGCTCTTGGCAAAGCCAAATGTGGTATCCTTAGTAGCTACCAAGTTCTGTCCGGTTTGTTTTACAAACTTCTTTGCCTTCCGGACAGCACTAGCTAAGGCCCACATTATGTCCATCCTCTCAAGCTCCATTTCGTCCACCTGCTCATAGTCCTCGTCTGCCAGATGGCAGTTTCCAATCTTCCCAGCAACAAGTTCATCATAAGAATGAACCACTACAGCCAAAAGATCCATGTGTTCTCGAGCGACTTCCACAGTCACATTACCGAGATTCTCGGTCTTCAATTTAGTAGCACTTGCTTCGGATCCAATATAGTGGGTACAAGAAGGTCCCGATGTTTCTAATCCTGAAGGAGACGCATGTGAAGGACACGATGAGCTAGACACAAATGCAGTCTGGAGAGGTGCTCCAGATGTCTTAGCTTGAGGCGTGGCGTTGTACAAGGCTGGATTTTGATTGTAAGAAGACTTCTGAGCTCTATACTTCATCCTAAGTGACTCTTCTCGCAACTTAAGAATGAAGTCATTAATATCCAGTTTTGCCAGCATTCCATTCTGTCTAAGGTTAGACACGAATGAGGTCCACTTTTCAGGCAATCCGTTTGCAAAGTTAGTAACTTTCTCTTCCATGGTAGTTGCCACCCCATGTGTATGCAGTTGACTCATCAGATGGTAAAATCTATCTAAAACGTTGTCTAAACTCTCGTTTCCCATCGATTAGAAGTTATCGAATTCCTTCTTTAACTCCTTAGCTTTGATTGCCTTTAATGAAGCATTCCCATCATACCTCTTTTCTAGCTCATCCCAAAGTTTCTTGGACTGCTTCTTCTCTGAGTACTGGTGGAATATGTCCTTAGGAATAGACTGTGTAATCAATGCATAAACTCTTTTCTCTACATTGTATTCAACTTTTTGCACATCTGTCATCCCTCCTAACGTTAGCTTAACTCCATCAGCTCCAACCGGTGTACTATAACCAATCTCGATGGCTTCCCACAGATTCAGATCCACTCCATTGAGGTAGATCTCAAAATGTTGTTTCCAGTGGGGAAACTCATCTAACGTCAAAATCTTTGGTGGTTTATTATGATTACCCACTTCACTCTCAAGCAACAGTAGGTTTTGTATCCTAGAGTCCTTTCCAGTAGTAAAGGCTGACATTTGATCTTCCATGGCGAATAACTTTAAGTCTAACAAACCAAACTATCACTGGTGCGACTAAAGGATGCGAATGGCCTAGTCGTGTGTATGAACTCTGCGACTGGTTCAATCGTGCGGCTGGACTAAGCAATTAGCTCAGTCGTGCGAATGAGTCTGATGAGTATGAGCAATGCGAACGAACGGTTCAGTCGTACGAAAAGGGATACGACTAGGTCCAATCGTGCGTCTGGACTATGCGAATGAAGTCCAGTCGTGCGAATGGCACACTCGTGCAACTGTGGCTGCTATTTTGCGAAAATTCCTAGGTTAAACATGTTTTAGCCGTAAAAATTCAAAATTTCGCAAGGTCTAATTGCCTAAGTCCGTAGAAACCAAACTTTGATGAGCAGGGAACGTCCAAGATCACTTTTGACGCAAAAGATTGCGTTTTTAGTGCAAAAACACAAACTTTTTATCAGTCTTGATTGAATCACACGTAATCAAGAGCCAAAGCTCTGGTACCACTTGTTAGGACCTGGTATTTGAATGAAATACTTAGTGATTAGCGTGTAAACCAGATCAAATAGTGCGGAATCCTATTTGACTGGCGATCCAATCAGTTAGAAATTGATTGGGAATCGATCTAATGTGTTCTATGAACTTGGAGAACGAATTGTGAGGCTTCTGTTACGTCTGGAGTCGTAAGTAATCATAAGCTCTCTATTTTTCACGAATTGGGTAGTATTTATAGGTTAGTATTATTCAATCGTGCGACTGAACCATTAGTATGGTTCAGTCGTGCGATTGAACCATGCGGTTGATTCATTTGCACGATTGAGTATTCAGTCGTGCGACTGAGTCAATCTCATGTTATAATCATACGAGTGATCCAGTCTCCTGGTTCCGTCGTGCGACTGAGTCATTCGTATGAAGTTAATCATGCGTATGGTCCATTCACATGGGCCACTCGCATGAGAACTTCATTTTGTTAAGTTTGAATGCATTAATTAATTAATATAACATTATGTATAACACTTCAAACAAGCACAAATCTAATTAACCAATTCAATGTCGACTCATTAATGAAATATGAAACATTATAAATATCAAACAAGCAATATCATTTCATTAATCATTTCAAGCATTACCTCAGAATCAGACAATCAAGATCTATTACATTCATATCATGATCTAGGGACATACATGTATCAACAGATACACTCAAGAAGAAGGAATCGACTATGACGAAGTGTTTGCACCTGTTGCCAGACTAGAAGCAATCAGAATCTTTCTTGCATATTCTACATCCATGAAATTTACTGTTTATCAAATGGATGTGAAGTGTGCCTTCCTATATGGAAAGATTACTTAGGAGGTCTATGTGACTCAACCACCTGGCTTTGAAGATCTAGATTTCCCTCATAGAGTTTACAAGCTTGACAAAGCTCTTTACGGTCTTCATCAAGCCCCAAGAAAGTGGTATGAGACTCTATAATCGTTTCTTCTTGAACATGCATATGAAAGAGGAAAGATTAATCAGACTCTCTTCAGAAGAAAAAGAGGAAAAGATATGCCATGAGTCCAGATCTATGTGGATGACTTATATTTGGCACAATAAACAAGCAACTCTACTAAGAATTTGAAGACCTTATGCACTCAAAATTTTAAATGAGTGCTATGGGAGAACTCCCCTTCTTTCTAGGGGTGCAAGTCCAATAGACAACACATGGAATCTTTATCAATCAATCAATATACATGGAAACCATGTTGAAGAATTTCCAGTTTGCTTACTATCAGTCTATCAGAACTCCTGGGGATACTAAAGTGAAGATTGGACCTGATCCTGAAGGCAAATTAATGGATCAGACTCATTATCGATCAATGATTGGTTCACTTATGTATCTAACAACCAGTAGGCCTAACATTATGTTTGGTGTTTGTGTGTGTGCCAGATATGAAGCTGATCCAAAAGAATCACATGTGAGTGCGGTGAAGAGGATATTCAGATATCTGAAGGGCAAACCAGCTCTTGGGTTATGGTATCCAAAGGAAGGAGAATTTTATCTCTATGCCTTCACACACAGTGATTATGGAGGATGTAACTTCAACAGAAAATCCACCTCTGACAGTTGTCAATTTCTTGGTCCTAGAGTAGTATCTTTGCAATGCAAGAAACAGACAAATGTATCAGTGTCCATAGCAGAAGCTGAGTATATTGCAGCATCAACTTGTTGCTCTCAAGTACTCTGGATTCAAAACTAGATGCTTGATTATGGTTTAACTTCTTGCACACGCCAATTACATTGACAACACAGCAACTATT